>PYUH01000164.1:2731761-2749465 GCA_016808085.1 Suaeda aralocaspica
TTGGCGGTGCATACATTTATAACTACAGTATTTCATTTGATCGACAATCACTTTTTTATTGTGCTATGACTTCACAATTATTTTTATGCTATGAATTTACAATTACTTGATGCATGCGACTCAAGCGTATACAATGGTTGTGAGCAGTTCTTTGTGTGGAAGTTACATTTGAGCTCAGATTCTAAACTCATTAAATTTATGATTTGTGTTTTTAATGAATTTTAAACATTTCAATTTCTTTCAGTTGTAACTTTAGAAACTTCATGATAATCTTTTTACCTTCAATAAAGCTTTTTTTTTATTATTACTCTATTTTATAATTTACATGCTGAAAAATTACACAGTTTACTTGATAGTTGCAAGGTCTTGCTAAAAGTACTCTGTACATGTTGGGTCCCAAACCCAATAGATTAAACTTGGCGTTTCATTTAATTATTAATCAAATGAAAGTTTAGACGATGATTATTATTATTATTTTTTATAGCGTGTATATTTTGAAAATGTGTTGCACAATTACTTAATTAAGTTGGTTGTCATCCAACTATAAAAGTGATAAAAAAAATTATATAATATACAGGCTTGTGTGTTGAGGTTGATATAAGGTGAAACGTTACAATTATCGTCGGATATGTATATGTATCGGACGGCTTTGTTAATTTCCTTGTTTTTGGGTGTGGTAGGGCTTTTATAAGAGGTTTGGAGGAATATGGAAAGGGGGATTGGAAAAGTATCTCAAGGTATTGTGTGCAAACAAGAACTCCCACACAAATTGCAAGCCATGCGCAAAAGTACTTCCAAAAGCTTCAAAGATATGCCATCAAGCAACAAGATGAAATTGATGCCAATTAAAGGAGAGGTGCAAACAAACGTTGAACCTAATGCTACTGATTGACTGTACAAGCTAGCCATGAATTAAAACTCAATTTAGCTTAAAACAAAACATTCAAGTGCCTTTTAAATACAGTTTCTTCAATGAATTAGGAGTGACCAATTTTGTTCTTTTTCAATGGAGTACTAAAAAAATAATAATAATAATAAATGGTGGAATTCACATATGGAAAATGCTATGAAACAAAATCATTTAAGTTTCACTTCTACATCATAATCATATTTTCATGGATGAATAAATAAATAAAAAATAAATAATAAAATAAAGACGAAAGGAAGGCCCGTTGATAAGCTAATGCACATGGTAAATTCTCATTTTAACCAATGGGTAGTTTGGCAATAAACAATTAAAGTATATATATAATTGCACACCCTTAACTCATATTTATATTTTCATCTAGTTAAATGGTTTTTTTTTTTTGTAAAAATCATGTTCATTAAATATATTTATATCACTAAGTAAATTGAATCTTACAATTAAATTAAATTGAGTAATTTTTAATTTTAAATGTTACTAATTTTTTAATTTAGATCCTAATAAAGTAGATGAACCTTTCTCTATAGACTATAGTCTATACATCAAAGCTACTCTACTTATTAAGCATTTTGTTCATTTTTCATACCTTACTTTTGCTTAAGATCAAATAGTTCTATCACATTTAAATTTTTATTTGAACACTTAACATAATTGTGTTTGTTGAATAGCTTAAGTAAATTAAAGAGAACATAACCTGCAATTTTGAGACTTCAGCACCGATACTTATAAAATTGTATTAGTTACTGCATTAGCCTAAAAAATACGCTTATTGACATAAAAATTAAATCTGTCTTCTATAGAAACAACATAATCAATAAAGTATAATTAACTAGTGATTGTGAAACAAAGTTTGTTACAAAGCGATAGGTATATGCCAGTAATGACAGTAGTTAACGAACATCAACAAAAAAAAGCAGAAAAAAATGCATGATCTTCCTACTACACATACATACTTGGAATTTAATCCTCATGCAATTGTATTTTTATAATTTCATCCAAACTTTTGAGCAAATAGAAATCATGAAACATATGGTCCTAACTCTGAAGGTGCTATAGAGTAGCAGCTATATGCAAAAGTGATATACTACGTATTTTTCTGGTGACTTAGGCTTGGCATATATGTACTTTTCTCTCTCCTATTTTATTTTGGAAACTATGTCTTAATTTACTTGAAGCAAAATTCCTATGTTTTAAGAACCAAAATGATTGATGTAATTAAGGAACCATGTTTATTATTCCATTCTAGTTTTAGCATCTATACTATTTTAAACATTCAAAAACAAACATAAATGTTATAATTGTAAGGAAATCCAAATAGATATCAGAATCAACCGGCGGATATATGAAAAATTTATTTCACTTTAAACAAAACACATAATAACATGAACTAAATGCCAAAGAACTATTTCAATTTGCAAAGTGACAAAAGTTGTTTCAGTTTCAAGTTTGCATGAAAAAAAAATTAAAAAGAAGGAAAAAAAAGAAAGAAAGAAAAAGAAGGAAAAAAAAAAAAAAAGAAAGAAAGAATGAGAGAGGGTGAAAAGTTAATTAAGGTGATTTTAACAGTTCTAATTAAGTTGGATTCCCGCCAGGTGTAAAACAGCCAAGGGCTCACAGGCGAATAACGTGCCTTTTTCAGTGATTTTGTTCTTCTATTTTTATTTGCAAATCACCTTATTTTTGGTACTTAACACTTAATATAATTATTAGTATATGTTTATGAGTTTAAGCACATTTGATTTGTTGGTTTATTGGGTGTATATGCATGGTTTATGATTGATAAGAAATAATTTTTTATTCGTTGGATGTTAATTGGTTTTGTAAGTTTTGTTTAATATACAACTTTCGGAATTCAACTTTATAGTGTATATCACTATCTTCAAAAAAATTATAGCTCTCCTAGTGCAATATCTAGAGAGGTGATAAAAACATATTGTTTTTGGTTATATATATATAATTATGCATATATCACGGCAAAAAACATAGTATTTAAGGAATTCTAAATTGGTTATATATGCTGCGGTTTTTACAGTGACCGCAACATATAAGATAACCCTTCAAATGCTACGTTTTTCAAAAATACCGCAGCATATGCTCGAACAAATAGTTAAATATATGTTTTCCTTACATATCTGATATGGAGGTATACTTCATCGTAATGTATTTGCTCATGCATGTATGTTACAAAGTAATAACAATGATTCATGTGAGTTAGATGGCCTAAGAACAATATCATCAAACCATGTGATGGGTGGGAAATAGTCTTTTTCAAAAGCAAAGGTGAAATTTAAGGCACATAACATACTAGTTAACCCCAATACCCCCATCTCCTTCAATAATATCAATGCAATGCTACTTGTTGTCAAGAGTATGGATATTTGCTGCTTTATTTGTAAAACATAATAATGCATAGTCTACTACTTAAAGAACAAAAACAAATGGGAAGAGTTACATATTTGCTTCACAATTAGAAAATGTTTAATTTCCCACTAAAAACTCAATTACTTTTTTTTTTAAATAATAATAGTAAATAAAAATCTTGTAGATTGCATAAGTTTTTACATTATACACTATCTTGTGGGATTTCTTTTAAATGCACCAACATTTCATAAGAAGGCTTTAAATACTTAACCAAGAACAATGACCAAATCCATCTTATAAACTTTTCTTTATTAAACTAAAAATTGATATACAAAGATTAAAAGAAATGGATTGGACATTTGATGAAAACAAGGTGTTTGAAAATGTAATTGGAGAATTAGGTGTGGACTGCCCAAATTTGTTCCAACAATTAGCTTCAAAACTTCCTGAAAAGTCAATCAATCAAATTCAAGAGCATTATGAAGCATTAGTAAGAGATGTTGAGATGATTGAATCAGGTCAATTTGATGAAGCATTTCAAATCAATGGTAGTGGCTCCACAATGGCTAATGTTGTTTCTCACGGACCATCTTCTTATGATGTATCACTTCCTAGGGTACCAAGAAAGAAGCCTTCTTATGATGTATCACTTTCTAGGGTACCAAGAAAGAAGCCTTCTCTTTGGACTAACAATGAGCAAGAGTGAGTACATATAATCTTAACCTATTCTATCTCGTAGTTACAATTTACTAATGTATTGTGTGACTTTAGCTTTAGGTAACGTTTGTTTACAATATTTTTTTTTTTTTTTGGGTGCATACATTTATAACGTACAGTATTTCATTTGATCGACAATCACTTTTTTATTGTGCTATGACTTCACAATTACTTTTTTTATGCTATGAATTTACAATTACTTGATGCATGCGACTCAAGCGTATACCAATGAGTTGTGAGCAGTTCTTTGTGTGGAAGTTACATTTGAGCTCAGATTCTAAACTCATTAAATTTATGATTTTGTGTTTTTAATGAATTTTAAACATTTCAATTTCTTTTCAGTTGTAACTTTAGAAACTTCATGATAATCTTTTGACCTTCAATAAAGCTTTTTTTAATTATTACTCTATTTTATAATTTACATGCTGAAAAAATTACACAGTTTACTTGATAGTTGCAAGGTCTTGCTAAAAGTTACTCTGTACATGTTGGGTCCCAAACCCAATAGATTAAACTTGGCGTTTCATTTAATTATTATATCAAATGAAAAGTTTAGACGATGATAATTATTATTATTTTTTATAGCGTGTATATTTTGAAAATGTGTTGCACAATTACTTAATTAAGTTGTTTATGTCATCCAACTATAAAAGTGATAAAAAAAATTATATAATATACAGGCTTGTTGTGTTGAGGTTCTGATATAAGGTGAAACGTTACAATTATCGTCGGATATGCTAATGTATCGGACGGCTTTGTTAATTTCCTTGTTTTTGGGTGTGGTAGGGCTTTCATAAGAGGTTTGGAGGAATATGGAAAGGGGGATTGGAAAAGTATCTCAAGGTATTGTGTGCAAACAAGAACTCCCACACAAATTGCAAGCCATGCGCAAAAGTACTTCCAAAAGCTTCAAAGATATGCCATCAAGCAACAAGATGAAATTGATGCTCAAATTAAAGGAGAGGTGCAACCAAACGTTGAACCTAATGCTACTGATTGACTGTACAAGCTAGCCATGAATTAAAACTCAAATTTAGCTTAATACAAAACATTCAAGTGCCTTTTTAAATACAGTTTCTTCAATGAATTAGGAGTGACCAATTTTGTTCTTTTTCATTATGGAGTACTAAAAAAATAATAATAATAATAAATGGTGGAATTCACATATGGAAAATGCTATGAAACAAAATCATTATAAGTTTCACTTCTCACATCATAATCATATTTTCATGGATGAATAAATAAATAAATAAATAAATAAAATAAAGACGAAAGGAAGGCCCGTTGATAAGCTAAATGCACATGGTAAATTCTCATTTTAACCAATGGGTAGTTTGGCAATAAACAATTAAAGTATATATATAATTGCAACACCTTAACTCATATTTATATTTTCATCTAGTTAAATGGTTTTTTTTTGTTAAAAATCATGTTCATTAAAATATATTTAATATCACTAAGTAAATTGAATCTTACAATTAAAATTAAATTGAGTAATTTTTTAATTTTTAAATGTTACTAATTTTTTTAATTTAGATCCCTAATAAAGTAGATGAACCTTTCTCTATAGACTATAGTCTATACATCAAAGCTACTCTACTTATTAAGCATTTTGTTCATTTTTCAATACCTTACTTTTGCTTAAGATCAAATAGTTCTATCAATTTAAATTTTATTTTTGAACACTTAACATAATTGATGTTTGTTGAATAGCTTAAGTAAATTAAAGAGAACATAACCTGCAATTTTGAGACTTCAGCACCGATACTTATAAAATTGTATTAGTTACTGCATTTAGCCTAAACAAATACGCTTATTGACATAAAAATTAAATCTGTCTTTCTATAGCAACAAACATAATCAATAAAGTATAATTAACTAGTGATTGTGAAACAAAGTTTGTTACAAAGCGATAGGTATATGCCAGTAATGACAGTAGTTAACGAACATCAACAAAAACAGGCAGAAAAACATGCATGATCTTCCTACTACACATACATACTTGGAATTTAATCCTCATGCAATATGTTATTTATAATTTTCATCGAAACTTTTGAGCAAATAGAAATCATGCAACATATGGTCCTAACTCTGAAGGTGCTATAGAGTAGCAGCTATATGCAAAAGTGATATACTACGTATTTTTCTGGTGACTTAGGCTTGGCATATATGTACTTTTCTCTCTCCTATTTTATTTTGGAAACTATGTCTTAATTTACTTGAAGCAAAATTCCTATGTTTAAAGAACCAAAATGATTGATGTAATTAAGGAACCATGTTTATTATTCCATTCTAGTTTTAGCATCTATACTATTTTAAAACATTCAAAACAAACATAAATGTTATAATTGTAAGGAAATCCAAATAGATATCAGAATCAACCCGGATATTATGAAAATTTATTTCACTTTAAACAAAACCATTAATAACATGAACTAAATGCCAAAGAACTATTTCAATTTGCAAAGTGACAAAAGTTGTTTCAGTTTCAAGTTTGCATGAAAAAAAAATTAAAAAGAAGGAAAAAAAAGAAAAGAAAAGAAAAGAAGGGAAATAAAGTGTGTATATATACAATGTATTAGCAAGCTAGCAAACTCATACAATTCATCATAAAAAATAAAATCTATAATCTAATTAAAAAAAATGAATTACTCCAATTCTTATGATATTGAAGAGTGGACAATTTTCGAAAATCATCAATTTGAGAATGCTTTAGCTAAATTAGATCCTAGTTCACCTAATTTTTTTGAAAATATTAGGGCAAGATTGCCATGGAAAACTATTGAGCAAATCATAAGTCACTATGAAAAATTAATGGAAGAAGTTTTCATGACAGAAAGGGGTAAATTTGGTTCTCCCAACAATGTTGAAAATAATGTTGTTAATGAAGGTGATAACAAACACCGTAGAGGTTCACCTTGGACTGATGAAGAGCATAGGTAATTTCATTTTGCCCTAACTCAATTAATGATTTTTAAAAAATATAATAGTAACAAACAAAAAAACTCTTTAATTGGTGAGAGTGTTTTAATGAAATCCACAATTCAATTAAACGATTTGAATATAGGGTTATGATTTATGCATTTGATCCCTAATTTTCTCTTAAAAATGGCGCATGGTGTATATTTATTCAAGTTGAGTTTATCCGTATGATCCTTAATTATATTTTTTGATTAAGTGAATTGACACTCTATGTATATTTATGCCAATGGATTAATTTATATCATTTTTTTGGGTGTGCTAAAGAGATGCGAGTTGTAAAGGCCAAACCAAAAGAAAGCAACAAAACCAAACAATTACACAAAATTTTAGCGTTTAATTCGATTACAACTAACCATCATAAAAAATGTTCCTTTTTTTCTTTCTTGAGGAGTTTCTTTGCCTCTCCTTGTACACATATTAATTCACCTTTTTTTTTTCTTTATTGAATAAACAATTAATCAGCAACGTATTAGAAAAAATATTGTTGATTTTCAATCACTTCAAAATAGGGTTCTTTGTCTATGTTTTATCCATCATAACTTAAGTATATCTCTTGATCAATATGGTACTCGATCTATGTATATCTAAAAGAATTGAAAATTTTGCATGATTAAACATGCCATATCATTGTTCAAATTAAGGCCTAACCATAAAATAAAACGTTTTTTTTTCCTTAGCTATTTTATAAGGGGAATCGTTTAATATTTTTAAGTTTTGAAAATTGTTGTGTTTCTTATAATCCGTCAAACTTCTCTCTTTATGAAAGAAAATATTGTGCGTCGCATTACAAAATGTGATTTTTTTTTCCTTCTAATTCTTCGAGTCACTCCGAACCAATCTCCCTCTTATTGTGTAAACTTTTGCATTTGCCTTTTGCACCAATTCTCGATTTTTTATTTTAAGGGTGTTTTTTTTTCTCTCACCTTTTGAAAGTTGTTGTGTCCCCCTTATACTCAGCTTAATTTCTTTTCTTATGAAACAAATTGCTCTATACCATATAGCAAGGTGATTTTTTTTTTCAATCCATTTCAAAATTGTAACAAGTTAGAAATTAATTTTTTTTTTTTTTGTTAAAAAAGAATTGAATCATGAGAACTCTTATATACCACCATTATATTAAAAAACAGAAGATCAAAGAAAGGAGAAACCTTAGATGAGAAACTTAATTAATTTCTATTAGTACCTATTAAGCAAAAAATCATACATACATATATAATTAACCTTTTGGAAGTTGTATGAACTACTGTATACTACACAGATCGTTTCTGATAGGGCTAGACAAGTTGGGGAAAGGAGAATGGAAGAACATATCAAAGTACTATGTCCCTACTAAGTCAGCATCTCAAGTTGCTAGCCATGGGCAGAAGTACTTCAGGCGTCTGAAATGTGGTACACCTCTCAAAAAACGTCGTTACAGCATTCATGACATTCGTATCCTTAACTCCAACATCGTTGAAACCTCTGCAAGGCACCCTACTCGCCATTCCATTATTGCTCGTATCCCTCGAAACAATGACTCACCAAATGCAGATCATAGTGTTATTGTTGATCAACATCCTAATGCTTCTGTTGCTTCATCTGCTGAAGTGATTAATGCTACTGATAATGATGCTGATAATAATATTGCATCAGCAACTTTAACTATCAACAGCGACAGCAGCAGCAGCAGCAACAGAAACAGCTACACCAGCTATTCTGACATACTGATCATGGGGTATGGTAATAATGCTAATAACATGGATTATGCTGATCAATTTGCAACTTATGACGGGATTTTCTCCCCTGCACCATATTGGTTTCCTGAAGAAGGTCATGATATGTCCTTTAATTTTCTGAATTAAAGTACAAGCAAGTCGTAAACAGTTACGACTTTTATGAGTAATAAGTAACAGTAGCTTGTATTTGGGATAAAGTTGTGAAAGATTAACTTGCAAAAGAATACTATCAGGAAAAAAAAGGCGAAAGTAGCAGAAGCAAAATTACTTCTCTTCCCGTGATAGGAATGCTTACAGTCAGGAACTGGCCAGGCAGCATCTCCTAAATTGTGTGTTAGTTCTCTTAATTCTAAAGAAATAATGTTCTACAGTTTTAACTAGTTATATGCAGCATGCTTGTGTACTTGATGTACTAAATCAATAGCTGTAATAAATATGTGATAGTTTACTTTCTGTATGTCTGCTACTCTGCTGCTTGAATCTAAATACAAGTTTCATCTATCATAATTGCACCTCTACGAGACCATGACAATGCACTAGCCAACTTCTTCGACCAAGGATATAATCTGTTCAACAAATCATCATATAATGCATACTAACGTACTATGTACCCATAAACTTATTTTTCGAAAAGATAGTTGCAACAAGTTATCTATTTTATAATCACAGTCAGTCCTCATATGAAGTTGAAATATGAAATAAGTTTAGCTAACCAATTTCAACGAAAGATAGTGATCTTCAGACAGATACATACTTATGTACAACTAACCATCCACTAGCAATTAAAGGGGCGCTTAGTTTGCTTGATACACGTATTTTAGTTCTAAACAAAATGGAAACAAAGGAGCAACTCTGTCCCGTAATGACCAAAATCTAAACAAGGTAATTCAGGAAGCTCTAAATGGTGTCTACAGTTTAGCCAATGTCATAGAAATACTTAACTGCATTAATCCAGCAGTGACACCAAGAATCGTTCCAGTAATACATCCCTCAGGTTGGTCTACACTCAATGTTGATGCCTCATCTGGTAGCTCAGATATCAAAACAGGTTTTGAAGGAGTTATAAGAGACATTGAGATGCTAATAATGGCTGGCGGCTAGCTTCCGTCGGGGATTTATGCTAAAGACTTACTCATGGCTAAGTTATATACTTATATAGGCATCAAAGAAGAGCAGCAATTAGAATTTTGGAGTCTGTTTAACAAGATAGTCATGTAAACAGATTGCAACAATGTTATTACAAGGCTTCAGGAAGACTCACCTTTCACTTCTTACTACTCTAGTGTTGTTTATTATTGCATAGAGCTTCCAGAGAGATTTTAGGAAGTGATGATGAGACAAGTGAGGCAGGAGGAGAAAAGGATTGTAGAAAACTTGCTAAGGAGTGTAAAACCCTGATCCAACCCCCCTGCGCTGCTGTAATTCGTACACTCTTGAATACTGAAGTACTTGTTTTGGACACATCCTTAGTTACATATTCTCACTTCACCCCCCAAAAAATATACAAATATTTCGTATATATATAAATATATCAATGATAAAGTTTCGACCTCATACAGATCTTATGATGCTAATGATGCTTAACAGATTACAGACTAGAGTCAGGCTGCATAAGTTTGGTATGTGTGCTCTTTGTGACTCAGATGATATCCCGTTTGTTTGGTGAATGCTGCAACAGCGGTAGATGCATCCAACAAGTTTTTTATTGGCTGTATATTGTAGACAAAGTAAATATATATGATTTTGGCTCATACTATGAGTTATGTGGTGCATTGTATATAGAAATTCCATTAAGTTATGGGAGAGGAAATTCCATTAAGATATCAGAGGTCCTAATCAGGAAAACTGTTCAAGGAGCCCTCTTGACAAATGAGGAAGATAATTCAGTTAAGGTTTTATACTCTTCCGACCTTCCGTCTATTCATAATGCCTGATACTTTGGTTTTTACCTGGACAGAAAATGACATGCTTGATTCACAGCAAGCAATTTACTTTCTCCATAATCCTTCATAATGCCGGAAAGTCTCCTGAAACTGAAGAAGAAAAAAATATCAAATCCTGCCCCAGAGCATTACTGGCAAGTTCAAACAACCACAATTTCTTTGACTACCTTCAAAGACTGGTTATAAGACGACCTTCAATAATCAAAATTTCCCATCATAGCTTACCATGTAATGTGAGCTTCAGCTTGGCTCTATGGCTCAGAAAAAGTTAATGTTTTCAACTAAAAAACAGGTAAAAGATATGTTCGATCCACTACTCCAGTAGTCCAGTGAGTGGTTCTATATTACAGAAAACACTCTAAATTTGAGTCCTCCCAATTTGAGCCCATACAGTGGTCTTTCTCACCAAATGAACAGCTAAAACTGAATGCAGATACTTCATGAAAATCAGAAAATGACCCAGTTGGTATTGCAGTTATTTGTAGAACAACTGCAAACATCTGCAGGAAATTGGCAGAAAGTCCCGTTCTTGTCCCTTAGAAACTGAAATCATGGCCTTCAAGGAAGCTCTAGCATCGGAACAAACGGAAAAACTGGAATCATGCTATTGTCTCCTCTGTCGGAAAGCAAGCAACTGAGATGCTCAATTCAAGCTCCAAACTTAAGAGTCCATCAATGATATTTATTGTTGCAGGCAAGTCCTCCAACATGCAGCAAATATCTCTATATCAGCTTGAGTGATGAAGCTCACAACACAGACATGGCAGCATATCTTTTATTGAAGGGAACAAGGCAGCATATCAGTTGGCCAAAAATGGCCAGAACAAGCAGACTAGAACAGTTGTCATCATTAGGTAACTTCGATTATCTGCGACCTAATAAAATCCAAGTTTGGATGATTACAGAAACTTTCTTCTGGCAATGAATCATCTCTATTACATGAAACTAATTAACTAACTACAAACTTTAACAAAAGACTGTAACTTCAACCCTTCAAGTTCTCCACGGTCACTTATTAGCTTTGCAGTACAAACTTTAATAAAAGACTGTAACTTCAACCCTTCAAGTTCTCCACGGTCACTTATTAGCTTTGCAGTACATGAACATTAAGCCTATATCATGTCTTGGTATCCATATGCTTTTGGATTCGGATATCCCTTACTCAGTCATGATTCAAGCTGTTATCACTCCTTAGCACCTTGTTAAATATTACTTAATCTATTTCGCGATGCTTTGTACTGACTACTGACAGATGAATTCTTCTTGTGTTCAACCTTGCAGTCCAACTAAGGGAGCTCTCAGTTCCTATACAGAACTGCAGACAGCATCCTGAATCCAAGGCATGTTGACATATACAGGAAGCTTCCATTAATCATTGAAACATTTCAGTTACAATTTAACCAAGCACAATGACTTCAACTCTTCAAGATGTGAAGGTTGGCACGGAAAATTCACCATAGCATTATTCCATTAGAGGAACTTTAGCGCGGAAAATTCCTCTATTCTTTCCTTTGACTGTCAAGGGCTTGGCTCAATTATAAATAAGAACCAGATAAAGGGACACAAACAATTAAACTGTGAATTCCAATTAAATCATTCATCTTTTAACTACCAAATAAAAAAAAGTACAATAGAGATTCCTAATATAAACTAGAAAGCCAAGAAGGGTCAAGGAGGCCAATGTTTCTGGTCATTGTTGTTGTAAATTCTTCACTTAGATGATAATAACACAACAAATATAGGCTTCCCCACCTGTTTCCCTTTTCTTTGAAAATTATATACATTGGTTCACCCAAGTTATAATATGTTTTATAAAATCTCAGATTAGTCAGAAAAATATCAATCCTATTGTTGGGGTATGAGTGTATGACACTCCTAATCACTAGAATTGGTTGACTCATTTCTGATTATAAATTATGCTTCTTCCATTTCTGATTATAATAACAGTTTGGACCATTAACAAACAAGGGCAAATTTGGATTTTACTTTTGAGTCAAATACAGTAGAACTATAAATTATTCTTTCATTACTTTACATTATCCTTGAAAGAGGAAGATTCTGTTAGTGAATCACATTGAATTGAATAATGATTTTCATTATATGTGATGCATCAAGTGTAAAGTTTCAAAACCTTGTTTGCCCCACAAGTAATAAAGTCATCTTTTTTCCATTAAGAATCAGCAATTTTCATGTACATTAATTAATCATGTTAAACTATTGCTCCTTATTTTGGAAGAAGCAACAACTTACTTACCATTAAGGCAACCACCCCTTTGTCTTTGCAAACTAATTTTCCAAAGCATTTTCTACAAAATAAATAGCAAGTCTTTGATGGGGCAATTAGGAGAAATTAATATTGATCCAAGTTTAATGGTGATGTTATGTTAGTCAATTTCTAATGTAACCCAAGTCAGACTCTTATATACGAAGTATTAGGAAGTTTCACATTAGTCGTAACAATAACAATATTTCAATACTTATTTCCGAGAGCAAGTTCTCTCTATCTTCTTAAAATGGCCCCTTTTTTTTTGTTCTCTACTTGTTGGCTCATCCTTGATTTGCGTGCAACTTTTTTATGTTGCAATAATTCAGGTGTATTACACAAAGATGCTATTCTTAATTAGTGTTTAATTTCTTCTAACATGTCACATTACTACTCCATAATAAGGAAGTATAGTCACTTACTCATTTAGATGGTTGTCAATTTTTCAATGGTCGTCAATTTTTTGCCATAATAAGGCGCTTGTCTGAGTCATTTACTCATTTAGATGGGGGAAGCAAAATCCATAAATAATTTGACTTCTAACCATTACATACAATTAATAAATTTGACTTTTAACCTTTATTGTATAATCATGACTTGAAAAATCAATTCCAAAAGTCAAGTTACCAACATATATTACCTTCCATTTATCTACTTGCTACATCTTCATTTTCATTTTGGGGGTCAAACTTAATACTCTTTAACATGTTTACCGATAAATAAGTAATTCCTTAATACGTAAAGTAATAATACAAGTCTCGTTAGATTCATCTCAATGTACGTAGTATAATTCATTAAAATCAACATTTTAATCCCTTTTCTTAAATACTCCGTACACAATGTGAATTAATTAACTGTAATCTTAGAACTTAAAGATCGTGCAAAAAGAAATGTAACAAGTAAAACAACAGCAAACAATAATTCAACCAAAATCTGCCAGCAATCTGAAGAAACGTGAACAGAGAGATACACTTTCATTTCAATGATTAACGTGAAAATTTTGATTACAACTACATTACTTTAAGAAGAACAAAAAAAAACCAATTTATACTAGTCACACAGTATTATTAATGAGCCGGAAAAGAACTTTACAATCTCGTATATCTCCAGGAATACAATTGAATTATAACATTAAAAAAGAAAGAAAATAAAAGATCTACAATAACAAAGAAGGAGAAGAAGAAGAAGAAGAGACAACGCCACGTTTACAACAGCATAGTCAAGGCTGTGAATTGAAAGAATTCATTGTGATGTTGTGTTGTACTGTAATAACAACACACCCCATCTTCCATGTGACTCTACAACAGCTCAGCTTCCCTGTCCATGAGACCAACCAATTGCACATGAGCTTTGCTTCAAATATATATCATTGTTAATTTAACTATGTTACCCTCACCCTTGGTACTACTCCACCTCACCCCACCCCCCACCCCTATCTGTCCGGCGAACTCGTGACCCTTCCTTTTACCCTTATCTGTCAGGAACTTGGATTATCCCAATCGGACCGTTTGTACATCAGACAAGTATCATAGAAATGCACCACATAATCCGATTTTAGACCTATAAGGTTATCTGTCAGGAACTTGGACATCCCCAATAGGACCGTTACTATATCAGACGAACAATGAGCAACATAAAAATACACCACATAATCCGATTTTAGACCTATAAGGTTGTATATTTCCTACATTGTCGTGTGAGGTTTGAAATGTGAATTTGCCAATGTGCAAAACAGTGGAACACGGAGGGAGTATAATCTAACATATTCATAACTATTTTAAAAAAAAAAAAAAATAGTTAAAAAAAACACTGAATTAACATATTTTAAACCATATCCTTCATTAGATGCTTTCTATTGACGCTAAAACGTTATTGAATGCAAAAACGATAGATAAAGTTCAGAAAAGGAATGACAGAAGAACTGAAATCGGGCATACTACTTGCTGTAGAAAGCAATAAGTTCACATACCCAGCAGATGGATGAATGAATCATGTCTTAACATAATCTGCACCACCGCGCTTCCTTTTGTTAGACCGTGCAAAGAAGCATATGTTTGCCCAAGACTTCTTCTGCTTAGTGGCTGGTACCTTGACATCCTTATTTGTAACAAGATCATCCATATATTTAACAACTGCCTGAAGAACATAACAAACAAATGTGAACAATTAGTAAGCAAATCAAAATCAACAGAACAATATTACAGAGGATAATTATAATCTAAAGACATTGTACACAACTACACACCTGTGCACCCTGTTCAGCAATATTTCTTGGGGGAACTTCAAGAGGATTTTGATCAGTATGAAGCGCTCTTAATCGTGCTAAAAACCTGAACGATTCAGGCAGAACGCGGATTTGATTGTTACTAATATCCAGCACTTCAAGCATTTCAAGGTTCCCAATCGACCTTGGAAGAGAGCGAAGATCAGCAAAGTTGTTGCTGACGTTCAGCTTAACGAGTGAAGTTGCAAAACACAAGCTCTCGGGTACTGACTCAAGCTCATTAAAGCTCACATCGAGCTCCCTCAACATTGACAAAGATGACATTGTAGTAGGCAGCTGTCGAACATTGTTGTACCGCACAGAAAGAACTTGCAAGGACTCGATCTTTCCCACAGCTTCGGGAAGGGCTCTAACCCGGTTATAATCCAATCGGAGCTCCTCTAGAGAAGAGCATAGGCCAATTGTATGAGGGACTTCATCAACATTATTAGTCTCCACATTCAGTTTCTTAAGACTAACCAAGGTCCCAATGGTATCCGGGAGTGAAGTCAACCTATTCGAACTCAGGTCAAGCTCCTCAAGACGGACTAGTCTACCAACACTAGCAGGGAGTTTAGCCAGGAAATTTCCCCTGAGATCTAGAAAAACAAGATTCAAGAGATCCCCAATTGTATCTGGGAGCTCAGTAATTCTGTTCGAATGCAAATCCAATCTCGACAACGACGAAAGCCCTCCAATGGTGACTGGTAGAACCACAATCCTATTCTCTGACAAATCAAGACTACCTAAACCTGATAACTTCCCAATTGAATCAGGCAACCATTCAACCTGATCGACCAACTTGCTTTGAAGATTGAGCTCCTTATAACCCTTCTTAGCAGCCACTTCAATCGTACTAGCTAACTTAATCAAACTCATCTTCTCACCATCTTGAGCTACACAAACAAATTCAAAAACACAATTAAACACCATCATAAAAAACACACAAATCTAGGTAACTTTAAAGTACAAACTCAAATCCCCCCAATCCCAAACAACAACAATCATCAAATTTACCATTCAAAACAAAATCCAAACTTTATCCCACCAATAGAATCAAACAAAAACAAAAACAGTTCCCCAATAAATCATTACCCACTAAAAGAAACACAACAAAAACACCATAATTAATGACAAAAAACACAATAATAATACTAAAAGAACACAATTTTTACCCCCCCCCCCCCTTTTTACCTAAATGATTAGGTATCTTAAGAGTAGAATCAACAATCTGAGGAGTAACAGCAGAAGTTCTAGTAAACCCATCAACATGAAATGAACTACTAGTAATACTTCCACTTTTAGGCTTCTTCAAATAACTATCATCTCTAGTAAACAACTGTGTTTTACCACCATCTTTCTTCTCCAAATTACTGAAACTTGTAGAAGCAACCCCAGAATTATCCAAATCATTAGACATAAACAAAGACCCATTTCCTCCAACACTCAAATCATTATTCCTAACAACATAAGAAGAACCCCCAGAATCAGAATTCGGCGAAACACATTGAAAAGCTCTTTGAATCAATTCGTCGAACACATTGTGTGCATTCTCAAGATCAAGCAATTGTAAAGCACCCCTCTTATGTTCTTTACTTTGTAAGTGAATTAAGTTCTTCTTCATCTCTAAGTACACTGAAAACAGTTCTTCGGGAACTGTTTTACCTTTACTTTGCTTATTAATGGCTTCCAATTTTAACTGATCTTCTCTTTCTAAGTTTCGTATTAGAGTTTTTGCTGCTTCTACTTCTTCAATGTCTGGTCTTGGGGGTAGTGATTTGTGCATCCTCATTATTTCCTCCACCACCCCATCCACCGTCTTCGCCACCGTCATCGGAAAATTATCCATCGGAAAAAACCCCAGATCGAAAAAAACTGAAATTTAGTGTAAAATTAAAAAAAAAAAAAAAAAAAATTTCGGGGGGGGGGGGTAAAAATTGTGTTCTTTTAGTATTATTATTGTGTTTTTTGTCATTAATTATGGTGTTTTTTGTGTGTTTCTTTTAGTGGGTAATGATATTGGGGAACTGTTTTGTTTTTGTTTGATTCTATTGGTGGGATAAAGTTTGGATTTTGTTTGAATGGTAAATTTGATGATTGTGTTGTTTGGGATTGGGGGGATTTGAGTTTGTACTTTAAAGTTACCTAGATTTGTGTGTTTTTATGATGGTGTTTAATTGTGTTTTGAATTTGTTTGTGTAGCTCAAGATGGTGAGAAGATGAGTTTGATTAAGTTAGCTAGTACGATTGAAGTGGCTGCTAAGAAGGGTTATAAAGCTCAATCTTCAAAGCAAGTTGGTCATCAGGTTGAATGGTTGCCTGATTCAATTGGGAAGTTATCAGGTTTAGGTAGTCTGATTTGTCAGAGAATAGGATTGTGGTTCTACCAGTCACCATTGGAGGGCTTTCGTCGTTGTCGAGATGGATTTGCATTCGAACAGAATTACTAGCTCCCAGATACAATTGGGGATCTCTTGAATCTTGTTTTCTAGATCTCAGGGAAATTTCCTGGCTAAACTCTCCCCCCCCCCCCCT
>PYUH01000164.1:2749490-2801020 GCA_016808085.1 Suaeda aralocaspica
GCCCGAAGAGCGAAACAAGGGAAGGGGCCAAAGAGAAGAGGGGCAGCAAGAAAAATGATAACTAGAGGTAAACCAGTGTACGCGCAAATTGTTCTAATTTAAAACAAAAGATAATACCTTGAAGATTACTAAAAACCTAGTGGCATATATAATTACAAAACTTCTTTGTGTTGAACGAGGAAGGACACTATTTGATTGATCATGATGAATATGAAATGTGAGATAAATTCTAGCAAGAAAACTCTTTAAAGCTAAATAGTGCTTTGGAATGCTGAATCATATAAAATCCATTCAAAAAATCGGATTAGAAGAATTGTATGGATTGAATAGATTAGGAATTGTGATATCGCAAAAAGAGACCCTAAGATTATTCTCACTCAAAATTGAAATAGTCGTAATTTGATTGCTATATTTTAAAAGATGGTGGAAGCTATAAAGGCCAAGCATCAAAGTTTAATGAGCTATTCAAACTACAAGGTTGAAAAGAAGAATAGAATTGATGAATGACACACACACCCTTATGGGTCTTTGGATCTTCGATTGTTGTCACTATGTTAACAATTTCTAACGTTCTCTTGTTAATGTATCTACATCAACTACACATTCGTAATTAAGACCCATTACAAACAAGATGGAAGGATGAGCACTTCAGACAATTATACATGCATAATCAACAATATACTTCACTCGAACATGAGTTCACAAACACACTCCTCCAAGGAGTTCGAATGGATATTGGTTGGGTTCAAAGCAATGAATCAATTGACAAGTCCGACTCCGATATCTTGGTTCGACCAATAACCAACCCTAAACTCTCCTTCACACGAGTGCACCAATAACCAATGTTATTCAAGCTATTCTAGCAACAAAACCAAACTCAAGAAGAGCAAATAAGGGGAGAAATGAGGAATTAAGCCATATTATAGAAATGAAACCATAGAAAAAAACTTAAATTGTCCCTGCTAATTCAACATAAATGAAAATAGTCTTGGTCCATAATAATTACCAAATGGGACTCCAATTCATTAGCACCTATCTTACTCCCATACAATGGGAGTACAAATGAACAGACTCTTTCATACAACTAACTAGTGATAAAATTCAAGCAATTGCTGAGATGAGAGTTGGAGCGAGCCGGAATAATTTCACCGATAATAAAGGCAATAAAATAGAAGGAAATAACCTAATTAAAGATATCAAACCATGGAAAAATACTTAGACTTGGCCTCATAATTCAAAGCAAATGATAGAGTTATAAATCCCTATTAGCTAACAAGGACTTCGTTTCATAAGCACATAAGTCTCATACATGGATTGCAAATAAACCAACTCTTTCATACAACCAACTAGTGGTGAGGAAAATTCGAGCAATTGCAGAGAAATTGGAGCGAGCAGGAGAATAAGCTTTACACACTAAAAGGGGAACATCAAATTCAAATTTACCACTATACAAATGCAAAACAAATACACTCAACAGGAACTAAAAGCTTAAAATCAATAAAACTATTCTTGGGGTTCCCAAAGATTCAAACATGTAGAGACATTTAGATTGTAAACAAAAAACAAGCAACAGCAATCAACAAAAGATTGAAGATTGTAACTGCTAACAACCAAAATAAACTAACATTTTCTTTTGCAAAAATTCAACACTACAAATAAGAACGAGAAGAAAATTAACTAACGAAGCCTCCTTGCTTCTCTCTCGGACTCGAGGAGAGTAAGAATATCACCCTCTCTGACTGGTCCTTTGACGTTCCTCATAATGAAACGATTTTGATCATCAAGGAACTTAACTCGGACTTGAGTTACTTGACCCCTTGACCCTGTACGGCCCATACACTTGACAACCACAGCATGCTTAATTTGTGATTCCATTTTCTGCACCAACTATATGGTTGGTTTTATTAGTAAACCATAATTACATCTTACTATTAAGATAAATAAGAATACAACAATTCAACAAAAACAAAAAGAAAATACTACAATAAACATCAGTATTACACTCATTCAATTATGCGAAAATCCTATTTACAATGATTTGCATATAATACAAATGTCATTAAGCAAATGATTAATTCGGCAGGACGGCAAAAATCATCCATATTCCAAACATATCAAACTTCCAAAAACCCAGAAAATTGATAATTAAACCTATTTTTTACTTTAATGTTGCTAATATTTGATAAATGACAATACTTTAATTAGTAATCAGTATACAGAGTATACATACTTATAATCAAAACCTCAATTATTATTCAATTCAAATATAATTATCAAACTTTCTCCAAATAAAATTTTCTGCACTTGACATTTTTCAAAAATATTCAATTCAAGTATTTACTAACTCCGTATCAAATTCATCGCAACAATTTGACATTTTTCTTCTCCACTTTATATAAAATCGTTGCAACTAATATAATACGGAAGGAATAGTAAAGTTTGAGCTAATGATTAAAAAAATAAAAAAAAAACATTTCAAATTTTGTGTTTAGAGGCATTTTTGTAAACCCTCAGAATTACTAATCATCAAGGGATATATCAGTCCACTACTTTAATTTTTGACATAAGTATCATCATAGGGATTTAATGACGTTAATTAATGGTTTTAAAATTATAAAATTTCTAATGTAAATTCAAAGCTTTGATTTATAGAAAATTAATTAATTTGAAAACATAACATTTAGCTGAGAATAATTATTACCAACCATATATTCATTAAACACCAAGAACAACCATTCATCAACAAAAAAAACAGATAATAAGTTCATTAATTCAAACAAAATGAAATCATAAAAATATAGAAATTAACAACAAATAATAACCAAAACTAACAAATAAAAGAGGACAAGTATAATAGAAACTCACAAAAAGCAAAGTGTAGATTGAAGAAGTACAGAGAGTTTGTAAGAAGTAAGTAGTTTGGTTTATATAAATCGGCGTTAGAACTGATGACGGATGAGTGATTAACCTAATTTTCGGAGAAACCAAATCACAAGCCCTCTTTTGAGCCCAAACAAATTGGGTCAAATAGTTTGATTTTGTTTTTTTCGAAGGGTGTCAATCTTTGAGCCCAATATAGTAGGCCTGAGCAATTTGGGAAATTAATTATTGTATCCTTATCCAAAATTTTCGGATATCCGTATTGATACTGATAATTTCCGGATCCGACACTTTGGATATCCATTTTCAATTTTTCTTTCACAAAAAAAAAAAAAAAAACATAGGTGATTGCAGCATAAGAATACAAATAAACGATATAAGTACCAATTGAAAAAAATGACTATGTTAAAATTAGCAATCGCACAGAATAACTTAATTTCGTAGAAGTACTCCGTAAGTTCTTGAGTTTACTAGGTTAATATACACAAAAGGCGAAAGTTTTTAGGAATGACCTCTACTTTTGGTGGATTCAATACATAAAAGAGGTATATGGTATCAAAAAATTTCGGACATCCGATTCAATGTTGAATTCGGAGTTCGGATATCCAAAAAGATCAGAAGTGTTTTTGAATAGATATTGGTATCCGCCTTTTCGGATCAGATACCTAAATCAGATCAAATACATAATCAGATCTTCAGATATTTTTGTCAGCCCTACAATATAGGTATTGAGCATTTCAGTGTTGTATATATTCAATAAATTAAATAAATTGGAGCTAAGTTAAACAATTGAAACTGATTGAACTTAACTAAATTGAAAGTTTTTAGTGTGATTATTGATTTTTTATATAGATTATAGTGACATAGTAATAATATAATATTAAATTAATCCACTAATAATTTGAAACAAGTTTTTTTTTTTGGTGCTTTATGTATTATGAAAAAAAAATTATATATTAGGACGCAAAAATCAGTGATACATTTACGAATGTGTTAATTTTATATTTTTGTGAATGGTAATCCAATTATATTTTTGTTTCAATTCATGAATGATAGTTTCATAATATTTTTTTTGTGAAAATTATAAAACTAAAAATATATATTTATGAAAAATGATATTAACGTTTCAGAAAAATATGATGAACATTTTTGTGAAAAAAAATATAGTTTCAGAAAAAATATACATGAAACAAATGATATTGATAATAGACAATCTAGTTAAAGTATACGTGACTATATCTAATGATATCTAAATATATTTTTTTATAATAATTTTAACTTATTATTATTCAAAATCACTAGTACTTTAGGAGAGTAATCCCGAGGTAATGAGCACGTTGATAGAGAAGAAGAAAACAAAGAACTGGACCCAATTAAGAAAACTAGTAAATGTTCGCAGTACTGTTATGTTGCCAAAAAATTAAATTATAAAATTGTGTATTAAAAGCATTCACAATAAAGGGTTTGTTCTTAGTTTTTGAGGTTCATAAACAAACTGTATTGTTACTCATGTGGTTTGAGGTTCTAATAACTAGTGTTTGAAAAGAAAAAGAGTTTGTATTTGTATATGTAACATTTTGGGTAGAGAAAATTATTAAATAAAAACAAAATAAAACTAAAAAGGGTAGATTATTGAGTCCCATGCATAACCTCTATAAGTTTTGTCTAATGTTGGTAAAATACTTGTTCATAATAGGTTTATTCTTTGATGATGTGACAATTGTACAAACCTCTAAAAGGTTTCTTTTATCATGGATACTCTTATAGTATATCTAAGTTGTTTATAACTTTTGCAACAATTTAGTTGTAATTATCTAAAAAAAAGTAGGAGAAAAATGTCAAATTATCTCAAATACTACCAAAATTGTTATGAACCTTATAAAAATAATAAGGGCATGTTACATTCAGTTGAAAACAGTTGAACACGAAATGAATTGAGGAATTGAGATGAACTAAAAATTTTATTATGGATTAATGATTTTTTATTTTGGATTAATGATTCTTAATTATGGGTTATTGATTTTTAATGATTGATTATTGTTTATTGATTTATAAGTATTGTTATTAATTATTGATTTTAACGATTTATATTATTTTAATATTGTTTATTGATTTTTAACCACGAATTATTAATGATTTTAACTATGGAGTAATGACATAGTAAAATTTTGATATTAATCCACTAATAATTATTAAACGAAAAAAATTGTATTAGTAGTTTATATTTCATGAAATAAAAATCAGTAATACATCTTCATATTTTGTGAATGGTAATCCAGACTATCCAGTTAGTGGTATAATATATTTCACTTACATTTTTGTTTCATTTACTAACTAGTAGTTTCATATATTTTTCATAATATATATATATATGAACAAATAATATTCGAAAGAAATGAATTAGCAAAATAAAAGGGAGATGACTAAATTGAACGGAATGAAAACGAATTAAACTGGCTGAACAAACTATATTAAACTGATTTAAATTAAGGTAAACAAACCCCATTAATATTATAGAATAAATAAATATGATAGGTTGACTTAAAAATACTGGAATAGATGGAATTAAATAGTAAATAGTGTGTAACGAAATGTGACTCAAACTAATTTTCAAGTGCACGTGAGGACGCAAAACTACAACAGCCGGATGATGGGGGAACGGTTATACGGGTATAATGCAGCCAGCTAGAATATAGTTGGATGGGCTCTTCCACAACCAACACAAAACAACCCTTCCATCATTTTCATTACACATTTGTTTTCTTCCCAACTTATATAGTCATCAAGGTAGCTAAATTGGTTGCATTTTTTCTCTAATTTTAGAAGATCCTAGGATTGATTTCAAGTTTTACATATATTTGGGTCAAATTTAGGACTTAAGCCCAATATATATGGTATAATTCTGCCCTTAACCGAGGTGAAGCATAGTATCTGTGATTATAACATTTGTCACGATCTCAAAAATCCGACAATTGTTTTTTTCGTACATAAATACGATAATATCATCTTGTTTTCTAGGTACGCTTTATTACCTCTTTGAAACGCCTCTCCATATATACTATGATTAAATTTGCTGATTTAAGCATAAGAGGGATGTTCTCGGGTTAACCCCGAGCCTCTTACTCTTGATTGTTTTGCAGGCCCTCAGGACATCCTATCGCAGCTAATTGGCAGGTCCTGCAGGCATAAGTTCTGAGGCCGGAACAAATATTATCACACTTAATTTAAGCCTGATCAACTATAATAGTTGACATATTTCATAAGTTCCACACAAATAAATTCGTATACTCTCCTCCGCTCCTTATTAGTCGAAACGTTGCACTTCGACACGCATTTTGAAAATGAAATTTGAAAGCATAAATGAGCAAATTTATTGAAATAATTTTAACCCTGAAAATTTGTATATCACCTCTTGTATGTGTTAAATTATTTTGATTAGTTTGCTTGTTTACATCATCAAATCTCTTCCTTAAAGTATGCAGAAGTGCAACGTTGCGACTATATGGGGCGGAGGAAGCATTAAACGTAATAATTTTCTTTTTCTTTTTTTAACATATTATTTCTTTTTTGTATCTCTTTCATCAAATGTCTTTAAATTCTCGTCATTTAATCAGCCTAACAAATTTACTCAAGATGTGTGTTAGTGTTACTCCAATTGTTGCAACTTGCAAGTAAATTGAAACAAATGTAATACTCTATTTGTTTTTAAGATCCACCATTAATTTTGTTTAGTACTATATTGAAGATTGAATAACAAATATGTTGAATAACATAGGAGAAAGCGAGTGAAGTAACCTTTGTTAGGAATAATATGTACAAGTGGCAAATTTTTATCTCATTTGCTTGTACTCATCATGTTTAATTTCATGAAAATAATAATAAAAAAAAAGTTAGAGAAGATGAATAGTAGGTGGAAGGGTGGATGTACACGTGTAAAAGGTGGGATTGGGGGAAATCCAGCTGTTGAGTGGGCCACGTCAGCTGAAATGTGGGTTTTTGGATCAAGCCCCATGCCATAATCCTCGTGATTTTATGTTTTTTTATTTATTTTGGAGATCATGCATTTATTGCTTTTCTTCTCCACTTTTCACATCTTTTCCCTTTCTACCTCCTTTCTACTTTTGCTTTATTTTACACAAGTGACTGATTTTACTCAATATCTCAATAAGTTACGGGGAGTGATTCAATTCTACTCATTAAGTGTTCTTTCTCTGTGTGCATGAAATTTTGAATCTTACATGATATAACTATTAAGTATTCAAGTAGGTATGGACTATGGTATGGTCGTATGAAGAATATACTTTCTCATGCGAATTTATCACTTATTGTCCCATGTTAATATGGAATTGTTTATTCAACTGAAAACAGATGGCTTAAACTGAATTGAACTGAAAGTTTCTTACGAAAGATCAATCAATATATAGCAAAATAAAAGCAGAGCTGAACTGAACTGAACGGATTTTGAGCTAAAGTAAAAAGGTCCTATGTTATACTTCTTCCGTTTCTTAAAATTCAGTTTATCTTAACTAAGTACATGCAAATTGTAAATGTTTAATTGCTTATGTTTTACAAAGTACAAATCAATAAAATGGTATTGGTTTCACAGGACTACAATGATTCGACATATTAATGCATATAGGATCCGCACACCACACAAAAGCATATACAAATATGGAGTAGATAAAATTATATAGTGGAGTATATTAAATTGAGTTGAGTATGACACCAACAATTATACCGAGTACAACACATTCATTTTGTAAAGTTTGATGATACATTGATACATCAACAATGAAGTTTACATATAAAATTTTGATCATTTGATGCAACACTCATCCAGGTTAAATGTGGGCAGTAGCTAATCAATAAAAAGAGTTTACAACTATTCATTATATTTAACCAAAATTAATAGCCAATATTAACCTTTTTTTGGGGACTTTTAATATAAAATTCTTGATGAATTGAAAGGTTTTTAATTTCCGACACTGTTTTCGCATTACTATTATATATTATTTTTCCCACATTTTGTTTACAACAAATTAGAGAAAGCAAGTATTGAGTAAAGTTTTAGGAGAAACTGAATGCGGAAATTAAATTAAAGAGTGCGGAAATGACAACCCGTACTTTAAGCTTCCTATGTAATAATGCAAATGACAAAGTACAATAATAATTGTATCATGAAAAAGAACAATTAAGTAAGGAGTACCATTTAAAATTGTATTGAAACTTAATTAGCCATGTTCCCAATTCATTAACTATATAAATTAAATGAGAAATTGTTTCTATAGTATTAAAAAATATAGGCATCGAAAAGATATAGTAATCCTATTTCGTTGCATAAACTTAGTTCAATTTGCGGAATTAAGATCAAAAAGAAATTATTTAGACAAAAAAAATAAGTTATCCAATGCAATAATTATCAAAGTTTAAGAAATAAAGATAGTACATGTTTACATATGTGTGAGTGTCAAACACAGTAACACACATCTCAAAATTGCAAGAAATGAAGAAATGGAAAGGTCTTAGGCTCTGTTTTCTTCACAGGATTACAATTTCGATCCATTCTATTCTATTCCAATCATTTCATTTCCGGGTCATCCATTCCAATCCATTCTAATCCAGTAATTCATTCTAATCAGTAATCCATTAAATCCTTCTAATCCGACAATCCATTCTAAACCCGACAATCCAATCCTCATTCCATTCCATTCCAGCCAAACTCGTGAAGAGAACATAGCCTTAATCATAAATTCATCATAGCATCTATATTGACAGTGAGAGAAAAAAATATTACGGAGTAATATTGATAGATGTAGCTTTATCCTAAACTATTATACATTTATACATGGTAAATTTTAATTTAACAACGATAGTGAGCAAAAGTTACGGATTGCTGTATATAATAATTACTTTTAAGGTATTTTTTTAGGTATTTTTTAGTTGTTATATTAAGATTTTTGACACTTTCATATTGTAACTTTAACTACTTTGGTATTTAATACGTAACAAAAAAAACATAGTAATATAGAATCATGTTTGATTCGTCTTAATGTGTATTTTTTGAAAATATAATTTTTTATTATATCAAACTCGAGATATTAGTTTTATAAGTTAAGTATTAGAAAATGTAAAAAAGTAAGGTAGCGAGTAAAAAAAATCGAAAGAATATACTTTAACACCGTAAATTATATGATTTTTAGAAGGAATTCCTAAAAAAAAAGGAAAAAAAAAAAACTTTTCCCCCTTAAACAACTCTCAAAAAACCAGCGGCGGTTCCCAGATGTGCCATAGTAGCGGGCAAAAGGTAACGTTCAATACAAAAGGGGCAAATGAGTAATTTCCTAATTTTATCCTGAATAATAATAAAGACGAGGATAAAATAATAAAATCATAAAACCACCCAAATATCTGTAAACTTCTGATTTAATTGAGAAGAATAATCCCCTCTATTAAATTATTCAATAATTCCTCAAAATAGTCATTATTTTTTTTAATCCTCATATTTATTATGTATTTTTTCAAAAATTATAAATAACTCAAAACCCTTCATTTTTTTCTAACCACTATAATTTTTAAATCATCATTATCATTATCATTATCATTTATCTTCTTCTTTCTCTTCTTCTTCCTTTTCGTTTCTTCTACTTTTCTATTTTCTGGAATTTTTCATTTTCGATTTTTGAGCTTCAAATCATCAAATGTAATCATAAACAAAACAACAATATCACACCTATTAATTAAAATATCTAAAATAAAAATAATACTTCCTTTTCTCTTTTATTATAATTTTAAAATCCCATAATTTGTCTTTTTCCCTCGAAAATTAAAATTCCTAAACTTCTGCAAAATTTCTCTCATTATCTTCATGCATTTCTGGAATATTTCATGGAGGTTTCTAATTTTGTTACTAAACCACAACTTACCATTTACATTAAATTTAATTGGCTGATTTTACAACCTTAATAATTGCTACTTTAATGGAAATAGTAGTATAATTATCACTCCTTTCTTTCTAATTTCTTCCAACTAACACCGAACAAATCTTTTTACCTGAATGATTAGGTATCTTAAGAGTAGAATCAACAATCTGAGGAGTAACAGCAGAAGTTCTAGTAAACCCATCAACATGAAATGAACTACTAGTAATACTTCCACTTTTAGGCTTCTTCAAATAACTATCATCTCTAGTAAACAACTGTGTTTTACCACCATCTTTCTTCTCCAAATTACTGAAACTTGTAGAAGCAACCCCAGAATTATCCAAATCATTAGACATAAACAAAGACCCATTTCCTCCAACACTCAAATCATTATTCCTAACAACATAAGAAGAACCCCCAGAATCAGAATTCGGCGAAACACATTGAAAAGCTCTTTGAATCAATTCGTCGAACACATTGTGTGCATTCTCAAGATCAAGCAATTGTAAAGCACCCCTCTTATGTTCTTTACTTTGTAAGTGAATTAAGTTCTTCTTCATCTCTAAGTACACTGAAAACAGTTCTTCGGGAACTGTTTTACCTTTACTTTGCTTATTAATGGCTTCCAATTTTAACTGATCTTCTCTTTCTAAGTTTCGTATTAGAGTTTTTGCTGCTTCTACTTCTTCAATGTCTGGTCTTGGGGGTAGTGATTTGTGCATCCTCATTATTTCCTCCACCACCCCATCCACCGTCTTCGCCACCGTCATCGGAAAATTATCCATCGGAAAAAACCCCAGATCGAAAAAAACTGAAATTTAGTGTAAAATTAAAAAAAAAAAAAAAAAAAATTTGTTCGGTGTTAGTTATGGAAGAAATTAGAAAGAAAGGAGGTGAAATTATACTACTATTTCCATTAAAGTAGCAATTATTAAGGTTGTAAAATCAGCCAATTAAATTTAATGTAAATGGTAAGTTGGTGGTTTAGTAACAAAATTAGAAACCTCCATGAAAATAATTCCAGAAATGCATGAAGATAATGAGAGAAAATTTTGCAGAAGTTTAGGAATTTTAATTTTCGAGGGAAGAAAAGACAAATTATTGGGATTTTAAAATTATAATAAAAGAGAGAAAAGGAAGTATTATTTTTATTTTAGATATTTTTAATTAATATGTGGTGATATTGTTGTTTTGTTTATGATTACATTTGATGATTTGAAGCTCAAAAATCGAAAAATGAAAAATTCCAGCAAAATAGAAAAGTAGAAGAAGACGAAAAGGAAGAAGAAGGAAGAAAGAAGATAAATGATAATGATAATGATAATGATAATGATGATTTAAAAATTATAGTGGTTAGAAAAAAATGAAGGGGTTTTGAGTTATTTTATAATTTTTGAAAAAAATAACATAAAATAAAATATGAGGATTAAAAAAATAATGACTATTTTGAGGAATTATTGTGAATAATTTAATAGAGGGGATTATTCTTCTCAATTAAATCAGAAGTTTACAGATATTGTGGTGGTTTTATGATTTTATTATTTTATCCTCGTCTTTATTATTAATTTCAGGATAAGAATTAGGAAATTACTCATTTGCCCCTTTTTGTATTGAACGTTACCTTTTGCCGCTACTATGGCACATCTGCGAACCGCCGCTGGTTTTTTGAGAGTTGTTTAAGGGGGAAAAGTTTTTTTTTTTTCCTTTTTATTTTAGGAATTCCTTCTAAAAATCATATAATTTACGGTGTTAAAGTATATTCTTTCGATTTTTTTTACTCGCTACCTTACTTTTTTACATTTTCTAATACTTAACTTATAAAACTAATATCTCGAGTTTGATATAATAAAAAATTATATTTTCAAAAAATACACATTAAGACGAATCAAACATGATTCTATATTGCTATGTTTTTTTTGTTACGTATTAAATACCAAAGTAAGTTAAAGTTACAATATGAATGGTGTCAAAAATCTTAATATAACAACTAAAAAATACCTAAAAAAAATACCTTAAAAGTAATTATTATATACAGCAATCCGTAACTTTTGCTCACTTATCGTTGTTAAATTAAAATTTACCATGTATAAATGTATAATAGTTTAGGATAAAGCTACATCTATCAATATTACTCCGTAATATTTTTTTTCTCTCACTGTCAATATTAGATGCTATGATGAATTTATGATTAAGGCTATGTTCTCTTCACGAGATTTGGCTGGAATGGAATGGAATGGATGGGATTAGAATGGATTGCCGGGTTTAGAATGGATTGTCGGGATTATAATGGATTTACTGGATTAGAATGAAGTACTGGGATTAGAATGGATTGGAATGGATGACCCGGAAATGAAATAGATTGGAATAGAATAGAATGGATCGAAATTGTAATCCTGTGAAGAAAACAGAGCCTAAGACCTTTCCATTTCTTCATTTCTTGCAATTTTGAGATGTGTGTTACTGTGTTGACACATCACACATATGTAAACATGTACTATCTTTATTTCTTAAACTTTGATAATTATTGCATTGGATAACTTATTTTTTTTGTCTAAATAATTTCTTTTTGATCTTAATGTCCGCAAATTGAACTAAAGTTTATGCAACGAAATAAGGATTACTATATCTTTTCGATGCCTATATTTTTTAATACTATAGAAACAAATTTCTCATTTAATTTATATAGTTAATGAATTTGGGAACATGGCTAATTAAGTTTCAATACAATTTTGAATGGTACTCCGTACTTAATTGTTCTTTTTCATGATACAATTATTATTGTACTTTGTCATTTGCATTATTACATAGGAAAGCTTAGAGTACGGGTTGTCATTTCCGCACTCTTTAATTTAATTTCCGCATTCAGTTCCCCTAAAACTTTACTCAATACTTGCTTTCTCTAATTTGTTTGTAAACAAAAAGTGTGGGAAAAATAATATATAATAGTAATGCGAAAAACAGTGTCGGAAATTAAAAAACCTTTCAATTCATCAAGAATTTTATATTAAAATTGCCCCAAAAAAAAGGTTAATATTGGCTATTAATTTTGGTTAAATATAATGAATAAGTTGTAAACTCTTTTTATTGATTAGCTACTGCCCACATTTAACCTGGATGAGTGTTGCATCAAATGATCAAAATTTTATATGTAAACTTCATTGTTGATGTATCAATGTATCATCAAACTTTACAAAATGAAATGTTGTACTCGGTATAATTGTTGGTGTCATACTCAACTCAATTTAATATACTCCACTATATAATTTTATCTACTCCATATTTGTATATGCTTTTGTGTAGGTGTGCGGATCCTATATGCATTAATATGTCGAATCATTGTAGTCCTGTGAAACCAATACCATTTTATTGATTTGTACTTTGTAAAACATAAGCAATTAAACATTTACAATTTGCATGTACTTAGTTAAGATAAACTGAATTTTAAAGAAACGGAAGAAGTAATAACATAGGACCTGTTTACTTTAGCTCAAAATCCGTTCAGTTCAGTTCAGCTCTGCTTTTATTTTGCTATATATTGATTGATCTTTCGTAAGAAACTTTCAGTTCAATTCAGTTTAAGCCATCTGTTTTCAGTTGAAATAAACAGTTCCATATATATTAACATGGGACAATAAAGTGATAAATTCGCATGAGAAAGTATATTCTTCATACGACCATACCATAGTCCATACCTACTTGAATACTTATATAGTTATATCATGTAAGATTCAAAATTTCATGCAGCACAGAGAAAGAACACGTAATGAGTAGAATTGAATCACTCCCCGTAACTTAATTGAGATATTGAGTAAAATCAGTCACTTGTGTAAAATAAAGCAAAAGTAGAAAGGAGGTAGAAAGGGAAAAGATGTAGAAAAGTGGAGAAGAAAAGCAATAAATGCATGATCTCCAAAATAAATAAATAAAACATAAAATCACGAGGATTATGGCATGGGGCTTGATCCAAATTAAACCCACATTTCAGCTGACGTGGCCCCACTCAACAGCTGGATTTCCCCCAATCCCACCGTTTACACGTGTACATCCACCCTTCCACCTACTATTCATCTTCTCTAACTTTTTTTTTTATTATTATTTTCATGAAATTAAACATGATGAGTACAAGCAAATGAGATAAAAATTTGCCACTTGTACATATTATTCCATTAACAAAGGTTAGCTTCAACTCGCTTTCTCCTATGTTAGTCAACATATTTGTTATTCAATCTTCAATATAGTACTAAACAAAATTAATGGTGGATCTTAAAAAACAAATAGAGTATTACATTTGTTTCAATTTACTTGCAAGTTGCAACAATTGGAGTAACACTAACACACATCTTGAGTAAATTTGTTAGGCTGATTAAATGACGAGAATTTAAAGACATTTGATGAAAGAGATACAAAAAAGAAATAATATGTTAAAAAAAAGAAAAAGAAAAATTATTACGTTTAATGCTTCCTCCGCCCCATATTAGTCGCAACGTTGCACTTCTGCATGTACTTTAAGGAAGAGATTTGATGATGTAAACAAGCAAACTAATCAAAATAATTTAGACACATACAAGAGGTGATATACAAATTTTCAGGGTTAAAATTATTTCAATAAATTTGCTCATTTATGCTTTCAAATTTCATTTTCAAAATGCGTGTCGAAGTGCAACGTTTCGACTAATAAGGAGCGGAGGAAGTATACGAATTTATTTGTGTGGAACTTATGAAATATGTCAACTATTATAGTTGATCAAGGCTTAAATTAAGGTGATAATATTTGTTCCGGCCTCAGAACTTATGCCTAAGCAGGACCTGCCAAGTAGCTCGGATAGGATGTCCTGAGGGCCTGCAAAACAATCAAGAGTAAGAGGCTCGGGGGTTAACCCGAGAACATCCCTCTTATGCTTAAATCAGCAAATGATAAATCATAGTATATATGGAGAGGCGTTTCAAAGAGGTAATAAAGCGTACCTAGAAAACAAGATGATATTATCGTATTTATGTACGAAAAAAAACAATTGTCGGATTTTTGAGATCGTGACAAATGTTATAATCACAGATACTATGCTTCACCTCGGTTAAGGGCAGAATATTAATATCCATATATATTGGGCTTAAGTCCTAAATTTGACCCAAATAATATGTAAAACTTGAAATCAATCCTAGGATCTTCTAAAATTAAGAGAAAAAATGCAACCAATTTAGCTACCCTTTGATGACTATATAAAGTTGGGAAGAAAACAAATGTGTAATGAAAAATGATGGAAGGGTTGTTTTGTGTTGGTTGTGGAAGAGCCCAATCCAACTATATTCTAGCTGGCTGCATTATACCCGTATAACCGTTGCCCCCATCATCCGGCTGTTGTAGTTTTAGCGTCCTCACGTGCACTTGAAAATTAGTTTGAGTCACATTTCGTTACACACTATTTACTATTTAATTCCATCTATTCCAGTTATTTTTAAGTCAACCTATCATATTTATTTATTTCTATAATATTAATGAGGGTTTGTTTACCTTAATTTAAAATCAGTTTAATATAGTTTAGTTCAGCGCAGTTTAATTCGGTTTCATTCCGTTCAATTTAGTTCATCTCTCCTTTTATTTTGCTAATTCATTTCTTTCGAATATTATTTGTTCATATATATATATATATTATGAAAAATATTATGAAACTACTAGTTAGTAAATGAAACAAAAATGTAAGTGAAATATTATTATACCACATAACTGGATAGTCTGGATTACCATTCACAAAAATATGAAGATGTATTACTGATTTTTATTTCATGAAATATAAACTACTAATAACAATTTTTTTCGTTTAATAATTATTAGTGGATTAGTATCAAAATTATTACTATGTCATTACTCCATAGTTAAAAATCATTAATAATTCGTGGTTAAAAATCAATAAACAATAGTTAAAAATAAATAATAAATAGTTAAAAATCAATAATTAATAAACAATAGTTATAAATCAATAAACAATAATCAATCATTAAAAATCAATAACCCATAATTAAGAATCATTAATCCAAAATAAAAAATCATTAATCCATAATAAAAAATTTTAGTTCATCTCAATTCCAATCAATTCATTTCGGTTCAACTGTTTTTCAACTGAAGTAAACATGCCCTTATTATTTTTATAAGGTTCATAACAATTTTGGTAGTATTTGAGATAATTTGACATTTTTCTTCCTTACTTTATTTTAGATAATTACAACTAAATTGTTGCAAAAGTTATAAACAACTTAGATATACTATAAGAGTATCCATGATAAAAGAAACCTTTTAGAGGTTTGTACAATTGTCACATCATCAAAAGAATAAACCTATTATGAACAAGTATTTTACCAACATTAGACAAAACTTATAGAGGTTTATGCATGGGACTCAATAATCTACCCTTTTAGTTTTATTTTGTTTTTATTTTAATAATTTTCTCTACCCAAAATGTTACATATACAAATACAAACATCTTTTTCTTTTCAAACATCTAGTTATTATGAACCTCAAACCACATGAGTAACAATAACAGTTTGTTTATGAACCTCAAAAACTAAGAACAAACCCTTTATTGTGAATGCTTTTAATACACTATTTTATAATTTAATTTTTTGGCAACATAACAGTACTGCAGAACATTTACTAGTTTTCTTAATTGGCCAGTTCTTTGTTTTCTTCTTCTCTATCAACGTGCTCAATTACCTCGGGATTACTCTCCTAAAGTACTAGTGATTTTGAATAATAATAAAGTTAAAATTATTATGAAAAAAAAATATATTTAGAATATCATTAGATATAGTCACGTATACTTTTAACTAGATTGTCATTATCAATATCATTTGTTTCATGATATATTTTTTCTGAAACATATATTTTTTTTCACAAAAAATGTTCATCATATTTTTCTGAAACGTTAATATCATTTTTTCATAAATATATATTTATTAGTTTATAATTTTCACAAAAAAAATATTATGAAACTATCATTCATGAATTGAAACAAAAATATAATTGGATTACCATTCACAAAAATATAAAATTAACACATTCGTAAATGTATCACTGATTTTTGTGTCCTAATATATAATTTTTTTTTCATAATACATAAAGCACCAAAAAAAGAAAAAACTTGTTTCATAATTATTAGTGGATTAATATTAATATTAATATTATTACTATGTCACTAATAATCTATAATTAAAAATCAATAATCACACTAAAAACTTTCAATTTAGTTAAGTTCAATTCAGTTTAACTTAGCTCCAATCTTATTTAATTTAGTGAATATATACAGACACTGAAATGCTCAATACCTATATTGTAGGGCTGAGCAAAAATATCTGAAGATCTGAAAATCCGAAAATCTGATATGTATTTGATCTGATTTTTAGGATATCTGATCCGAAAAGGCGGATACCAAATATCTATTCAAAAATCACTTTTGATCTTTTTGGATATCCGAACATCCGAATTCAACATTGAACCGGATGTCCGAAATTTGTTGATACCATATACCTCTTTTATGTATTGAATCCACCAAAAGTAGAGGTCATTCCTAAAAACTTTCGCCTTTTGTGTATATTAAACTAGTAAACTCAAGAATCTTACGGAGTACTTCTACGAAAATTAAGTTATTCTGTGCGATTGCTAATTTAACATAGTCATTTTTTTCAATTGGTACTTATATCGTTTATTTGTATTCTTATGCTGCAATCACCTATGTTTTTTTTTTTTTTTGTGAAAGAAAAATTGAAAATGGATATCCAAAGTGTCGGATCCGGAAATTATCAGATATCAAATACGGATATCCGAAAATTTTGGATAAGGATACAAATATTAATTTTCCCAAATTGCTCAGGCCTACTATATTGGGCTCAAAAGATTGACAACCTTCGAAAAAAACAAAATCAGAACTATTTGACCCAATTTGTTTGGGCTCAAAAGAGGGCTTGTGATTTGGTTTCTCCGAAAATTAGGTTAATCACTCATCCGTCATCAGTTCTAACGCCGATTTATATAAACCAAACTACATTACTGTCTTACAAAATCTCTGTACTTCTTCAATCTACAACTTTGCTTTTTGTGAGTTTCTATTATACTTGTACCTCTTTTATTTGTTAGTTTTGGTTATTATTGTTGTTAATTTCTATATTTTTATGATTTCATGTTGTTTGAATTAATGAACTTATTATCTGTTTATTTTGTTTGATGAATGGTTGTTCTTGGTGTTTAATGAATATATTGGTTGGTAATAATTATTCTCAGCTAAATGTTATGTTTTCATAATTGAATTAATTTTCTATAAAATCAAAGCTTTGAATTTACATTAGAAATTTTATAATTTTAAAACCATTAATTAACGTCATTAAATCCCTATGATGAATTACTTATGTCAAAAAATTAAAGTAGTGGACTGATATATCCCTTGATGATTAGTAATTCTGAGGGTTTACAAAAATGCCTCTAAACCACAAAATTTGAAAATGTTTTTTTATTTTTTTTTAATCATTAGCTCAAACTTTACTATTCCTTCCGTATTATATTAGTTGCAACGATTTAATATAAAGTGGAGAAGAAAAATGTCAAATTGTTGCGATGAATTTGATACGGAGTTAGTAAATACTTGAATTGAATATTTTTGAAAAATGTCAAGTGCAGAAAATTTTATTTTGGAGAAAGTTTGATAATTAATATTTGAATTGAATAATAATTGAGGTTTTGATTATAAGTATGTATACTCTGTATACTGATTACTAATTAAATGTATTGTCATTTATCAAATATTAGCAACAATTAAAGTAAAAAATAGGTTTAATTATCAATTTTCTGGGTTTTTGGAAGTTTGATATGTTTGGAATAATGGATGAGTTTTGCCGTCCTGCCGAATTAATCATTTGCTTAATGGCATTTGTATTATATGCAAATCAATTGATAAAATAGGATTTTCGCATAATTGAATGAGTGTAATACTGATGTTTATTGTAGTATTTTCCTTTTGTTTTTGTTGAATTGTTGTATTCTTATTTATCTTAATAGTAAGATGTAAGATTATGGTTTACTAATAAAACCAACCATATATGTTAGTGCAGAAGAATGGAATCACAAATTAAGCATGCTGTGGTTGTCAAGTGTATGGGCCGTACAGGGTCAAGGGGTCAAGTAACTCAAGTCCGAGTTAAGTTCCTTGATGATCAAAATCGTTTCATTATGAGGAACGTCAAAGGACCAGTCAGAGAGGGTGATATTCTTACTCTCCTCGAGTCCGAGAGAGAAGCAAGGAGGCTTCGTTAGTTAATTTTCTTCTCGTTCTTATTTGTTAGTGTTGAAATTTTTGCAAAAGAAAAATGTTAGTTTATTTTGGTTGTTAGCAGTTACAATCTTCAATCTTTTGTTGATTGCTGTTGCTTGTTTTTTGTTTACAATCTAAATGTCTCTACATGTTTGAATCTTTGGGAACCCCAAGAATAGTTTTATTGGAATTTTAAGCTTATTAGTTCCTTGTTGAGTGTATTTGTTTTGCATTTGTATAGTGGTATATGTTGAATTTGATGTTCCCCTTTTAGTGTGTTAAAGCTTATTCTCCTGGCTCGCTCCAATTTCTCTGCAATTGCTCGAATTTTCCTCACCACTAGTTGGTTGTATGAAAGAGTTGGTTTATTTGCAATCCATGTATGAGACTTATGTGCTTATGAAACGAAGTCCTTGTTAGCTAATAGGGATTATAACTCTATTCATTTGCTTTGAATTAATGAGGCCAAGTCTAAGTATTTTTCCATGGTTTGATATCTTTAATATAGGGTTATTTCCTTCATATTTTATTGCCTTTATTATGCGGTGAAATTATTCCGGCTCGCTCCAACTCTCATCTCAGCAATTGCTTGAATTTTTATCACTAGTTAGTTGTATGAAAGAGTCTGTTCATTTGTACTCCCATGTATGGGAGTAAGATAGGTGCTAATGAATTGGAGTCCCTATTTGGTAATTATTATGGACCAAGATTCTATTTTCATTTATGTTGAATTAGCAGGGACAAGTTTAAGTATTTTTCTATGGTTTCATTTCTATAATATGGCTTAATTCCTCATTTCTCCCCTTATTTGCTCTTCTTGAGTTTGGTTTGTTGCTAGAATAGCTTGAATAACATTGGTTATTGGTGCACTCGTGTGAAGGAGAGTTTAGGGTTGGTTATTGGTCGAAACCAAGATATCGGAGTCGGACTTGTCAATTGATTCATAATGCTTTGAACCCAACCAATATCCATTCGAACTCCTTGGAGGAGTGTGTTTGTGAACTCATGTTCGAGTGAAGTATGATTGTTGATTATGCATGTATAATTGTCTGAAGTGCTCATCCTTCCATCTTTGTTTGTAGATGGGTCTTAATTACGAATGTGTAGTTGATGTAGATACATTAACAAGAGAACGTTAGAAATTGTTAACATAGTGACAACAATCGAAGAGTCAAAGACCCATAAGGGTGTGTGTGTCATTCATCAAAATTCTATTCTTCTTTTCAACCTGTGTAGTTTGAATAGCTCATTAAACTTTGATGCTTGGCCTTTATAGCTTCCACCATCTTTTAAAATATTAGCAATCAAATTACGACTATTTCAATTTTGAGTGAGAATAATCTCTTAGGGTCTCTTTTTGCGATATCACAATTCCTAATCTATTCAAATCCATACAATTCATTCTAATCCGATTTTTTGAATGGATTTTATATGATTTCAGCATTCCAAAGCACTATTTAGCTTTAAAGAAGGTTCTTTGCTAGAATTTATCTCACATTTCATATTCATCATGATCAATCAAATAGTGTCCTTCCTCGTTCAACACTAAAGAAGTTTTGTAATTATATATGCCACTAGGTTTTAGTAATCTTCAAGGTATTATCTTTTGTTTTAAATTAGAAACAAATTTCGTAACACTAGTGAGTACAAAACTATTAGGTGACATTTTCTTCATCTCTTGTTCTTTTATCGTTTGACATTGTCATTCTTTCTCAGCTCTCCGGAAATAAAAGAAATAATGGAAATTTCAGCATAGGTTTTTACACCTATAATGAAAGTTGTATGTATGATAATTGAAAATAACAACTTGCTCATACGATTTGTGTCATCGACAAAAAGCAAGGCTTTAGGTGCCAATGAGTTCCATCTTTTGTTGATGTGCTGAAGAATTGTTGCATCAGAGGCATTGGATGTCATCTTGCAAAGTTTGCAGTGATGCCAACTCGAATTTGAGAGTTGAGACCACTTAAATGAAATAGCAACAACATTAGTCCATTGAATGATTGAAGCCATCTATTGTAGCTATAATACCATTGAAATATTCAGCTTCACAAAGAAACTATCAGAATCACCAACCCAAAAATGGGGTCTAACTCATGAGTGATTTAGCAGCAACTAACAATAAGTTTAAAGCATAAATTTGTGAAAGGAACATCCTAAGATATGGAACAAGTTAATATTATAGCCATCAGTGTGAACTTTGCAACTGTGCATGCGCCTATACGGCTATACCTTTTCTCTAATTGCTGTAACAAAGAGAATTGAACAATGCTATTATTAGGCACTAATTTTCTCAAGTATAATTGAAATACAAGTTACATGATTAGTAAGAACCTAAATGTTACTCTGACAAAATTAGCCGCTTCTGTGGGATGACCAGATGGAGCAAACTAGGAATCAGGAGCAGCACCACCATCATCGAAACTTGCAAAGCTGAAAATTTGGAATAAAACATAAACTTCCCACTAAAAACAATCTTTGCAGATAGTCAGTCCAAGTTAGGATGCAAGGCTGCATACAAAAATAAGCTCGTCTAATCAAGGGCAATGATACATATGAGTAAGGCTTTGATTGATTGAATGATATACTCCGTACATGAGTAACTGAGTACTGTTTTTTCTAATCCTGCGAATTAAACCCTCATCAGACTTATATGAACAATAATTGGCAAAACTTGGAGGGGTGTAAATGATAGTCGACCTTTTCAGGACCTAGAATTTTCAATGAACATCTTTAGCCGACTTTAGGCATTATAAAGAACCTCATCAATTTCAACACCAGGCAGGCAGTTCAATTGGATACAGCACATAAGAAAAAGGCATCACTGTTACAAGCATAGGTTATTTGGTCAATATTTCCACAGGAATCTATATCCTAAGTGGTCAATGGAAAATAGGAAACTAGCAACCAAATTATTTATTGCAATAAAAAGCAAATAAGATAGAAGTAGGTACAAAATGAATATAGTCAAAAACTCATGATGAAACCACCAGCAACTCAATACAACACTGAAGTTGACCAAAATCATCAAGTTGCGTTCTTAATGAAGGATAGAAAGACAACAACAAAGTCTTAAAACCAAAAATAATTCAAGTTGAATCAATAAGAGGAATCTTAAAAGTTAGCTGTAAAAAATACAACACTACAACACAAATTATAAAAATGAAAGAAAAAGCAAACCAAATTAAAGGAATCAAATGAACGAAAAATGAAAAGATGAACTTGTAACCGTGAGAGCGATAGAAGGGTAACGAAATTATTTAGCTTTAGAAATGGATATAGGTATGTGTGGGTTTGGGCCTTTAGGAGAGATGGACAAAAAAGTTACCTGCAAATTGTAAGAGAAAGCCAGATGAAGATCGAAAGTCCAAATGTCCCTACAAAGTATGAAAATTTTAAGTGGTATGTTCCAAAAGACGGGTAAGGGAGGGATCACTGAACATAGAATCATTCACAAATATAACATAATTTGAGAGTATACCAGCCCATGTATACTTTGATGAGCCCCGAAAAATCCTTCATGGTTTGGAGTTTAATTGTCCCTGTATCATTTAGAATAGGTTAAGAATATGAAGAACCATAATTCACGTAGCAAATAGTTTTGATCACATACCAACCCTTGCATACTTTCCTGATCAACGTAGTAACTATCATTTTGGTGGCTCCATCAAATTCAGTGGTACCTGTAATATCAATAAATTATTCCCACAACTTTAACCTCTCTTTGTCCATAAAACTCAAGAGAACTTGCCATACCAGTCCTGGCACATTCTGTTGGGAACCATAATAACCATTGAGTGACATCCCATCAGAGCTTAGGTTTTCCTAAAAAAACCAACACGACGAAAAACAAAATTAAGATAAGAATCTACAAGCGCATACATACAAAAACAAATCATCAAGCACACAACACCAGCTTTTATAAGAAAATTGGAGCAGTATTAAAAATTGATACAATAGCTAAGGAATAACCATTGGATGTAAGTTGTCCTCGGCATCAGTTAGCATCACATCTGTTTCTGAAGCTACCTGTAAGACAAAACTAGCTGTAACACACCTTACACTGCAATTGCAACTGCACCATCACTTGTAAACACAAACTTTATCCGAACTCCAAAAATTTACCTTCCTCTTTTTCACGGCATTCTTTTTTTTGTTTGTTCTAGCCGGCATATTTCCTTGGTTTCCTTCAACAACATCATAACCAGCAATGTTCATGTTATTCACATTAACACAAATTTTCAAGTTATCCATCAGTGTTCGAACAGCAATGTTGTGACTTTCTTGAGTCAAAGATCCTTCTTCACTCAGTTCAATAGCTTGCTTAGACAAGGCCACATAACGTTGTACCCTGGTCTGCAGCCGCTCAGTTCCTTCTACCATAATTTGTCTAGTTTTTACATCTTTTGTCCACCTCCCCTTTATGTACTGTGATGGTATGCTAGATACACCACAAATTTGCAGAACTAGCATCGCATGTCTGCACAAAAACCCCCTGTACTCAAATGAACGACATAAACAAGACACCTGAGACTTTGTTTCATCTCATTCTACAAAGAAAGTTTCATCCTTTTCACAGTCTTCCACACGAAAAGTTACCGATGATCCATTCTCAGCTTCTTTCTTAGGGTGGCAGCCAACCACACCTAGAACTTCAACCTGAAATTTCTTAAATATTGCATGCGTGTATATAGTTGACATTTGTTTCTCCCAAGGTGAAGGAGATTTCAGTGCAGGTTGCTTGTGCCATCCTCTTCCTCATACCTATTCTGCAGGATAGAACCGTATTGCTTCACAAATTCTTTCAAAGTAAGTTTCCTTTGAATATATTTGTCAAAATATGAATCGGACACTTTCAGCACGATGTGGAGGAGACATTCCTGCCAAGAATACATCACTTATATATATATATATATAGGAACCCACTTCTTACGATCTTCATACAGTGACCTTACCCAGTCATTTTCTTGGAGATCAAAGCTACCAACCATTTCCCACCAATTCAGCTCAAATTGTACATCTGTCCATGACTTGAATTTTCGAGCAAAATTTTCATGTCCCTTATTGACGTGAGCAAGATTTTCTTGGACTTTCTCCAGAACATCACATAGATGAAAGCAATGACGGGTATTAGGTAAAACTTCCTGGATGGCAGACTTTATAAAAGGATGTTGATCGGTAATTATAGCCTTCGGAGAATTTCCTCGCATTGCTCTGAGCCATGTTTTCAGTAACCAAACAAATGCTGTTGTCAAATCAAGCTAAGGCACATCCAAGTAACATTGCCTGGCAGTGATGATTCACACCCACAAAGAGAACCAATGGTAATTTGTCATTTGTCCTCATGTATGAGGTGTCAAGAGACACAACATCACTGAAACTTGCATAATCACTCCTACTTTTAGCATCAACCCAGAAGAAATTTTTAAGGTACTGTTCTTCATTCAAATGCATGGCGTAAAAGAATTTAGGATTTTCTTTCTTGACACACAATTTTACGCTTGATTTGTGTATATATATATACTTGTTCAAAGTAAATAATAAATGAATCAAGCTACTTGAATATATCATACGGAGTATCTTCTTTCTCTTATATATATTTAGAGCCGAGATTCATATTCCCCCTTCTAATGGGTCCTAACTACTAGTACAAATCTTCTTATTCATCTCAACCCTTTAAAGGAAAATGTCAATGGTGTAGTAACCAAGGCCACTATGCCCTCTTTTCCACCACCAATACCCTCAATGCCCACGAACAAATATAACCCTTATAATTGTGTTGCTATATATGCTACTATCAATTGTAAGTTGTAATGGTTGGTTACTTAATAGTAGTGCTAGTCATCAAGTCACTCATGATCTTGGAAATCTTGCCCTTCTTCATTTAATTTTAGTGTTGATTGTCTAAAAGAACTCCTTATCAAAGATTGATTCTGGTTTAGTCATCTCAAACATTGGCTCGTCTTTTCTTCTTACTTCAACTTTAAATTTCATCATAAATATTTACTTCATGTACCTTCTTTATCACTTGCAATATTATTTCTATTTCAAAAATGATAATAACACTTCTATCAATTTCTTATCATATGAAGGATCTCCTCATGGGGACAAATCTTCTTCAAGATCCAAATAAATTTGGTAGTCCCACCATAAACATGCCATTTTGACATCAACTATGTGCAAAATTTGCATCATTTAGAATTTGCTTCAACCATAGCAAGATTCTAAACCACCTGATCAGCCATAAGAGATTAGCATCAACTTGACGAATAAATTAAAAGGCGCCATCAAAAGTTTACACTTTCATAATTACAATATTTGTAAATAGCTACCATATCCTAGACTAAAAGTAGATAGTAAATGCAATAATGAAATTATTCCAAATGGTTTTCCTATATTTGTTTTCTCCACAAACAATTCAGCCCAACAACTCATTCCCTACAAGACTAACTTCAATGGATGTTGTCACACACTCACACCATAAAACTCAATCCGATAGAATTCATTAAGCTCAAAAAGGAATCTTCTATAATTTAGCTCATGAGAAGCTGTTGAATTAAACTACTTGAATCAAAAGAATTAATATTAATCGTAAGAACATTCTTGAAACCGAACTTGCCCCCGTTTGCAATCTATCCAATCACGGTGGACATGTCCTAGTCTAATATATATTGTGATGAAACTCCTCATCTAATAAAATTAATATAACCTATCAATTGCATGTGAACGCAAGCAACACATTGTTGGTGAACCATTTTAAATCTGTGTGTACCTGTGAAGTTGTTAACGTTTACTTCAATTTATGTTGGGTTTGTTACAACATGGAAGTCTAGAGCTAGAGAGAAGATAGGATCAAATGATCAATGATCACTTAATATTACTCCCACAAGTCCATGAATTACTCACTATTATTCTATTAAAATCATAAATTAATAATAAAAATGTTCATAATCCCAATATATATATATATATATATATATATATATATNATATATATATATATATATATATATATATATATATATATATATATAAAGTTATAAACAGTAAACATATGAATTTCTAATAAAAACATGTGAGTTAACCACCTCTTCAAACTCATGAGTCAAACATAGAATATAAAAGCCTTACAAAAATAAAATAAAATGCGGTATACAAAATTTATATAATGCGGTATTATTTGCTACTTTAACTTAATAGTTAAACAAAATTTAATGTTGATTAAATCATGTAACCATAACAGTTTATAAAAATGTTAAAAAATTATTGAGGTCAAGAGAAGAAATATGGTAAAGTATATAAAAAAAAAAGTGCATTGGTGATCGTGGTGGGTATTGTCGAAAAAGGAATACTCTTTAAATACATTGACCTAGGAATATGCATTAACATAAGATGTGGACTTATTGAAGAGTTACAGTTGACTTTCTTAATACAACTAGCTTACACTAAGAGTCTGCTTTGAGCGCATTACTCTTTGCAATAGATTTTAAAGAGGTGACACATTATATCCAAGATGAGGTACCTTGGTGTCTATTGTTTTATTCACGATAATGTGTTGGTAGGGGAGACTAGATCAGGGATTGGATTTAAACTAGAGAAATGGAGTCAATAATTAGAAGCTCATAATTTAGGTTAAAACGGAGTACATAAAATGTCACTTTTAGAAAAGACGGAATAAAGATGAGGTAACTTTAAATAATAAGGAACTATCGACTAGTGAGTTGTTTAAACATCATGGATCACTTTTGCAAAGGAATGGAGATGTTGTCCAAGATGTAGCCATCAAGTTAAGATTTGGGTGGCTTAAGTAGAGAGAAGCTACTAGAATTTTGTACAATCGAAACGTGCCCATGAAATCAAAAGGAAAATTCTATAGCACGACATAGGACAAATTTTTTGTTGCATATGAGGAAAAGAAGTTCAAATTTAGTATCTATCAGCAAAAAAATTAAGGGGCTGTTTGGTTGGGGCTTTAGGGATGGAATGAAATAGATTTAATTCCAATCCATTGTTTGGTTGGGCTTTTTTAGGGTAGAGTGTGATACCTTTGGGTATCTAACTCCACCCCAACCCCCTTCAATCCCATACTCCCCTCCTACCCCAAGTTTCTATTTCCCATTCCACTCAAGTTACAAACCCTAGACATGAGAGGAGAGGAAAACTGAAAATTGAAGCTGCCATAGCAACCCACGCCCTGCCTTCGTGATTTTCCGGCAACTATTCTTCTTCTCCGTCGGCGTTTCAGTTTCCATCGAGGTAAGTCAAACTTTTTTCATCCCGATCTATTTTTTATCTTCATTTTCATGTAAAATCATTATGTTTTTCCATAAATTTGTTGATGAATTTGATTACTTGATGGTGATTAGTACTTGGGTATAAGATAAAAATACCATTGCAATTGCTCTTTCTCACGTCTATTTGTTGATTGTGAAAAATGTTATTTGAAGGAATTCCTAGTAAAATGTCAGGTTCTGATCAAAACCAAAACCTTCCAAAACCTAACATTTCACATGAAATTTTACTAGCAAAAGCAATTCCTAGTACAATGTCAGGTTTTGGATTTGGTTTTGATAAACCAACTGCAATTGCAACTTCAGGACCTGGGTATAAGATAAAAACATTCCTTGAAGTTGGTTTTTTTTTTTTTTTTTTTTTTNTTTGGATTTGGTATCTAATTAGCTCACAACTTTTTTTTTTTTACCTTTATTTTTAGTATCTAATTAGCCCATAGCTTGAATGGATTAGATTCTTCCTTTTTTGCTTTAATATTGTGATAATTGTTAATCAATCTGCTTGTTCAATTATTGGTTCAATTTTTTTTTAGAATTGTTACAATTTTACTGGTATCTAAACAAAAAATATGTTAGAATTGTAATTAAAGGAAGAAATTCTTACAAAAGCCATTCCAAAAGTGAACCAAACAGCATGAATCCATTCTAGTGAACCAAACAGTTTTAGGATGGAATAGGATATTGAATCCATTCCCTCCCTAGTATGGATATCCATATCATTCCATTCCATTTTCTTGAATCAAACAGCCCCTAAGACTTGTAACAACAAAATAAATTCAAACTTGTGAACGGTGCATATCCACAGCCATATACTGGTATTGGCATAAATGATAACATGAATACATGATCAGACTGGAGTTGCTTTATAATTTATATTATGTGACTGAATTGTTACGCTTGCACTCAGAAAATAGCTTATCTCAAAAATGCATGAATCCACTTCAATCAAATTTTAGCCCTACAAATAATCACAACATATTGACACATCACACATATAGATGATTTCAAACACGGAGTTGAGCAACTTAACCAAACATTTCATTTATTTATTTTAGTTCTGTGTTCTGTAGGCAGACTATATAAATATCATTAATAATAGTTTGGCAGCCTAGCAGTACATTGGGGCATTAGCATGCCGATAAACAAACGGCTTAAGCATGTAGGAATAACCCGAAGGACGATTATATGTGAACTTGACACCAGAGCTGCCATCACTAAGATGATTACACCGTTCATGAAAGCTGCTGATTGGCCGAGCTAGGCACGCATCCCAGTGTTCGCTTTCGGACATTGTTTCTGCAACTGTATACACTCCTTTGGAATCTGTGAATGCTTGTTAGTTCACAACCTCCCCAGTTTTAGTTATGCACAGGACAGCTACCTCAGCACCTGCGTGAAAAATACATATCATATGACCACGTCAAATACACTACTGCAACCACAGGTTAAGTTACTTCTAAGCTATATTTTCAGTCAATGCATATTTGCTAAATTTAAGCAGTCTTAGATCCGTTAAATCATCAAGAGTATGCTTATTCTGCACCTATTGCCATTTATAACAAATTAACAATAGCCATCATCGACTTTTGGATTACAAGCTTTACAATAGTGCACCATGTATTCCCTTTTTGGAGCTTCCAGGTTCCACAAATCTGTCCTAATAGATACCTATTCTATCTTATACCACTGTGATTGAATTGTGACCAGATAATCAGTGAACGGAACCTCCTATTATAACAAGACTCTTCTCAGTAAGCAGCATAACAGTAAATAGTAATGATGTCAATAACCCTCGCAGTTAAAATTTGACACAAATCACCAAGCTAATGTAAGTATTTTACAGTCATTGACAGTCAGTTTCATATCATAAGATTGTTACAATGTTTTATAATCATTTGGCAGTAATTCAACCAGCTTAATGTTTAGGTTCCAGGATGCTTTGTTGCTTCAAATTACAAGATAGATATATATATCCCTTGATAAATGAGAAGACAATGTTCATATGGACAAAGCATATCATATGATATACATACATGTAAAAGGGACGATTTTTCAAGGTTGAATTTTAATAGATCAATGCAGGACAAAAATCAGCAAAACAGCAACTATAGATTGATGGCCGTCTTTATTTTTAGAATTTGGTTTACAACTGCTACAAATCAACAAACAACTTGCAAAATAAGGGCAAAATGATCAGAAACCAGTCATTTCTTAAAGGGTGAAAAGACCTCTAGTTTTTCAAACTTGAAGTTGGAAGTAAAAAAAGATCTCCGGTAGCAGTTGGAAAGGTGTTTCAAATATAATAGAACTTCAATATACGTACAAGTTTATGACAAAACTATAATATGTTGTACTCCCTCCATTTCATTTTATTCATTTATACACGTGTGCCAATGTAAATCTTGTAACGCTTATATCTTTAATTTTGTATTTGTAAAAATTGTAAAACTTGATATTTTAGTATAATAAATTAAGACGAATCAAACAAGACCCCATATGAATATGTTTTTACCTGCATATAAAGCACAAACAAGGGTCAAAGCAAGGTTTGTGAATAGTGACCAAAGTCAAAACGTAAAGAATAAATTGAAACGGAGGGAGTACTATGTACACCCTCCTACAAGAAAAGACAAATAAAGAAGAAGTTTTAAAACCCTTGGACTAAGTCAATACACTCAATACTCAACATATGCAACTCAAAAGTCCGCCATCACTAGCGTTGCTGTTTTGCCATTAATCTAACTAAATTCTAAAATTTGATGATGAGAGTAATCTCGTAGTTATCTTTGCCATTGCAAGTTTCCCAAAACAGAACAAATGTATTTTAAATAATTTCAAGGTACACAATATTACCCTAGAAAACTCAACTAAGACTATGGTTAGTTCATCACATATTCATAAACACACCGACTTTGTTTTTACCAAGTTCAAATATACTCAATCTTTCCCAAGAAAGCTCAATAAAGACTAATCTATCACCATATATATTCATGAACATGGTTTATAAGCACAGTGACATTGACCAAGAAACCAAAAAAGTGCTTTGGTTCATTTTAAGTGTTACCTAATTCCCTAAACTACCCACAAATGCGGATAGCAAATTATCAATCAATCAGAGCCTTGGTCCCATTCCCATAGTTATGATCGGCTACATGAACCAAAATTGACCATTTCGTTCCACATAAAATTTTCCTCTTCCGTCCCCTGCCACCAAGAACTTCATTCTCCTTTAAATTCAGTTGCTTTATAGCGAATTATGATAAGCAAAATACAGTCGGCAAATTGCGAATTATAAAAGCGAATTAGCTGATGCTGATTAGACAGACATCACCCCCAAAATCCCAAATGCACAATGCCTCAAAAAAAAAAAAAAAAAAAAAAAATTTAANNAAAAAAAAAAAATTTGATAAGCCCTTGAATCAAAACATGCAAATTTCCAATAATCCTCAAACATATATCTTAGACAAGCAGCTAAATCTAATGTTCAAAAACCCAATTTGGAACTGTCGACAGAATTTAGAACAGACAAATCAAACTGTTGGCAGAATTTAAGTCAGTCAAAATTCAAGACATACTTCAAACTAACAAATATAAAAACCCACTTCATATAATCCATAAAATCATCGTACAAACCAAAAAAAAAAAAATAGAAACTTTATACAAAAAGAAAACCAATTAACTGAAGAATGAAGAACATACAATCAAAATTAAGAAAATAAGAAGTACCCATAATTAAAATTGAGTAAATAAAAAGAGGGGTTTAAAAAAGGTAAAACCTTGAAGAACATGATCTTCAGGACCAATGGAAGAATCCCCACAAACATCACAAACAACTCTGCCTCGAATTTCACCAGTCCAAGCTAATGTTGTTGTTGTTGTTGGATTTAGTAAAACAACCAACAAAAGTAGAGTTAAACTTTTTGAAACTTTGAGGTGGTGGGAAACAATGCCTTCTTTCTCCATTTTTTTTTTTTTTTTGTGAAGTGTTGTTGATTGTAGCCTTGTAGGAAGACTTCAACCCGGGTCTATTGGGTTCGATGGATTACCTTTGGTTTGACTTTGAGATTAAATTTCAATATCAATCATCAATCATCAATACAAGTACTATACTACTAACTCACTAATGAAAAAGATCCACTATGTTTAGATATTTATTTAGTATTAAAATAGACAATGCTTTTGTAAGGAGGCCACTTAAATAATTTGATCAAGGTGGTTGCTATTTCGTAATATGAATTTTTTATTTGTTAATTACATTCAAATTAAAATGTTAGAGGTTTATATATAATAAAAATGGTAGACATTTAAGACTAAAATTAGTGGTTAATTATAATATGCTCCCTATTTCCTTATTTGTATACAAATGAAGTGATTTAGTCTTATCAATGTGTCTTGATTCGAAAACGAAACTTTTCAATATAATATACAAGGTAGTGTATTAATTAAAAAAGTTGGATTGGAATAATTATCTTTAGGACCATAAAAGTAAGTAGGCCCATGTAGTTTTGTTAAAAAAAAAAGGTGGGCTGAAAATTGGGCCTAAAAAAACCAAAAGAGTGAAAAACCTTAAAAATAAAAACCCAACAACAGTAACCATCATCAGTTTATAAACCCTAATAACAACCTCAGTTTCTTTCTCTTTCCCCTTTATATACATACATCTCAATTCTATTTTTTTTTTTGTGTGATTATTTTTTATTTTTCAAATCTGAATTTTGTGTTGTTGATTTTTCGAAAATTGAATATGTGGTTTTTAATAAATGAAAAAATGAAGCTGGTATAGCGGTGTGTAGATGAAAAAAATGATACGATACTTCCTGAGACCAGCAATAATAAAAATTTCAATCATCTGACCAGGTGGGTTAATAGTTGGTTGTTTCACTCAACTCACCTTTGTCTAGATCTGATACATTTCTTTTTATTTATATGTTTTATAATAATTGCTGGTAATGTAGTGTAGAGAATTATTTATTTATTTATTTCTCTGCATCTCCCATGACCAGCTAAATTAAAATTTCCAACCATTAAATAGCCCAGATTTTTTATTTGGTATAAATAATCCCTGTCATGGTTGGGAAATTATGCCTTTTTGTTATTAATATAAAAACTTAAATATGTTTGTATTAGAAGAAAAAAAAAAAAAAATAAGTCAAGTATCAGAGCTGTTGATGAAAATCAATGAAATGGCGAATGTTTTGGCTTTATTGAACATCTGCTCCATTTGGGTCATGCTCTTGTATCATATTTAAGTTTATAACCTCCCATAAATAGAGTACTGTTAATTGGTAAATAACAATGTTACATATAACAAAGCAAAATTCAATTATTTGACAATAGACGATTATTGTACATCATTTTGACCTAAAGTTAAGAAATACATTTTGAAAAATGTAAATATGCTGATTATATATCAAACTTGGTGGGCTTTGAAATCATCAGAACTATTACGATTGTACCAGCCTCTTAATATCACCAATCGTTATACCAAAGAGTGGAGTAGAACATATGGAATTTTGCAATTCTGTACAAAATATTGTAATTCAATGAGACAAATGACTACACAAGCATATACAAATTCAAAGGGTAGTGTTCTGTTAATCTGCAATATTCACAACAAAAAATTGTCTCAAAAAGGATTCCTTCAGCTATTGTAACGAATCACGATCCACTTAGTTGCTTCTTCGTAATTCTAGGAGGACCTCTTCGAAGTCTTTTTAGAGGAGAAGGTCGCTCTACATACTCTGCAGCCAGTTCAGTTGGCTCGTCTTGACCATTCCCTTCAACAAAAAATTAATAGGGAAGTGACGGGCAGGCCATAGCAGTTATCATCAAAATGTATTCACATGATGATACAAGCATCCCCTGATAGGGTAAACATATAATTCAACAGACTTGTAATTCAAAATAAATCCGAAAAGGAGATAAGGTTCATAATCAAGAGTGCCACATTGCTGACTAGTGTCACCAGACTCTACTGTCCAACTGGTAAAAAGGGCCAAACACGGAGCAGTCGTGCAAAAAGGAATTTACGCAGTCAATGGTATGGACTAGTTTTGGAGGGAAAGAGAGGGAGGAAAGAATATGATGAGTGGTAGAGAAGGGTAGGAGGAAGGAGAGTCGTTACTGTTTAATGAGGAAGATATGGGTAGTGAATTCAGTACTTNTATTGAACATCTGCTCCATTTGGGTCATGCTCTTGTATCATATTTAAGTTTATAACCTCCCATAAATAGAGTACTGTTAATTGGTAAATAACAATGTTACATATAACAAAGCAAAATTCAATTATTTGACAATAGACGATTATTGTACATCATTTTGACCTAAAGTTAAGAAATACATTTTGAAAAATGTAAATATGCTGATTATATATCAAACTTGGTGGGCTTTGAAATCATCAGAACTATTACGATTGTACCAGCCTCTTAATATCACCAATCGTTATACCAAAGAGTGGAGTAGAACATATGGAATTTTGCAATTCTGTACAAAATATTGTAATTCAATGAGACAAATGACTACACAAGCATATACAAATTCAAAGGGTAGTGTTCTGTTAATCTGCAATATTCACAACAAAAAATTGTCTCAAAAAGGATTCCTTCAGCTATTGTAACGAATCACGATCCACTTAGTTGCTTCTTCGTAATTCTAGGAGGACCTCTTCGAAGTCTTTTTAGAGGAGAAGGTCGCTCTACATACTCTGCAGCCAGTTCAGTTGGCTCGTCTTGACCATTCCCTTCAACAAAAAATTAATAGGGAAGTGACGGGCAGGCCATAGCAGTTATCATCAAAATGTATTCACATGATGATACAAGCATCCCCTGATAGGGTAAACATATAATTCAACAGACTTGTAATTCAAAATAAATCCGAAAAGGAGATAAGGTTCATAATCAAGAGTGCCACATTGCTGACTAGTGTCACCAGACTCTACTGTCCAACTGGTAAAAAGGGCCAAACACGGAGCAGTCGTGCAAAAAGGAATTTACGCAGTCAATGGTATGGACTAGTTTTGGAGGGAAAGAGAGGGAGGAAAGAATATGATGAGTGGTAGAGAAGGGTAGGAGGAAGGAGAGTCGTTACTGTTTAATGAGGAAGATATGGGTAGTGAATTCAGTACTTCAGTTAATTCAAAGCGGAAATCTAAATGTAGGATATGGGGTTTTGGATACAGCTCACTTCTCAACTACTGGTTCAATCATATGGGATACTGATCTGCTAAATGCTAAAGAGCACCCCCAGCGGAAGGATACTTTGTCCAAATAGTTTGGATAACACCTCGTCAATAATGTCAAGTACATTAGTGGAATTCCACAACTGCCTAAATCATATTGACAAAAACATTTGAATTAAAAGGCAGGCCAAGTGCGGTACCTTCTACTACAGCACTGTCATCATCAATCAGCAAACCACCTTTACAGTCAGCAGCTACGCTGGGTTCATCATTTGCTCTCTTCAGACCCACTGTAATTACACCACGACCAGGCTTCTGTTCAGGTGTGTCGCAATCTCCATTGAAAGGTGCCATGTAACAGAACCTGTCCATAAGCCAAAAAAGGTAGAATAATAGTAGTTAGAGAGCACACCTTACTAAAACTTCAATGGATCTCTTGCTAGGGCAGAGATAGAGTTGAGCCGTACCATACTACAACGAACTGAATTTGATTAAGGGATCGAATCCCCAAGACTTTTTTATAACAGCCATCGAAAGGGGTAAAAAGTTACAAAGTACTTAGAATTAGCATTTAAAGACACATGCAGAACAGCAGAGAAGAGACCACACCCTTTCTCTCCTCTTATTAGCTTGCCTCCCCACCTCCCCCAAACCCCCAACACACACACCAGATCAACAAAATGAGTTTCACCTGTCACATTGTCCCCTTTCTTTATGCCAGTTTCTGAAATACTAACTTCTAAAAGAGCCATGCAAGGCTCCAAGCTCTTGCCGAACTAGATCAGCTCCAACAAATGTTTGAAAGAAACAAGTATAAACTGATCCACCACAAGTATGACGAAAGACTTTTATCCATGTTGAAACGCAGTTAAATTTAAAGCAGAACTTTACAGTTTGATGACACTATATTCCGAAGAAATTATTCAGATTAGTCAATCTACGCCTACCTTGGCCTTCATCATATTATCATTCAAATATATGCTAACCCAACATAAATCCATTACCAAGACAGGTTTAAGAAAGTTTTTGAAAAGCAAGAAAAAAACTAACCATCTTTATGAAAAGGGATCAGACTTGAATGAACATTTCAATACAATAAAGTCATCACAGGTTACGTACCAATCTTTAGGAAGACCAATGATGTCATAGCCACCAGTTAACATTCTCCACTTCCTACACTTGTTACACTGCACCCAATGGTTATCAGGCTTGTACCGAGCATTGCGTTTTTTCTGATGCAGAGACAAAAAAAGGTATCAATTAAAGGACAAAGGATATGCAAATAACCAACTTGTGGAAGAATTATGAGAAGTTTTACCCATCCAAAAGTACAAGCTTCTGAAAAACCATAATAAACTAAAAATCTACAATAACCTTCTATATTATTTTTACAATGTATAAAGTTCAAATTTTGACTTACCTAAAACGATTTAAAAAGTTTAAATATACAGAGATAGTCTTTTTTTTAGATAACATTCTATATTTGTATCAGGCCATAAGTCAGAAACTTGTTCAGTACTATAATTTACACGGATGTGCAAAGAAATATACTATGTAAAAAAGGAGACAAAAAGTACATTAGTAGAAATCGACTTGATCAATCCAAGAATTAAAGACTGCAAACGCTTCTTGTATAGTGGTCACGCTAGTAATCATTTAACACAGGTAATCACTTCAAACAATATTGGTAAGTTATGTAACCGTAACAATAGTGCTTTAAGAAAACAAGGGCAGGCAAAGAGTGTAAGATCATGCATTCAAGAGGACAGGATAAGCAACAAACCAGCTGTACTGCATCAAAATAAGTGTCCCAGTATTCATCGGCCTTCTTTCCCAACCATTCTTCAAGATAAGCATACGCCTCACAATCTTGGAATCCTTGTTTGTTGCTGTGAACCCAAACGCCGCCATTCCCATCATCCTGTATCCAAAATAAGGACAAAGTGCAATCAGGTAGTCAAAAGAGAAGGTATTGGCCTTGACATAGTTTAAAATAGAAAAGTAGAGTTTGATTACCATCAACTGAAAAAAATTATATATTAAAAAAAATATATATATAGAACATGTAAATAAATATAACTTTAGCCACACACCACAAAATTTCATAATCTTTGGATCATTGAACAAAGTTTGAAGATAAAGCAAGCAAATATTGTATAATAGTTTGATTGTAATTGCTCAATGATTGACCACAAGTACTCGGCTAGAACAATGGTATGTTAACGATCAAATTAAAAAATGTAGTCTCAATTACCCCTCATTTTCTCAAAAGCATTAGTATAGTGATAAATTGATAATAGTGATGAATTGCACAGGAAGAAAGCTCACCATTATTTCAGTAACATCAATAACACCTACCACACCCCGTCCCATATCAGCACTGTGAATCATGCCACCCACTCTCTTGTAAGCCTGGAAGAAGAAAACTGAGGTAAGAAAGAGAGATAAAAAGCGAGCTTGGGGGAGATCAGGGAGTAAAAAATCAGTTGGCTAATAAAACTTAACAAATTACATACTCCAAAATCTTGGATAGATTAGTCTAATACTGTAATCCATTAAGCACCTTCTACAGAAGAAGATGCTACACTCCATGAACAATTGAACACAACTTTAAAAACAAGAGGCAACTAAGAAAAAAAAAAGAAAACCTAAATCACATAATTTCAGCAATGAGCACAAGCGCAATTGAGTACATATTTTTTGATTAAAAACTACATGCACAAAGAGAGAACAAAAGTTACTAAAGACTACATATGTAATTTTTATAAAGCCCCCCCAAATAGCGACCAGACAAATTGCAGAATCATACTACACTGTTCAAAAGTTTCACACAAATCGAAACACAGTTGAGAAGTTAATTTTTTTTTTTTTTTTTTTTTTAATAGTTTTATTTGGACAATTGGAACGCAGCGTTTGGAGTATGCATATAGTTCAATTTTGATATTTTCACAACTTATTTAACAGCAAAACAGAGCCTCAGTGCATAAAAAACTCTACAGAAGCCACTTCCTTTAACAGAAACCATTCTTTAAGAACTACAAGATATATAGGCTAATTTGTTAACTGTAATTCACTTATTAACAAAAAAATTTATTTCTAGCACAATTCTTGAATAACCAGATTGGAATCACAAAATTTCACTCGCAAAGCAGACCATATATTCATTCACTTGTAGCTTATATACAAAGAGTAAAAGAGAAGGATGCTGTAAACATTAAGTCAAGAAAGATCCCAGCCATCCACACATAGATGAGTAAAACCATGCTAACCTCAATTAGACGTCCATGCCAGTACAAAAAAATTCCACAGTTAGCTTCATCCCACTCCAGCTGACAGCGTCCAAGAGTCAGCTGCACTTGTTTGCCCATTATTTCATCATTAAACACAGCCGTCTTATTTAAAGATTTGGCTAAAGGGCGACTTTTAACCTGCCAAGAGAGAATATAGTCAATGTCACAAAAAGGGCATTTAAAAACCAAAATGGCACGGGGTCAGTGAACAGTACCAGTGAACCTTGAACGTATATCTTCATTCTGGGCTCTAAAAAAATGACTTCCAGATAAGACTGAAGTGAATAGTCAAGATGAACCTAGAAGATATAATCATGGAGAAAAGCCACATTAAACTATTAATCGTAAATGTCATGTTGACCAAAAGGCAACCAAAACATGGTATAGAAAACTAGCAACCAAATTAAAATAACATAGTTACCGTTCAGCTATTGTGTATCTTCTATAGGAACATGACAATTAAATTTATACATCACACTAAGATATACTTTCTGAGACTGCAAGACTATGAAAAATTTTCCGGAGTTCTTTATAACTTATAGCATATTTTGCATTTAGAAAGCTCAGGAGAAAGGATACAGAAGATATAAAAATGGTTCCAACCTTTCGACTTATCTGTCCCGGACGAGTTCTAACACGTCTAGAACGAATAAATATGTCACCTTGGTGAAATGAACTTCCACCTCGCATGCCTTCTTGCCATTCTAAAGTGTAATCTGAACCCCATTTATCCAAATTCCATATATAAATTTGTGTCCCAGTATTTCCTCGAAACTGACCGACCTTTTCACCAATTAGATACTCGTCAAATGGGGAGAACTCCTTCATAGCATTGAGGTTGTACTTTGCTAACGCTTCTGACTGAACACTTGTATCAAATTTCATGCACTGCGCTTGTCGACGATAGCTGACAACTGGTATCTCCAAATTCTGTATTGTAACAAAACAAAAGCTAACACCAATAAAGCATTCATTCTGTACACCAGATGGTTCTTGTTCTTACATACACAAGTGCACTAACCAGATATACTTGGATATGCCATATCTTTCACATCAGAAAAAAAAGGACAAAGTACAAAAGTGTAATCACAGTAATGGGTGTGGAATTGCACAAGTAGGGCATCTTGCAAGGTAAAGGTGCTAATTGAGTTGAACTGCTTGTACTCTACTCAGTCAAAACTTTAATTAAAATTTTAAGCTACAGCCTAATTTTCTCAATATAAAAGGCTGCTTGCCTGGCTGCCTGTTACCCTCTAACAAGTCAAATATTATTAATGGATCTAAGATTCCGAGTGCAACAACCAAGATGAATCATAAACCATAGAATAGTTTATAAAGGATTAGTATGTTATATTTCTGCATATTAAACAAACATATGTTCACAAAAAGTAAACTGTATGATGAAATAATAAAAATAAAAAATTGCTTAGAAAAATGTATAGAGTAGGAAAGATGGGACTATTAGTAGAATAGAGAAACAAAACAAATGAGAAGATAAGCTTGCATTCTCTAAATGATAGAAGAAAGGAAATAAAATAACATTTTACTTGAATATTACCCATTTAAATTTGTGATGGAAAAAGAAAAGGTTTACATTCTCTAAAGAGAATGATAGCTTAGTTTGCATGTAGAAAGAGCAAACATCAACCTGTACTTGTAGGTGCTGTCATAACAACACATCAATGCAGTTTGAATATACACTTGCACATGTTTCTCAATTGCACTATTGCAGGCAAAAAGATTCTTTTTGACACTTGATCTAATTGTTTCATGGAAAAAAATACAAAGCATACTATGCATATGGTATAAACAAAAAATGAATTATGCACTAATGACTTTAACACTGTCGATTGGACTAACAGTATAAATTGTTTGGTGTGTTACATCAACTACCACATGCCATGATTGCAAAAGAGGGAGAGGAGGGGTAGAGAGAGAGATTTGTCTTACATCCTTCCCTTCATTTAATGATTGCGAAAGAAAAGCGATGGAACGTGAGTGGGTTGTCTGCGTTAGAACTACAGCATCTCTACCCAGTCTCATTGATCCTGTCTGACTCAAAAAAGAAAAACCTTCATAAGAGAGAAATAACGAGAATGATCTAAACACATAAAAGCAAGAAGTTCAAGTGAACAAAAGAATTCATAATATTTGGTCATAACTGACACAAGGCCACAAACACAACCCGTTCATAAAGTTAACAATCAGTGTGTGTTTAACATTCCAAATTTAACAATGGATGCTCCTAATGATGGGGCCAAGTAAAAACACAGCACAAAGAAACCATTCCCAAATCCAAATGAATACTAAGAGCAGCAGATGACAAGAATTTAGTGCATTGACAACTCCACCCCTCCTTCAAGCACTTAATTCTTTATATATAGCTTTTTATACACTTGTGATGACTACATCCTTACCCAGTGAGAGAAGGATATCGAGGTGGTAGAGAAATACGAAACATTAGTGGACACCTTTTCAACCGAAAATCAGGCCCATTCGGTTTCATGTACCTTGTTCAATTTAGTATTGACTAAAAGCAAACAGTCACCACAAAATCACTATATCAATAAATGAAACTTACAGGAGACCACGAAATCAAACATTCATCAAAATCCAAATTGATATAAGCATTCTATAAAGGAAGGCATACACAATAGAAGAAAAGGACAAAGATAAAAGAAAAGGTTAATGAAAAACTACCTTGAAGCCAACACCAAACCTCCCAATACAGTCTAAATTATCTTCATCTGGTTGTTTGTGCCCAAATGAAATCATCCTCAATATCTCTTGGTGGTCCATTCCAACACCATCATCAATAACAGAAAGCATAGGAATCTCACAGCCCAATGTCTTATCATATATTGTCTCAATAGCAATGTCTAGCCTGTTTCAAACACCTTAAATGTTGTTAACCATATCAAATAACAGTATACGCATTCCTTCCATCAAAATTAATAAACCACGAGTAGCTTGGGGCTCATATTGTAAAGTTGAATCTGAATGACATAGCCATGTCAAAATCATTCTCAAAGTTTCACATTTTCATTTATGCCAAAATATAAGTTTTTAGTCAAAGGCGCCGTTAAGGGTAACATGAGAAAGCTAAAAGTTACACTTGCTAGATTTAGAAAGTGACATAACATTGTTGGGAAGATCTAAAAGAGAAACATCACCTCTTAATTAAGCACACAGAGAGAATACTTTTTTTAGTGGAGTTGATGCACAGTCAATGACATTACAAAAAAGTTAATAATGTACATATGTCAGTATGTCCTTATAAGCTCAAGCCAACCTTATAAAGTTCTTTAACCAGAAAAGACAAGCCGACAAAAAAGACACAGGAGTTCAACTGACCTTGATGCCCTTGCATCTCTTGAATTGTCAACAAGCTCTGCAATTGCACCAAAGATCCAGCCAGAATGAGCCTGACCAAGAGTTTTAAGATAGCTTGGGTCTGCACGAACAAAATTTCTTTCTGCAGCAATATCATCCTCTTGAAACTTTGAGATAGAGGAACAGGTACCCTTTTCAGCTGAACTACTTTTCTTGACATTGGTAACTGACTCAAAAGCAGGGGAATCATTTACGCAAGGAGTTTGGTTAATGGGGTGCAGCAGTTGAATCTCTTTGCCTCCTTCAAGATGCGACTTTGCAATTGGTTGCGAACTCGAAGGCTTGTTTTCAGCTGCACACACAACTGTAACAGCCACATTCAAATTAGAATCCACAGAGGAAATTAAATAACACCACTTAATACAAGCGAAGCAATATGCGGATACTTAATTGCTGAGTTTTATTGTCATTAATCGTTAAATCTTGTTTTACAGAACTTTATAACAGTGAGAAATATATTTTATGCAAGAAGACTCACCTGATGGTGCTTGCCTCTGGTCCACAGACGTGTCACATAGCTCTTGCAACTGATATGCCACTAAAGCATGGGCAAAAAATAGGCCATCATCTACTTTTTTTGACATTGTGCTATCAGGGGGGCATACATGAACCTTCAAACTGTCAAATACTACAGTAGCAACCTTTCAAGCAAGGAAACAGAAAATCAACAAATATATAAGAATATGACAAAACCAAGATATTATCAGAAAGAAAGTCTGCATAATCAGTTCTCACTTTTTCAGACATCAAACCAAACACTTTCACAACAATATGTAATAGACAATCTACAAGTAGTTATTGCACTGGTAATGGATGAATACAACATCAGCTCTATCAAATCGCTCACAACACACTTGTTACAAAAGCTATAGATTGAAAGGACACCAGTGAAAGTGAAACTGAAAGCAAAAGGCAAACAACTTTTATCACTGCCTCCAACAAAGAAATTCTTAGTGGTTCAATAATGATAAAAATTATTCAATTGGTTATTTTATATTGTTCCTCTAATCAAAGAAAGCAAACCTTAAACCGTAATTTTCTATTTATTAACATATGAAACAACTTTATTGTGTGGGTTCTTGTTAGATTACTTTTAAAGAGTATTTTCAAAATCTTCTACTTTGAAAATTCTTTTATTAACACATAACTGTAGATATTGATGGTCAAAGTCATGCATTAGAGACTACGAAAAGAACGAGGCAGACATACTTCTAGCAGAGGAGGTATATAGTTCTCTAATTAGACAACAAGTAATCTTGAGCATTATTTACATGTGAAACAGACAATAGTAGTAGCTAATGAAGTGGGGTACCCATATCCAAGCATGGGTACATCAGTAGTCAATACATGTCACTATTTTGTGAAATATTTCCATGATTTTGGTCCTAAATGAAGTGTTCAAGTGTCCTTCAAACAATGTACGAGTGTAGAGGAACTAACATAAATAAATGAGGTGAAATAAGGAATCTGAATGGCATAGTAAAGGCCATAATTTAAGCATCACTTGTGGGAAGAAGGATAAAAAGAAAATGGCTAGACAATGAAATACGAAAGATGAAAATGTGATACTCACTCTATTGAATTTGTGAAGAAATGTTAAAAATTTAACCCACTCAAATTCCTGGTATGAATCTTCATACGCCGGAAAAAGTAAAAAGTGTGGCAAATCATCAAGACCTTTAATTGTAGATTTCTTAACAATTTCCACGTTCCAAGAAGATGAACTGCACATTAGAAGAAATATAGTGATTACCAATCATCAAGAGACCAGATTCAGAAATTGTCGTAGTCAAGTGTATGCGAAAAAGGAAAGAACAGTGAAGAAAAAAAAATACATTTTGGACAAAATATAAAGAGAGAAATAAATGTTTTTGTAGCAAAGCAAAAGTTCCATCATGCTTCAAATTAAAGGTAACAATATAAATAGTCTAGATAATTAGTTGACTAAAGGGAATAATGGTAACATAATGCTTCAATTAAAAATGCATGACAATAATCAATTTCAGTTAAACACAATCGTCAACTAAAGGGAATGTAAATCATATATAGTAATCACACTATGACAGGGTGACTAATGTACACTCTTCCAAGTTCCGACATCAAGATTCTTCCGCTGAGGGAATACATGGAAGCTTTACTAACAATCATTCTGTTTATTTGACAATCTTTTCAAATAGATTTTACACTATAAAGTCTACCCACTATCAAAGAACGTAGGAGAAGTTGATTCCAACCAAAAAAAATCATCATGTTGCCACTTAGAAGAAGTTTTCAAAATCTTAAGCAAAAAGAAGAATGCAGAAATCACATACGGTTGAATGGGAGGTTTTGTGCATTTTGTACGACAAATGATTTTGTTATCTTTCATCAGCATCACATAACATGATAAATCATCTACAAAAGCCAGAGCAAGCACAATTCACGTCAGTAATCAACTTTCAAAGTCTTTGAAACCAACTGGCTGATAGACCTTATCAAGATTACCTTCCCTAGAAGTACTCCTGCCTATCAAGTCCCTCTTCCTTGAATCTAGTGAAAGGGGACCGAAAACAAAGAAAAATGATCAGATAACAGAACAACCCGCACAAAAGCATAGCTTCTTCTAACAGTTTTATACAGCTTGACAAAGCATCACCAAAATCCACAATCCACATAAGAAGTACGACACTACAATACAAATATTAGAACGTTCCAACTTTTCTCTTGGACTAATAAATTTTCAAAACTCCTAAAAAACAACTAACTAACGATCCATATTAACACTTACCTCCCTTGGCTAGATGCTTAATATTTGAATCCTTCATTTTCAAATCTAGTGGAAGGAACAATTATAAAATATCAGCATACATGATTGTTAAACAGAACAACAGACGCACAAAATTAAATTCAGCCAAGAGTTGGGTATAGGGAGAGCAATTAATGTATAAACAAGCTGCACACAATCTGAGTTGCTAAAACACGAAAGAAGGAAAGAACTTTACACTATGTTTGGATAACAATTTCGAAGGGAAGGGGAAGAAAAGAAGCAATATGTACAAAAACCTACGATTATGGAGGGATATATGTATATACATACGAATATATATTTTCTACGAAGCAATAATAGTATTTATTAAAGAAGAAGGAAAAATGAAACTTTCCCTCTTCAACCCCCTCGGCCCCTCCTTCTCCCAATCAATTATCCAAGCAAGGATTAATGCGCAAAATTCTGAGAAAAGTAAATACTAAACGATACATAGACAGTGCAATCATACATACAACACCAAACACCATCCTCCATTCTCACCAAAACCAAGTATCCCAAATCGCCATAATGCCCTATCATCACACAAGCTCTAACTTAGTAAATTGACTATCCTTCACCAATTTCTTCATCAATTCCTTGACACAAATCTTATTACACTAGATCACCATAATCTTAAGTCCTGACTCATAATTTGATTGAATCATTCGACTTCGACTCCTCAAGTGATCGAGTCCTCAACTCAAACTCGCACAATTTACATAACAGTAATTACATCCACAAAAATCTCCTAAATCATCACCACATTACCAATTATATCCTTCAAAAACCACAACTCACACTTCAAAGTGTAAACTATTTCTCCGTGCTACGAAAATTTGCCAAACGATATTCCACATAGCATTTAAAAGTGCCAATTTTTCTCCATAGTTAGTCACTTAACATTACTCCATTCAAACATGAGTAATAAACAACGCAAATTTAGGACTTATCTGATAACTCAACAATCCAGCCAAAGAAAACCTAAAAAATACTCGAATTTTCCATTAAAGAAAAAAACTCAAATGCAAGGATATGTGAAACATTCAACTTAAGATTTAGCGTTAAATTGCAACTTTATATATATAAATAAATTAAAAAAAAAAAAGATTTTCTACAAACAGATAAAAAAACACTGAAATTGATCACAAAAACAGCATAAAAATTCCAGAAAAAGTAGTAAAATTAATGATATAAGCAAACAAAATACGAAGAAAAGAAATGACGAATAATTTACAGCATTATGCTCAAGTAACAAAAGCAGAGACGATGATTAAAAACTAGAGCATTCGAAACAACACCACAAGTAGCAAAATTCCGTCGTAAAAGTCGAAAGTTAACAACATTACCAAGAAGAAAACGGCGCTTCTGAAACCCTAGAAATACTTAAAGCGACGAATTAGGCGAGTGATCAATTTAACACACAGAAAAGCGAAAAAAAAAAAAGAAAACTACGACAAGAGAGAGAATGAAGTTCGCAATTTTCTGGAAGACGAAGAGAGAGAATTAACAAAATAGAGAAGATGAGACTATGAGAGAGGAGAAGAAGAAGAAGCAGTGAAGGAGTGTTTAGAAGGAGCAAAAGAGGAAGAAAGTAGCCATTCTTAGCAAGTTTAGTACGAGTACAAAATGAATGACTATATGAACGAAAGGAAAGAAGGTGAAGAGAATTGTTCATTTGTTATATTGTCCAACTTGGAGTACTACGTGTATTTAAGGTAGATCCGTAGATGTATGGTTAGTAAGGGTTGAACAAACTACCCGCACCCAAATGATCCAATTGGGACACATTATCCGAAAGAGTAGTGATAGTGGAATTCTATTCGGCACATTAATTTTTGTATGGAGTAAATTGTATTAGTGGGAGTAATGTACCTAGTCCCATTTAGTCGTTGTTATTAGAAATTTAAAATTACATGACCGCCCAATCTAGTGTCAATTCAAAGAACTTGTATAAGGTAATCAAATTCTCATGTATTTCAAATGCATATGGCAATTTAATTGTAATGGCCATTGAACAAAACCTAAGTTAATTCATAGTTCATACGCATCTAAATTGGACAAATAGGTCAAATCATGACTTATCATTTTATTTTTGTTACTTATTGCTAAATAATCTCTCAGCTTCATTTGATCTACATACTTTGACTTGCACATTTACCAATGCATCACTTTAAATACTAATAAATGTAAATGTATTCATGTAAAAATAATAAAAACTACATATTAAATACAGCAAACCTTAACATCTCATATGACTATTCTTTTATTATATAGTAATTCGGTAAATCAAAACATCAGTGGAAAAAAATTAACAACGTAAAATAAGAAGTGAGCATAGAAAATTGTAAATGGAGGGACATGTTAGAAAACACATACTAGTAAAATCACATTTGATATATCTTTAATGTACATATAATCAAAGTTAAAATTACACATAAAGAAAGCATAGCATATTAGCAATTTAGCATAGCCTAAGTGAGTAAATGACCAATGACAAATTGACCTTAGTCATGGCATGACTAATTGACAAATGACTTTGTCCTCTATCAGCTTATCCACATGACCACATCCGTGAAAAGTCATTTCTCATCCCAACTTCACTAGCAAACAAGTGACTATCAGTCAATTGGAGGTAAAATAAAGGGAGTGAAGAAGTAAGAATCTTCTTTATTGAAAGCCTTGGGAAGTGGAATTCTCAAGAATATGATGACTATGGTTTGTCTCAACTCTCTAGTTTCATTCTACTACGTAAATAATTACAGCATACAATGTGTTTAGACAATATCTACACCCACCGCGTAAACTACCCACGACTAATAGAGAGTTAGACAATGGAATCCGATTCAAGATAATCAAAACCAACATTTTTTAGAGCTAGAGTAGTTTTGCCACAAAACATTAAATTTCCTAGGAACTGCAAAAAAATGCACTATGCATATGACAGACGTGAAGCTAAAGTGGCATGCTAATTCGATTTCGACCCAACATTTTTGCAAGAATGTTCATGAACAAGCACATATGCAAATCACTACTTGAATAGCATGAAGATAAATTGAGAACAAGTAAGAACGTAAACAAACGTAGCTCACCAGTATGACATGACGATGATCTGTGTGGAACCTCGTCAGCTTCAATCTTCTGTTTCTGTTTTTCACATTCCGGAACATCTTTCTGATCTACTTTAGAGAAGAACTTCATTTCATCTGCTGGCTCTGTTTTAGGGAGAACTTCTGCATCATCTTCAGATGATTTTGTTGCTAACTTAGCAGAAGGATCAACTTCTCCTTCTCCATCGACCTTCGAGCATTTAATCTCCATCTTATTTGCTGAGGCAACAATTTTAGAAGCAAGTGTAGGTGCTACAAACATATATTTGTGCATTTTCAGAAATTAATGGTTAAAATTGCAAAAATTGACTTCAAAACAAGACAAAGTATAATGACCGCAGAGATTAATTAAGTACCTTCCCGAGTATAAGAAGGTCCATCCGATTTTTTAGCTTGATCATCAAATTTCACATGATTTTCAATTGGTTTCCTAAAGCCTGACTTTGAAGTGAACCTTTCTTTCCTTCTCGCTGAACTTTGGCCACTGTGATTGTATTCTGGACTCCAATCTCGAGTGCTTCGACTGTCATGTCGACGTTTTGCATAATACTGATGCTCTCCTTTGAAATTCCTTGGATTTCTAGCTTCATTATGGCTTTTATATTTTGTAGAGTCTCGTCGAGCTAAACAAATTAGTGAACAGATTAAAAATGCAAACACTAGTTTTCTCTACAGAAAATAAAATGGCACCTTCATGACTTCACCGTATAGTTTATAACTTTAAATAATTGACACTGAATCCAGATACGGTTAAGACTTAAAATGGTTTCTCTTGTCTTCAATAAAGTAAATCTAATTAAAAAAAACTCACAGCTACCATGAGATGGACTTCTGGAACGTCTTGTGTGTTGCGCTAAACTTGACTGATCTAAATTTGCATCTTCTGCTGCTTGATCTGAAACAGGTGAGTGCATAAACAAATTAAGAAGGCATTGTCTCGATTAGTCGATTTTATTGTCATGTTCAAAGAGTGAAGTTGAAGTAATATTGTCAAAACTAAGTTCCAACGTTAGAACTATCTAAAAAAGATAGATAGTAAATGAACTTGTGAAATAAACTGTATCTTATAGGATAAACTCACATTTACTATATGGACTGCCAGAACGTCTTCGACGTTGCCCAAATCTTGACTGTGATGATGGTTGATCCAAAACTACATCCTCTGCTAGGTGATCTAGAAGAGGTGAGTAAAAAATTTTAGAAGGCATCCTCTTGACTTTATTGTCACGTCCATATTGTAAATTGAAGTAATACTGTCACAAGTCAACATTAAGTATGGAAGAGTATATTGAAAGGCTCAGTTCTTTTGGGGCTTATTTTCAGTTCATTTAAGTTGAGCTCAATCCATTTCAACTCAAAAGAACAAGCCTAAATGAAGATATGAAGGTCTGAATTGATCTTTAAATATTACACACTTACGATACAATGGACTCCTAAAACGTCTTCTATGTTCTGGAGAAGGATTGTTAGAACGCCTTCTAGGTTGTGCATTACGTCTTCCACGTGGATAACTTGACTGTGAAAGCGATTGACCTACAGCCTCTGCTGGGCGACCTAAAAAAGGGTAAATAAACAAATTAAGGCCTTCTTTTGACGTGGTGACTATGTTCATAAGGATGTCAACCAAGTTTGAACAAGTGTGATAACTTAAAAACATAGCACTCACGTTTACTATAAGATGGGCTGCCAGAACGTCTTCTACGATGTGGAAAAGGGCTGCCAGAACGTCTTCTACGTTGTGGAAAAGGGCTGCCAGAATGTCTCCCACGTTGAGGAAAAGGGCTGTTAGAATGTCTTCCGGGTTGCAGAAAACTTGACTGTGGACATGGTTGATCCAAAACTACATCATTCAACAAGTGATATATCAAACAGATGACAATACAAATTGTGAAGGCATTCTCTCAATGTTTTTGTCATATTCTTAAGAGTAATTTGAACTACCACTGTATTTAACCGAGTAGGTACAGTCTGAAAAAAGAGACTGTAAACAAACTTGTGAGACAAATGAAACTTAGAGATAACACTTACAATGACTATAAGATGGACTGCAAGAACGTCTTCTACTTTGCGGAAGACTTGAGTCCACAAATCCTTGATCTAAAATTACATCCTCTGTCAAGTGATCTTAAAAAGACAAACAAACAGTTAAGAAAGCATTCTCCTGAATTTATTGTCAGAGGCTGTACTACAACATAGACTTCAAGCCAGCTTGTTTAATACTCACAGTAACCAGAAGATGGATCATCAGAAAATCTTCTTTGAGGAATATTTGGCTGCAAGGATAATTGATCCGAATGCGTATCTGCTGCCATATAATCTTCCTGATAATCAGGCTCTATAACACTTCTTACACATTCTCGTTGGTTGCTTTGACAAGATCCACCTCGCTTGTTTCTTTGTCTTGGCCATTTTTTTTTATTCGTCCTCATTGTTCACTAAAGTAGATGGACAGACATGCATAGATGTATAGAGGGTAAAGAAAGGTTCGCAAAATACAGGACTCGGACTTAGGACCTCAAGATTATTGCACGGAATTTCTGATTTTCCACCACTTTTACTGAACATATAAGCAATGCTAGGAAGAGATGCACACACAGGTTAAATTGCAACAATACTTCTAGAGGCATAGATTTTCAACAAATGTGTTAAGACAAATAGTAGTCAACTAAGTCCAGTGACGGGGAATCCTGTTAGATTCATCAGATCATGCATTTAGAATGCATAAACAATTCAAAACTTTTAACTATTGCCGAATTAGTGGATAAATGGTTTGAGCAATATGGTAAAAACAATTAATTCAAGCAGCAATATGAAAAAAAACAATCAGGTGTTTTGAGACTAAGCAAATACATAAATTAAGCATACATCAAGAGAAAAATGTTCACGCATAATTGATGTTTTAACTGAGATAAAGTTGATATTTTGATGAGCAGAATAATAAACAGACGTATGTCAAATGACAATGAGCATTTTATTTATCACATGGACTCAATAGAAGCCTAGATATACAAACAATTGATACACAGCCCAAAGAATTCCATTTTAAAAGATAAAAATTTCAAAATTGTTAGTAAATTTGAAATTACTTTTATTAAATAATATTTGTTTAGAAAAAAACGGCAATAACTAAAAATTGGCAAACATACTTCATCCGTATGCCTTTTAGATGTAACACTCCACTTCCCCCATTTTTTGGTGCACAAATATTAGAGTATGAGACTATAGTTATCTTCACACATACTTCTACTTCGTACCAACTTACAATAAATGAATAGTACCGACGTCAAAAATTTTGTCCAAAAAATTGAGGGAGTAGATTGAAATAGCAAATATTACAGCCATTAAATCATTTATATTCAAAAATAAATAAATAAAGCTAAAATTTTGAATGAAAAGTTCAATGCCGGGGTAACCCGACAAGGGCCCACAAAGAGCCCCATTCAACCTCCCATAGAGGTCAATGGAAATAATACTTAATGTCAATGGAGAAAAGGTCCAACATGCATGTTGGGAAGGGTAAGGAAAGAGTCCATAATGATTGAAATGGCGAGGAAGGAGACTGAGGTCCCCACAAGTTAAATTGAGTGAGGAAGTGTCACTTAGGCATCGAAAGGGTGTTCCTTGGACAACCCTCGAGGCTAGTAACTTGTGCTACATTGTGCACATCACGAGTTAACGACGCAGGGGATTTCCACTCTACCTCACCACCATTTCAATTCACAAACAAGTCTTTATGCTTGTATTTGCTTATTTGACCAAGACTAATGTGGACTTATGGATATGCTCTTACCAACTAATTAAACCTAAATCGGACTTTATCTACAGAGTAACATGATCAAATATAATTAAACAATATACGGAATATAATAATACTAGTAAAACTTATAGAATTGATAGAACAAATTAGACTAATTCTAGTGATCGATTCTCACCACTTTGGCCAGCGCTCTAAACAACCTAGGACCCAAAAAGGCTGAAACATACTTTTAAAAGTGGAATAATGAACCCACCCGAAACAAAGGGATTAGAAAATTAATGCAGTGTTTAATTGGTACACCAAACATTTAATTAAATTTCAAATTCAAAAACGTGATAATTCATGGAAAATAGCAAAACTTCCCACAAAACATGGGAATTTCGTAACACAACCCATGATCAGTCACAATTACGAACAATAACACATAAACCAACTTCAGTCTATAATTCTATAGTAGTTCCAATACATTTTCTTTTAAGTAGGGTATATTTACACTTTTCTTTCGAACTTTCTAATGAAATCAACATCATAAAAAAGAACACAAAAACAAGAAACAAACAAAAACAAAGTAAAACCAAAAAGAAAAAAAAAAAAAAAAAAAAAAGAAAAAAAAAAAAAAAATTGGAAAAAAAAATTA
>PYUH01000164.1:2802632-2813308 GCA_016808085.1 Suaeda aralocaspica
CGCCTGCTTGCTGTGCCTTGGTTTGTTGGGGGGTGTTTGGGTGGGTGTTGGTTTTTATGATTCTTGTGTGTTTATCTGGGAGTTTTTTTGAAAAAAAAAAAAAAAAACAAATGCAATAAAGAAAACAAATTGGAAAAAAGAATAATAAAAATTGTAATTGTTGAAAGAATGAAGGAGAAGAATGAATACCTGAAATCTTTCATAAGTAGAATTGTAAAAGGAGGGGAAAAACGAACTGTATAAACTACAGAGAAAAGTTGTATGATTGTATTTTTAATTTTAAGTTTTTATTATTTTACAATTGAAGAAACTAAAGTACACAGAGATACTTTATTTGTAATTTTGGATAAAAGATCAATGCAATGATGTTTTTATCCTCGAAAATTGAGTCTATTTTGTATAGAAAGTATAGACGGTAAATAAATACTTTCTATTGAGTCTATTTATTGCCTAGGTTTGAAGGTACTTTATGTTTTGTGGAGGGAAAGTCCATATTACGGAGTATGAGAAACTAATAAAAAGATTATTACGGTGTTTTTAGGTCATTATCTCTACTTCCGTTTTGTCTTTGTTTCCGGTTATAATTACTTGCTTCAATTTCAAAATATAACACTTAATTTAAATTTGAAAGGTTAGTCGATATTTATTGATAAAAAATAAACCGTAGCATCGATAGATGTTCAATACTTTTTACGTCTTTCACATATAGTTTACGGAGAGAGTAAATATATAGAAAAAACACATTATTTTTATCTAAATATTGACATTGATTTGGTTCTTAATCAATGATCTTGCTTTCTGCTCCAAGAACATCAACTACGTACGAGGCTATGATTACCACTAACAAGGGGCTCTATTGCCATCTCCCATGTCTATAATCAACTCAAATACAACTATATTTATTCATTTGATTATTAATTTGTTATACATAGAGAAGTTTGGGTGTTTTGACAATTTGAGTTACGCTGTGTTGTATGTACATATTACTTGACTATGTACAGGTAAACCACACACAGTGGGAAGTACACGACATTTCTCTTCCCTGTTTTTATATTTATATATACCGTAATCCCCCAAGAGCGGGAAAAATAATACGCAGTACAAAAAACAATCTCTGCCAAAGAGAATCAGGTAATAAGTAGTCTCCTACTCTCTTGTTTCATTGGATGCCCAGTACAGAAACCTGATATTCTAAAAAAAAAATTATCATGTACAAAGAGCATTATTAAGGCCTTGAAACTACAACACATGTTGGCATATTCACTACACTCGTAAATGGAACCACGCACTGTACTAAGCAACAAAATGCCCGAGGTTTTAATCAAATCTTCTGTACGAAATTGAAGAATAGGACGATACACAAACCCACTGTTGCAAAGTAGCAAGGTGGAATTTAAGTTTGAGAACCAATTTCTGACTTCGAGATGCAAAACCATTGATCACTCCAACATGTGCTAGACTGAACTGACAGCAGCATTGATTTACAATGTGCCAGTGAAATCATTCTGTGGCATCAAAGTGCTGAACAGCATCAAAGCTTTAGTCTTACATAAGGATTAAGGACTGATCCCTTCGGCAATATAACAAAGACCTCCCGGAACTTCACTCCAGAAAACTATATCAAGACTCAAGAGTATACTCAATTTAGAAATTTTGAGGTAAATCTTGTATAGCTGTACCATAAAAAATGGTGATATCTTCTTGTACTACCACATCAAGTCATCAACACCATAAGCAATAGAATGAGACAATTTCTGCACAAAGTGGTGCATCTGAATCTGAATTCCTTTTCAGGTTGTTAATACAAAATTCTTGCTACATCCATTATCAGATGATTCTCCCCGGCCTAGAGATGCACCATGCTGAACTGCTGAAGGTATCCCATGCCTCTTTAAAGAAGGAACAGAATACTACAAAACTGAGCAACAGACAATAGTGATCTGAAGTATAAAAAATATAGGTTCTGTATTGACATGAAATCTATTCAGCTGCAAGTATAATAGGTTCTGTACTATTTCCCATGGATCTTATCTCAAATTGCGGCTTTACAGGGAACACAAAAACAGTAGAGGCAGCAACCGAAGGTTGGAACGTAGCGGAATATCTCAAAGAAGTTACAGTAACTTTGGGCAACTGTTGCGCACCAGAGGCCAGAGGAACAAGCTTGTAACTTAGAACATGCTCAGACTTGGGTAATACAAAAACTGTATCATTATAAGATCCAGATGAAACAAAGCTTTGCGAATCCACTAATGAATACTTAATCTCCTGAAGTAACTCTGTTTGATTCTGAATTTTGATAAAGTAGGTGAAGGGATCGCCAAGTACAGCATGAGGCGGACATTTCAAGCTCACTGTTAGAGGGGATAATTCTACATTTGCATCAGGAAGTTTATGTTTGGTAAAAACCCCAGAAATACCTTGCTTCAGAGGATCTGCATCTCTCATCCATTTAAGGCTCACCGTACCAATCCTCACCTTTGAGGTATTAGCCACAGGAATGACAGAAAACACCTTCTTGTACTCCTCACCTGGCACAACAATATTAGGTCGGGCAGCACCCGAGTGTTGATTACTGGCTGGGCGCACAGTGCAAGAGACTTCTGAGGCATTATCATCTGTTTCAATAGTCATTGACAGCACCTTTAATGGCACCTCAGTGCAATTTTTAGCACTGACAACAAGTATACTTGTTTCATTATACGGCAAAGAAGACAACTTCCCAGAATCAAGGGGCTTAAATGCAGAAAGAAGTAATGCATCACGTCGAAATGGTAGCATCATATGATGGTTGATCAAAACAGGAGTCTGCCCTTCAATCTGCAAGCTCTTATGAACATGAATTTTTTGTGTATTAGCATCCAGAACTTGAGAGGAATAGCTCAAGGAAACATATAACATGACTGGCTTGGGCCTGTGCCATTTGATTTCTAATTTACAGGACCAGGATTCTCCACCATTTAAAATTGGAACAGATATCAATCCAAATGAGTGCTGAATATTTTTGATATTGTCAGAGCTTGCAAAAGCCTTTTCATCATCAGGTCCAGAAACTCCAAGAAGCTCTACATGATGACTCTCTGTTGAAGATGGCTCGATTTCCCTTGGGCTCACCAGTCCACCGCCTCTGGTGTCTACCAGGTTTATTTTCAACTCACCAGCGTAAACAGAATGACCCTTAGCAAAGACGGTTACTGGAACAATAAAGTTTTCGCCAACCAATGCAGGACCTTCAGCATCAACATGCAAATCAACTTGTGCATCAGGTTCTTCTACTTGGATCACCTTTAGTCCAGAGAATGCTTGAGCAGGATCCTTGGTCGGGAAACTCTCCACACGATCTTCAAATTTCCAAAGTGGCAGATCATCCATAGAAGCAGGACTTTCAGCTCTACAACAGATAGTGAAGTGGGATCCTACCCTTGCAATGACGGATATACATTCAAGCTTTCCACTTCGATCTAGGATGAAAAAAGAAGTCATATACAAGACGAGCAAGGTCTAAAACTACTTATCAATAAGGTAAAACATGCACATTGATATACACTAAAAATGCAAGCAATGGTGTATAAAAATCTTCGGTCCCATCAAAGGAATAAACCTGTACATTGAAGTCTCATGACAAGACTATACTAAAAGACATTTAATGATAATTTTCCGAGCAAAACAGGTATAGGTGTCGTGTCACAGAGTCTTGGGATATGGAATTATAATTTGGGGCTTACTACATTTCAAGAACCAATAAGAGACTGAACTTCATCATGAGCCTCTAGTCCCCTACTACCTTTCCATTATACTGGTTCAAGTGATACTGCTGTCTCACCCTATATCGACACTGCTGCATCTAACTCAATATATTATACTTTACCCTCTTGAGTTTATTAATTTTTTGTTTTTCAGACTGTCATTACACCTTCCCTCCTTTTTCCGCATCAAGACAGAATTTTTAAACCTAATTAGATCAATTACACAGGCTCTAGGTAGGACCTGAAATGCATTACAGGTGGACATACTAAAATACTTACCAGATTTAACATCGAAGGTCAACTTTAACCATTTGTTTGTAAAAAGTGTTAATGCTGGAGCAGTCTCTACTTGATGACCCACTTGATTGAAAACATTTGTGGATGATAGAGATTTTTGAGAGTTCTGGACGGAAAAGTTACATTCAGGCTGATTGAATTGGACATCTAAGGCATCAATCTCAAAAGGGAGAGGTAGTTGCGATAAGAGCGACAATGTTATTTGTGTAGGCATGCCTGGCTTGACAACTTGTTCATGAAAAGAAACTGAAGCAAGTAAAACCACTCTTAGGGGGCTGACAGGGTCAATTTCAATATGAAGAGGGGTATCATTTGTTACCCTAAGGTTCTGGTCAACTTCCTTCAGTGCAGACTCCGAATTCCCAGCAACAAGACCCATAACCTCATTGTGAATTATCTCCCTCTGTTGCAAACTTGGGAAACCAGCTGGGCCACAATCTTTATAGATAAAATCTCCAGATGATAAGGGCAATGCGGCCATTTCAAGGGAACACTCAACAAACTCTTTTAATGAACCATTTTGCCTTGCACACTCACGCAAATAGCCCAATACTTCCCACAGCAAGGTGGCCCAACTCTCATGTCTATACAATTTCACAGCAGAATCAAAATATTGCTTTGCGTTACTTATTTCACCAAGAGAAAAGTATTCTTTAGCAATTTGGAAACTGCAATATGATGCCATTCTTGGAACAGTCGAGCCAATATATATTTCATAGGATTTTTTCAGAAGAGCGATGATTTCAAAAGAATCCTGGAATCTCTTTCCTTCTGCAATAGAATAGCGAATGAACTCATCATCCGTAAGACTGCAGTTGAATCAACAAGACAAGATAATCAACATTAAATTAAAGATTAAACTTGGAAAAAATTAAAATATGTCAGCAGCAATTGAAACTTACGGTAGCACAGCTACATCCTCATGACCTTGTTCCAATAATCGTGCAAACTGTCCAACATAATTAGAAGGTATAACTGATTCGGCAACACCATTACTCTCACTAAAAACTTCCCACACAGAAAGAGCATGTTCCAAGCAAGCTCTCTTATCCATCATGTAGCGAGAGGCCAGCTGCACAGAAGATACAAATATTTAAACAGCTAGACAATTGATTTGGCAACCCCAACAAGTATCTACAACCACAGATGCATTCACTAATAGAGGCAAGGCCATACCAAGAAGATAAGACCAAGAGCAGGTAATAGAATAAGGGGTCCTGATGATGGGAAAAAAAAAAAGGGAAGAAAATAAAGGAAAAGAAAAGTATCAAATATTATCATAGGAAAAAGTAAATAATAGAGAGATTCATCTTTGTTTGTCCAATTTTCTAATAATGGAAATTTACAAGACCATGATCCACATAAATCATACTATTTTATGACAGATACAACCTAAAACAAGCAGCCCCTAACACATGAAGCAGACGTACGACTAAACTGGGAGCTGGAAGCATTAAAAAAAGTATTTGTGAATGAAAGATACCAGTTTTCTAAGTCTCATGTCAAAGGGGAAATGAAAAAAGTCTTAAAGGGCTGCTGGTAATATTTCACAGCAACTTTATAAGAGAGAGCACCCCAGATGTCAAGGATAGGCAAAAAGCAGTTAAGCACCTTGATATAAAAAGATTAACAGAACATGTTCAATTAGAGTGACATAGTAACATGATAATATACAAAGTCTCCGTCCTCTTTTGACATTACAATAGATAGCCACCTGATAATAATAAGCTGGTTGAAGTTCCCACTCGGTCAGGGCTTTATCCTTGACTCCCAAAACTAGAGCTGGAAAGCCTGGAATGTTTTTTGAACTTGTTTCTAGTAGCTCAGCAAAGACCAAAAACTGCCTGCTTAGCCATTCCCAGTGAAGAAAACTAACTTCTTCAACTCCAACAAGCTTCTTATAAGAAAAACAGTGCTGGCGAAACCACAAAACTGCTTCAGCAACTTTTCCTCCATGCAGTAACAAAGTTGATATCTTAAAATGCAGTTGTTCAGCAAGCGTTTTTATCTCTACTAAGCGTTGTATTGCAGGTAACCTGGTAGATGTTCCAACCATCTGTATATTAAACCAAATGTCAATTTGAAATAGATTTAAAAGTTGAACATAGAGTTATAGACTACAAACATGCTCACTTAATATTTTTTAGAAAGTAGTATACTTGTTCGATCATAATATTTAAGAGTCACAAAGCTTTTATGTAAGGGCCATTACTCATTATATATGGTACAAGCTAGGCTTATTAGTCCTATGACCAATCATAGTATTATACACCATACACATTTCCCTCCTCCTCCTGTCCCAAATTATTTGCTACATTTACCATCAGTAGATGTCCCGAACTACTTGCTACATATCACTACTTAGCAGGTGGTCCGTACATTATTCAGCCTATTCTATCCTTAATTTTGTCAGCAAATAAATGGCTGTGAGACTAAACAAACTATCCCAATTCATTTCATCACTCAAGCACAAGTCATAGAGTCACAGCAGATAAGGTAACAGAAACAGCAGAGCTCAGATGTTTTCTCCGTCACATTATCTGCATTTCTTCCATTAATTCATTTTATGTATGATAAAGGGTGCAAAGGACAGTAAAATAATAATGAATTCCTAATGTCATGAAACCACTCCATATAGACAAGTTTCAAACATTTTCTTTCTAAACCAGTTTGTCACTGTCATACATCCAAACCACCCTTCACCTTTCTGTAGCTAATGTACTAGTTCATCTATGCAAGGCACATAGTTTAACTTTAACCTTGAACTTTTAACGCTGTACCAATTTTGAGGATATGGACCAACAGATATATGATCTCACTATCTCAGTTTCCTATAAGTTGATGTAACAAATTCTAAACACATCTGCCCTAATCACTGTCAGAGTTACTTCAGTATCACTAACATAGTTTCATCAAACACCTAACCATTTAGAGTTGCTGAATTGCCAACCTACTTCATCAAAGAAGTGAAATGCTAATAACAAAGATTGCTACCTCCATAAACATTTATTTGCAAAGTAATAATTGCCAATTTTGGCAGTCCTTGTTTTTTTGCAACAAGTAAAAAACTTCCCTTCATTGGCAAATCATTTGTGGTAAAATGACAAGTATGCTCCTAATTGAATAACCACTATCACCCTCTCATTTCCCCTCACCACCATTTGCTTTCCAACCACTAACGAGTGATAGCCGACCATCATCGACGACCGACGATCGACCACCACTCTAACCCACCACACGCTTTTTCACTCCTCACCACGCCCTCACCACGAATATACACGAAAAAATGGGTCGCGAATTGTGGTTTTGGGGGTTTGACCCAGATCTTGTTCGAATTTTGCAATTATGAGGGGCAATAGGTTTAAATGTTGGTGGTGGTGATTATTTGGTTGGTCGAACTTTGGGTTTTGGTTCGAATTTTGCAATTAATGGTGATTTTGGTCGAATTTTGGATTTTCGGTCAATTTTGGTTTAGAATTGTTGCTTATGGTGGTGGGTGGGCCATGCATCTAAGGTGGTGGGATGAAGGTGGTTTGAAGTCTTAGGTGGGTGGTTGTTAGGGGGTGAGATGAGGTGTAGTGGTTCAAAACTATGGAGGTATTTGTGGTGGTGTTTGCAGTGGTGGTTTTAATCTATGGGTGGAGGGGTGGTGGCTCGAATCTATGGGTGGTCATTGTGGTGCTGGATGTGGTGGTTCGAAACTATGGGTGGTGGTCGTGGTGTTAGCTGTTGGTTCAAAACTATAGGTGGTGGTTGTGGTGTTGACCGTGGTAGTTCGAAACTACGGGTGGTGGCTATGGTGTTGGCTGTGGTGGTTTGAATTTATGAGTGGTGTGTGGTGTAGTGGGGGTACTTTAGTAATGTTTAGCTAGTCACAAAAATTGCCTAGAAATATGTAAACACCCCATCGTTGCAAATAAACGTTTACGGAGGTAGTATATTGTAAAGGAAATTGACTTGAGATTTGGGAGCAAAACCGAAACTTATGGTAAAGTGACATCCAAAATAGTTATCTGCAAGAAAGTTGGTGTAGCAGACATTACAAGCAAACTAAGAAAAAACCACCTGTGTTGGTTTGGACATGTGGCGGAGACCTCACGGAGCACCGATGCGAAGAGTGGAGGAGTGGGATCAAGGAGATCTCAAACAAGGTAGGGGGAGATCGAAAATGACTTGGTCGAAAGGAGTTAGAAAAGTTATGAAGATTTTGGATTTACAGGAGAATGAGGTTTTTTAACGCATGAGGTGGAGGAGGAAAATTAATGTGGATGACCACATGGAATGATCACTTTTGGTTTGTGTAGCCGACCCCATTTATAGGATTGAGGCTTTGATTGATTGATTGATCGATTGATCCTGCCGTCCACCCTCTAGTCCTCCATTAAAGGCATAAAAATAGTTCAGAGTATGTGGGAATAGCAATATCAACCAAGCAAATAACCAAAGGGCAAAAATAACTACATAAAATATTCACAGTTAGACAATATATACATGCAAGAGTACCAAAATAATGAGAATGTATGTAATATTACCTCCCTTAATGCATGATATGCATCCTCATAAAACTTCAATGCTTCAACCCAATCTCTACGAAACTCTGCATAAACAGCAACCTGAAAAATACATAATACAATAACCAGTTAGACATTGTTTTGTCAGGTGAAACTTTAAGACTGATCACAGATAAGTTTCAAAGTGTCTGCCTTATAAGAAAATTTTATATTACAAAAGTTCCTGTGACAAATTATCCTGGTGCCATAAAGTATTTCGACAATATAAAACTTAAAAAGTTGAAACTACCACAAGTTTTGTTTTCTTTTTATGGTTACAAAACTATATTAAAAAGATACAAAAAATTGAGAATCAACACTCAATTCTGTATAATGGATAGACATTAGTCATAGACTCACAACTATCCTTTTAATAGCCATTATTACTAGTAGCAACTTTGATAGTTTCACCCTCCCTAACAGTTTAGACATATAGATTCATAAACTCTGTAGTTTATGAAGAAGTCTTTATCGTGAGTCTTCATACTTAACAAAAACATTAAAGAAAATGTTAAAAACCATATTAATGTTTTCTTAAGCAATCAATATTGTGCGCGATTACACCCAATGTACAATAAGATTATTGCACAATGAGCAACTTTAGGTTAACTAGAACTAGCTTTGTGGTAACTTTAACACAATTTATAGTAACTTTGCATAATTAAAGCATAAGATTAGATTTTGAAGGGATAACTTTTAGCATAACGTGACTGATAGAGCTCATTTTAGGGTAACTTTAAACCCATTGTATAATGATCTGAGGAATATATAGAAATAAGTTTCGGTGGTAATAAAGACCCTGTTGTTAAATATAGGTTTGATTTCTCTAATATATAACAGCAAAATATAGCTAAAATCATATGTGTGTCCTTTTTCAGGATAATAGAAACATGTTTTTCAACCTTAAAGCAACAACGGATACCCAATTCAGCGGAATTGAAATTTCTCTTTTCAACCCTTGTTTTGACACGTCTTCCTTCTTCCCGGTAATATATGTGTACTAAGTCGGCCAACACGCTTCCTAACCTGCATAGGTATCAAATAAGAATAAGGTACACACAAAGATGAACAGGGAAGTCCAAAATAACGATAACAGAAAAGTATCATGCCTGTTAAGGGACTGCTTCACTTCGGATGAATCTCTCATGGAGAAGTTAATAATGTACTTGGAATCCAACTCCGCACGCTTGCGTAAGGCGACCATACGATCTTCATTCAATCCATCTGATTGAAAACAGGAAATTAACCATTCAAAAGATGATCTACAGCTCAAGACATTGTTCCATAATAATAATATTTGATCCTTTCACACATGCACTTAAATAGTTGCACGGTTGCACCAGATCTAAAAGAGAAGATTTACCGTATTGATATAAAAGTCAACTTGCACCAGATATTATCTCCATATATTTTTCCAAAAGAGAATTACCATATTGATATTATTACACAGGTTTTTGAATGAAACAAGTAGCAACAGAAACATGTGATGGTTCCCACGGGCATGGTTTGAAGCACAAATATTAAATATCGTATTTATTCAGTTTCATGAATCTAATCCAAATATAGCACCAACTACCAGAAATAAAAGAGCTACCAGACACCAAATATCACTTACCTTCAGGAGATGACTGCACCACCACCACAACTAATTTGGTATTCCTCGTACGAATAGCTGTTCTGCCATTGTTAACAAAAATAAATTTAGAGAGTTTTGGAAAGGAAACACACAAATCGACAAAATTTTCGCAATTGGAAAAATAATTAAAGAAATTGAAAAGCAAAGAAAGGTTGATAATTTGGCAATATACTGTAATAATATATGAGAAACAACGATAGCTTACACTTCTTCAATGTTAAATTGTCAAAAAAGAGAGCCCATAACCAAATAAGAAGAACCTTCGCTAAAATTTTCTGGGTTTCAAAGTCAGATTTATAATTACATCCCCACCCTGATATAGTAAAACTCTTAAAACTTCTAACTAGAATACTAGATCATCTTTCACCACTTCTCAACAAGACTTGAAAAAACCAAGGGGTCTTGGAAGTTGGGAATAACACGCCCCCCCCCCCCCCCCCCCCTTTT
>PYUH01000164.1:2813422-2847670 GCA_016808085.1 Suaeda aralocaspica
TGATCATTTTTACATTTTTTGTTTGTTTAGTTGAAACATGTGGTGTGGACCATTGACTTTGGTGAAAGGAGTGTTAGTGCTGCACATATAGCTTTCATTCATTGTTCATGTTTTCTACTTAAGAATGGATTGTCCTAATTTAACTCTTTATTTCTTAAAATGTTTTTGGGCTTTGAAGATGGAAAACACAAAAACAAAAAAACTCTTACCTAGAATTATGGTAAAATGGTGGGAGGGAGGGAAGTCGGTCAGTCACCAGTTTTTGCTTTCCATTGGCCCGAGGGAGGGGGCCGGGCCGACTTCTTCGCCCCTTTTTGGACGGTTTGGAGCGGCCCTTTCGCGGGGTAACTCCGACTCCGATCCGACTCTCGGTGGCACAAGCATAACCCCCCTAGCTCCGAACCCGATGGAGAAGGAGGAAAGAAAAATAGGGGCAATGGAGGAATTTATGGTGAGGCAGGTGGCGGCGAAACCGGGACAGTATCGGGAGACGGGAGGAGAGAGCGTCCATGGAGGTCCAAGAGGGTGACGAAAGACGATTAATAGAGCAAAAAGAAAGGTTCAACTGAGGTCGAAAGGGCATGATCGAAGGGGGTCGAACGATCTGCGGGGCGGTATAAAGCTAATGCAATCTAAGGGAAGTTAATGAAAGTTAAGCTTAGCGGTTGATGAAACATCCCCAACGCCCGAACAATATTCCAATTTATATACTTGCGTTCCCCTCACCATCCTGTCGGAGCCTCCCCCCTCCTTGCACACCTACCGAAAAGCTTCCGTTGTTCACCTCCTTCTGGCATCGTCCCTGTTCTATCTGTTTCTCACCACCCCTCCCCGCTCTCATTTCAACACCCCAAATATGTTCGCAGTTCTCCTTCCACTCCCTAGTTGAAACGCAAAGGCCGCAGCAGCAAGCAACTGACCTTCTCCGTTACACCCTATCCACTTCCCCACGCACTAGAGGGGAGCCTCCCCCTGTCCGAATCCACCCTTTACCGCTCCGTAGCCCCCCTCCTTGTTTCACGGCTCATTTTTCATATTCGTCCCATCCGTAAGCCCTTTAACCCTAATTCCACGCCGACAACCTCGGGTTCCACACCCGTCACAAGATCGGCGAAACGAGGTTCCCTTGGTTTTGCAATGTGAGAAGAGGCCCGCACAGGATTATGGAGAACAAGAGGTAAAATTCCACCTAAGGTGGGGTAGGATCGTGGTATCTGTACTCTAAAACGGGGTGGCACAGGCCCCCTCCTGCTCAATTCAGGGGAGGGGCAATAACAAGAGGCGTAGGTTCGAAACGTCTCCGGCAGAGATCGGCATTCCGGGATGAAGGGAGGAGGCGACAACAACGGATGCGGCTTATAAGATTAATTTAAGACAAATACGCGACTTCGATATACATGAGACTAAAGCGCCTCTGCTTCACCCCCCTATTCAAAACTTATTTTTCTCCACATCCTCCAATATGCGGGGCCTCTCTCAACTTCTCGATACTTTTATGCAAGCCGATTCGGCACAATCTCCGGCCGCGGGCCTACACTCTTTTAGTATAATGGCGGATCAGCGTATGGAGCGGGGATAAGGGGAGAAATGTAGAAAGGGAGACAGGGGGCAAAAAGAGATTTGGTCTAGCAATAATGGTTTGTGGTAATTATTACCCACTACCCACCTTAGGAGAACAATACCCCCAAAATGAGGGTACTTCTTTTTCTTTACAATGTCATCATGTACTCTTTGATCTCATAAACTCCTCATTTTGTCTGTAAGCTTGATCCCCCAATAGTTTGACTTTTATTACCCTTAATGTATTACCCTCATTCTAAGCATGCTCTATATCATAATAGAAGCCGAGAGAAGGGGGTTGTAGTAAGGGATATGAATGACTGCTTTATATGAAGTATGTTTTCCCCCTTATTAATTTTGAGAACAGTTTGTTTTGAAGGAGGGGGATTTAAGAAAAGGGGTTGGATTTGTTAAAGAAAGGGACGTCCCCCCCCCCCCCCTTCCTTTTCTTACAAATCCAACCCCTTCAAAACAAACGTGTTCTCAAAATTAATAAGGGGGAAAACATACTTCATATAAAGCAGTCATTCATATCCCTTACTACAACCCCCTTCTCGGCTTCTATTATGATATAGAGCATGCTTAGAATGAGGGTAATACATTAAGGGGTAATAAAAGTCAAACTATTGAGGGATCAAGCTTGACAAAATGGAGGAGTTTATGAGATCAAAGGAGTACATGATGACATTGTAAAGAAAAAGAAGTACCCTCATTTTGGGGGTATTGTTCTCCTAAGGTGGTAGTGGGTAATAATTACCCCCATTATGAGGATAATGATCTCCCCCATCACCATTTCTCCCTCATATCATCACTAGTTTATCACCTTCCCCATTACATTATTCTCTTTAGCATCGTCACCATCTTCATTTTATCAAGATTAACTTTCATTACTCCCTTAATGCATTACCTCCGTTCCAATCATGACCTTAATGAAACTCTACATTCAAACAGAATTCTCTAAAATGTTTTAAGGAAATGGTGATTGCTACCACAAAATTTCCAACCCCAAAATTTCTAAATAACGTCTGCAATATCAAAACTTGTGTACCCCCAATATTACCATAGGTAAGTTTTTCATCCCAAAAACATTTTAAGGAAATAAAAGAGTTAAATTAGGACAATCCATTCTTAAGTAGAAAATGCAACAATGAAATGAAAGCTATATAGTGCAGCACTAACACTCCTTTCACCAAAGTCAATGGTCACACACATGTTTCCTAAACTAACAAAAAAATGTAAAAATGATCAATTCACAAAATAAGGAAGGTTAAAAATGCAATGAAGAGCATTTAGATATTGAATCACGAAACAATCAATCCTACTGAACCAATCACTAGCAATGACTACAATTACAACCGCATTTCGAAACAAACTCCTCTAAACTTCACACAATAATCTTCTTCTCTACTTCTTCCTATTAAATACTACTTCAATCAACATTCGCCGAACCATCTCAAATTCCTAATTCAGCTCATCCAACACTACCAAATTAGGGTTCAATTCAATCAACCAGTCAAATTACTAATAAAATCAACAATAATGAGATAAATAGAAGCAATACTTAAGATGATCAATTAGAGTAGAGAGCTGAAGCCACTGAGCAGGATCACCAGAAACATGATCAAACTCAAACAACGCAACGACGACAGCGGGAATTTTAGTGCGATGCTTCAACAACCAATCCTTCTTCAAAAAACCAGCAGAAGACGGCGACAACGACGGCGAAGAAGGAGAAGATGAATCAGAGGAAACTTTGCGTTTGGCAATGAGAGAGATCTTGTCGAAATCCGGCAATGCGAGGGTGTTGATCGGAGGTTTTTCGCCGTGAAGATGACCGGAGATTGTTGGATGTAGTTCGGAGCAACCTACGAGGGCTATTAATGGTACTGGTGGTGTTCGGAGCTCCTCTGGATATTCCTCCATTGTTGCCTTCGGAGGTTTGAATTTGGGAATTAGGGTTAAAGTGTTGTGCTCAGAAATGGAGGAGTTTGAATGATAGATCTGTCAATTGATTTTAAATTAGCGAGAATGAAGATGGGAAATGGAATTTATGATGATGACACAACAAATGCTAGGAAAGGGTATCAAGTCACAACATAACAAAAGAGGTGTGACTCTGTGAGCCTACGACTCTTGGAACCTTGAGCCTTCGAAGTTTCAAACCATGATCGATGGGAGTATGAAACTAGCCGAATAGATTACACTTGTCTCGAATTAATTTTAGTTGACTTTATTTGGGTAAGTTTAAAGTGACCTATGGTCGGATTTGGTTCTATATATAGATTTTAGGTTATGTTTACTTTAACTTAATTAAGCACTCTTTTTTGCTTGTTTAAGAAAAAAAATTAACGATGTTAGAAAATTTTAGATCAAATCATAAAATATTAAGTACAAAAAATAACTATAATAAGTTCAGATCATATCATAAATTTAAGATAAAAAGCTTCAGACGAACTAAACATATCCTTAGGCCCTGTTCTCGTCAACTTATTTAGCTTCATAAATAACTAAACTATTTTCTTTATTATTCGGTCATGCTTTGATCTTCTTTCATTGCATAGACAATACTCAATAGTACGAAAAATCTTTTGATTTGTCTTGATGTATAGCTTATTAATAGCATTCTTCTAAGTTATAACTATAACGTTTTAAAATTTATCGACCAATTAGGAATTGCTCTGAATCCGAAAAATCCAATCTGATCCGAAATGGGGGGGAGGGGGGCGAACGTTGGTTTGATATCCGAAAACGGACGGGTCCGGGTCCGAATCGATCCGAAAACATTGGGTCCGAAGATCATCTGAAACAAAAAGGGTACGATCCCGATCACGTCCGTCCTGAATACCAATCCGAATCAATTTCAGTCTGAATTTCAACTGGAAATGATTTTAACCGGCCTTATCCGTATACAGTCCGAAGATATCTTTAATCTTGTTTGATCTGAAATGGCTATGAACTAAATTTTGGTTTTTTTATTGGTCAATTTTTACATATTTCAAACTTGTTATTATGCAATGGTCTTTGACCATTTTGTTTAAAAAAATAAGAAAGAAATGTTATGGTTACATATATGAATAAAAATGATGTATAACATGGTTACATGAATATCCATGTGATATAAAATTAAAGAGTAGCTTAAGGTTTTAGTCTAATGCGGGGAAAATCCGATCTGAAAAACAACCCGGTCTAAAAGTGAGCCGAAAGCTTTATCCGAAAAGCCACTTGATTCGATGTTAGTCCGAGGTTATAGTCCGATACCGATACGAAAGACATAATTTGAAAACAGATTCGAGCCGAAATCACGGTGATCCAAAAGGCTCCCGAAACAAAATCCGGCCCGGTCTGAAATGAGATCGAAAATGATCCGATCCGATTCCAACCCAAACGGTCCGATTGCGAGGCCTATTTATTACCATTGGGTCCATTGACGGTATTCCCGTAAAAACTTTTATTATAAAACTTTTCAGTCACTTTTCAAAACCCCCGCTTCCTCAAACTTCCTCTTCGCTCTTCACCGCTTTCCTCAAAAACTCTGCACTTTTTGAATCCTTTGAACTTTAACCACTTCATCCTTCAATCGATTATCCATGGAATTAGACCCTGATGAAGTCTTTCGCGACGAAGAAGACGATTCTCAAGCCCTTGAGGTTATTTTATTATTATTATTATTATTATTATTTTCATTTTTTTACGAACAGTTGAATACTTGATTGTTGAACTCATAATTTCTCCACAAAAAAAAAAAAAAAATTGCCGTAATTTCTAGGGTTTGAATTTTGCAGGACAAAAGTTCAAGAAAAGAGTATGTTGTGTACATTGTTGATGCTTCCCCTAAAATGCTCAACACTAATTGTCTTGGGGTTTGTAATTTACTCTTTTTTTTTTTTTTTTTTTGCATTTTCTCTTGTTAATTTTATAAATTTTAATTTTAATGTGGTATTATTATGAATTATGATAGTGAAAGGTAATTTAGTTAGGTTTTTGATAATTGTCAACTGTAATTATAGTGTAGAGTATACTAGTAGTATAAAACAGTATGTTTTTGTTTTGCAGGAAGATCAAAATGTTGAGAGTCATTTTGGAATGGCTATCAATTGCATTTTGGAGTCGTTGAAGATTCGTATTATCAACACTTCGGACGACGAAGTTGCTATATGCTTTTTCAACACTGTAAGGCATTTTTTTGAAATTTTGTGAGATATGTTTGGCTTTAGATTCTTCCATTATTCATGTTTTAGAATAAGGGTGATTATTGGCCGAGCCGAGACCCCAAGCTTTACTAAGCTCAGCTCGTGTTTGTTTAAGTTTTTTCGAACTTGAGCTGAACTCGAAAATTGTCGAGCCGAGCCTAGATCAAGTCGAGCTTTGACCAGGTGTTGAGTGAGCCTTTAACAAACTGTTCACGAACAAGTTATGCTAAATAGTATTCTTGGTTTTCTCATCTTCTTTACTATTCTTCTTAATGTTTTCTTGGTTTTTTTCAATTTATTGTTCAATGAATTTGTTAACCGTCTCACATGTATTATGTATGGTATTTATTATTATGTATTTATACATAATATATTAATTTTTTAATATAAAACAATAATCGAGCTTGTTCACGAGCTTTTCGAGCCCTTGAGCTTGGCATAACTCAGCTTGGCTTGTTTCGATTTCGAGCCGAGCTCGAACTCAAATTGAGCCACAACGAGCCGAGCTTTGACCAAGCCGAGCTCGAACCGTCCATGAACAGACGAGGCTCATTATCACCCCTACTTTAGAACATATCACTGTATGTTGTGGACTATTAGTAATGCATATAGCCAGAATTATGTTCGCCAAATGACCTAACATATCACTATATGCTGTGGACTATTAGCAATGCATATAGCCAGATTTTTGTTGTCGAATAACCTAATTTATGAGTTAATATGTGTTTCCATTGATTTGCAGGTGATTGGTCTACCCTTTTTGTGTTCTTCGTTTATTGGACTCTTTTCTAATGATCTATTATTGTGTGTTCTAAGATGAAAGTTGTGTATAACATGTTTAGTGTTATACTGTTTTATGAATGAATTATAACTTTGTATGTTACAAGACTTGGATCGTCTTAATTATGCTTTAAAATGAGTATGCTCTGTTTGTGTTGTATGTTATTAGCTCTTATTGTTTTTTCTTTCTATGTTTTGTAGCGGGAAAAGAAGAATCTGCAGAATCTAAATGGTGTTTATGTCTTTAGTGTGTCTGGTGAAGACGGTATTGATAGGCCAACAGCCAAATTTATTAAAGAATTTGATCAAATTGATGGTAGGCTCTCTAATCCCTCAATTCAACTTGACTTTCCAACATACAAGTAATGAAATAATAACCTTTTGGTTTCTCACTTTTTTCTTGATAAAAAATCTGACCTTTTCTGTAGTTAAGTTCTTAAGCTCACAAAATAAACATTGAAGAGAATCAGTTAAAAAAATGCATTGCATCAAACTTGATGGACAAGATCAGATAGTTTGCATGAAATTATACATGAGGTCAGGTATGCATGAGTTTATTTTGAAGTAAGATTTGAGGGCATGAAGGAAGCTGGAGAGCAAGAAGGGTGACGATAAATGTTTAAGATGGATAGGGAGGCATTAGAGATAGATATGTGTGATATGCTAATCTTCAAAATTTTAATCATGAATGTAGAGCACTAAAGCCTATTTGATCTAGAACTTTGCTTGACACATTCTTTGTTGTCATGTAGAATCATTTTCGGAAAAGATTGGAAGCCAGTGTGGGATTGTGTCTGGATCTCGGGAGAATTCTCTCCTCAATGCTCTTTGGGTTGCTCAAGCATTGCTAAGGAAAGGGTAATAACATTTTGTGAATAGTTTGTAATTGTTGGTTTTCTTCGCTTCCATTAATAATGTTTGGGGCCCAAATTGTTACTCTATCTGAAGCCCCTTCCTGTGAATGTGATTGATGGCTTTCTCTTTAGGTCTGCAAAGACAACTGCCAAGCGTATGCTTCTGTTCACAAATGAGGAGGATCCGTTTGGGACTTTGAAGGGACCAGAGAAAGCAGAGATGATAAGGACTACTGTGCAACGAGCTAAAGTAAGAAACTTCTGGTTTTATTGGGCAATCATCTTTTTGAGGGTAAATTGACTGATGTGATACTATACTGCAATTTTCAGGATGCGAAAGATCTTGGTATCTCAATTGAACTTCTTCCTCTTAGTAAACCTAATGAGGAGTTCAATGTATCCCTTTTCTATGCTGTATGTGATTGTCTTTCGTTTTTTTTTTTGTTTTTCCGGGCTGTTCTTGATTAGCTTCTTTTTATTGAAAATTTTTAAACGAACATTTTGTCTTGTTTAGGAAATGATTAATATGGATGATGATGCTGCAGCTGGTTTTGTTCCGTTTACAGACAGGTTTGAGACCTAAGTTTTCCCTGATTATTACAATTTTGTTACAGGACGCATTGGCAGCTATTTCAATCAGGCATTGAAATATTATTTTGTTGTTTTTGATGAACATTATGCGTAGTCAACTTGCACCCATAAATTTCAATGAACTTTATGCCTCCTTCCCTTTTCAATTTCCCAGTGAGGTTGGTCATTGTTTACTGTCAGGTCTCAGCCATATATATGTTGGGAGTTTTTGTCATCTGAAACCTATTTGGTGAGTTATATACTTTAGGGTGATACTGTTATTTAACACTTTTTTCGGGACCATAAATATGCAGGCTGCAAGATATGAAGGATCAGACCAAAAGACGTATGCTCAAGAAACGCAGATATAGGACATACACTTTGTCAATTGCAAATGGTGTATCCATACAATTGAGTGCATATGCTCTTCTTCGCTCTAATGTTCCAGGTTTTCCCTGTACACCATGTTCACGCATGATTCATGATTGTATCACGATTAAAATGATCTCGTTTGTCATATGTGTTGTTATTTCACAATATTGCTCCTTTGTTTGGTTTCTAGGAAATATTACTTGGTTGGATTCAACTTCCAATCTTCCTCTCAAGGTAATTCTTTGTATTCCAATACCACCTTGCTTTAGCATTGATAAATACAAAGGTTATTGTCATTGCCCTTCCAAAAGTTATAGCTACTCTCGCTCTCTCAATTAAAACCAGGTCCATTTCAGATGCAAGTGTGTATTCCTTTACTATTGAGCATGGTTTCGTTGGTCCCTTTCAAAAGCAATAGCCTAAATGTATCTAGGGTGTGATACTTTTTTTTTTTTTTCTTGACTTTATGTAGACCGAAAGATCTTATATATGTGCTGATACTGGTGCAATTATGCAAGAAGCTCCCAAGCAATTTCTACCTTACAGGAAGTAAGATTTTTTTGTTAAAGATAATTTTTTAACCTTTTTTTGTTTATAATTGATGTTTACTTTGACAGTCTGTCTCCTAGTCTTACCAATTAGTAGTTTTTGTTAGCAGCTGCTTGTTTGAGTGTTTCAAAATGTATTTTATTTTAAATGTAAGATTTTGATTGATTCTAGTTATGGGACTGCATTGTTTGTAATTATGTTTTAATATTTTATGTAGTTTGAGTTTTCATTTACACTATGTTTGGTAACTAACGTAATGCTGAAATGTGATGAAAAGTAAAAATTATGGAATTCTATAGAAAATGAAATCTACATAAAAAATGCATTTGAGTATGTTTTCGATAGGTTTTCCATCACCCTTCTGGGGAAATTTGTAGAAAACAAAATATGCAAAAAATAACTAAAGATGATTTCCACACATTTTTTAAAATTTACTTTTCCACATTTTTCTATTTTTATAAACAAACAAGCAATAATTAAGGAATACTTTTTGATACACAATTTCACTCTATTTCCACACTAAATGAATTTTACCAAACACAGTGTTAGATTAACAAGGAACATGGTTAAAGTGTTTTAATTGGTTGGTAAACTTGTGAGGGTCTGTGGACCTCTTGACCTTTTGTTACATATGCCGTCAGGGCTTAGGTGACTGTTTGGCCCAACAATATTGGGTTTTCTGCTTCAGAAGTTCGAGTTATGCTATCATACAATATCATACATATGCGGTTGATTTACTTAAAGGTTAGATGTGAATGGGAGATTGAACCTTTCTGTTTCAAATTTGTTTGTGGACAAATAAAATTAAATTGCTGTACAATTCACATAGACAAACAACCTTCAAACAGGTTATGAGATCTAGGGTTTGAATTGTAAACCCTCAAACCCTAGATCTCGAATTTTAAAGGTGAGGTATTTGAATATGTTTGATTACCTTTTTGTTTAGGTATGTCGTATGTACTCCATTTTTTTATATGAATATGATGGATCAGAGATGATTTTGTTGAAAATAATTTAAAATACTATGCAGAAACAGTTCACCAGCATTAAAAAGTCATCTCTGGTCCTCTTGTATATATCCTAAACCCTTAGCACATTTTTGAATATAAATCTATGGGAGTATCTTTGATTACTGTTAATTAGGTATTTGTAGATTCTAAAGGGTGTGACTTGTGCCTTGTTCATTTAATGTGCCTGTGTATTTAAGATTCGGTGGAAAACATACCATGGGTTTGTTGAGTTCAACTTATTTAACTGATGTGAATTATGTGAATTTATTTTTCCTAACCTGAACTTATATTTGTTGAAGGTATTTGAATTTTTTTTTTATAGATAAGTTATTTGAACTTATTATTGTTGATATTTACTTATTTAACCTCACTTTATGAGAGTGCCTGACCTTATTTTGCTGATATGAACTTGTCTAAACTTATGTTTTCTAATATGAACCCTTTTTTTCAATGGACCTATGAACTTACCCGAACTTAATTTTTGCTGAAAATAAGGTGTGATAAGTTGAATTGAACAACCCTATATTATTTAAGATTTTGACTTGTGAATTGATGTACTTATAGTCAGGAAATAAAGTTTTCTGCGGAGGAGATATCACATATAAAGAAAATCTCTACATCTCAACTTTGTCTTCTTGGATTTAAGCCATTAACTTGCGTGAAGGATTATCATAATCTGAAGCCATCAACCTTTTTGTTTCCTACTGATGAGGTACCTTGTTACCATTGCATTATATGTTGATTAGTGATCTTTGTTGTTGCACATAGTGTCATTTTCCCCCCTATTTGGTGACATTGTACTCTTGCAGCCTGATGCTATTTTCTAGACTTTGTCTTTACCACATCCATTGTTCAATGAATATATTGAATTATGACCAGTATTGTTGTGTTGGTAATTCTTGCAAAATGTATCATGCAGTGCTAGACTATTTTTCCTCTTCTCCAATCGTTTTGCAAGATCATCTATGGGGCATTTACTCCATTATAATCCGATTTGTTTCTCATAATACTGCATTCTTTTATTGTGATATGCATGCATCGTTGATCCCTTTATAGTATCGTGTACCTGCCTTGCTAAATGATGAATATGAAAAAAATAGTCATCTATATATGGTTTATGGGGGATTTCTTGAGGAAACATAATTTTTTTTTCGCAGGAAATGGTTGGAAGTACTAAGATTTTTATCGCATTGTATCAATCTATGTTGCGGCTTAAGCGGTCAGTAACTTGCTCTGCACAAGTGTTGTTACTTCTTGATTATGTGCCATCAATTTGTAGCCTCTATTGTGGTGTATTAGAATAGATTTTTATGAAAGATGTGCAGAATTGAGGCGACACAACATGATGAGAATTTTTTTCTAAAACTTGAAAATACTCTTATATGTTGAAAGAATGTTGGTTTGTGGGTTTGAAGTGAACATACCTTCAGATATTATGCTTCAATTAGTAATATGTTTTAGATTCAATGTTTGCTGTAGTTATGATGAGAAGAAAGGACAAGGGAAGTCTCCACTTAATGAGTTTCTAGAACTTCATTACTGGCCTGGTTTACAAGTCCATTCAGTGTTGTCGTATTTAAAAAAAATTCTACATTAGGAAGTCGTTAAGCCTTTTTATCGTCAGAATCTGTGTGATTATATTTGTGGATGTTTATCATCACTTCAATGGTGTCTGGCTATTGTATGATCGTGTACTACACATAGTCTAATGCTATGAATCAGGCTCCAGTTATTTTCACACATGCAAGGAAAAGATAGCAGCAGCCACCTCAGCTGATTATGTAACTACATTGCACAAATTAGCTATAGGAATAGAAGTTGTTACAGAAAATGTCTAAAGAATATAAGAAAATTTGTGAGGGAGAGTCGGTTATAAATGAGGGTGAAGTCTTTGTAAGAAATTTATCATAGAAATACAATTTGTTGGTTGCTTGGAGAGAATCTTGCCTCTCAACAAAATTGGAAGCCACGGAAGGTATCATAGGTACCTAACTAATCCCTATCATTGCTATCCTTGATTGATTGCTAACCTTTTCTGATCCATAACATCTATGTAAAAAAATCCCTATTTGTCTTTAGTCTTCCCCTAGAACTACCCTAGCTTTTTGTATTTTTTTCAAAACTAAGACATGCTAGCTTATTTTAATGCTTCTTTGATGTGTAGGTTTTTTATGAGGCTATTTTCAACTTGCTAAATATTTATGCACATATCAGCGTATTACCTAGTACTCTAGTAGCATCTGAAATTTTGAAACAGCTTATGTAACCTCAGTATCTGGCTTGTGAATAGCTTTTCAGTATTACCTCGTCTTAGTGCATTTTGGACTAAGGCTTTGTTGTTGCTGTTATCCTTCTCAATACAGCTTTGCAGTTGCATTTTTCGGAAGTTCATCACATCCTCAGCTGGTTGCACTCATTGCTCAAGTAAGTTTCTTTTCATTTGTATTGGTTTGATTTTTTTATTTTTAATTAAGAATCATTTACAAGGTTTTTTTTTATTATATGGTGAACACGGTGGTCTTAATATGTTTCACGCCCCCCCACTGTATAAGAGTATATATTATAACCCAAGTCCAAAGCTCTTTTTCGTCAGGAGGGGATTCTGTTAACTATCTTAGAAAAGAGCGGTCCTTTATACATGAATCTCTTTGGTTTGGAACATTGCGTTAACTATATATAGTGATGGCAGATTCGATCATTTCAGGGTTAATAAGAGAGTGAAGGCAGGTGTTAGCAGTATCTTCCAATTAGTTTCAATTACCATCCTCTGGCCCAAATGCTCATTGCTGCATCAGTTTGCTATTAAGGGACCTAACTAGATTGTCTGTCCGACAACTAAAATTTATTTATGTCAAACTCTAGTTAAAATGCTAGTTTTGTCTTGTACTACTAAGTTGCCTTTGCTTTGGAATTTTAATTTCTTACATATGACATTTGGACTTTTAAGTGTTTCTTTAGCATCCTTTTTTCTTTTCCTTTCACCCTTTTTTTGAAATGGTTTGGGGGTGGGGTGGGGAGTATGACTCTTGTGTGGGGTATTTGCATACCTGGGTGGCAGAGAACTTCTGAGTTCTGATACTATTGGTTGTACACCCCTCTTCCAAAAAAATGTTTTCTCCTTTTCATCTTTATATGGTTGTCATGAAACCATTAGTTCGGGTGTGATCTGCTTTTATTGCTGCTTGCAGGATGAAATAATCAGTCCTCATTATGAACCTCCTGGAATGCATATGATTTACCTGCCATATTGTGATGATATAAGAAATACTGAAGAGGCAAGAAATTTTGTTTCAAAAATTTCTATGCAAATGTAAGTGAAGTTCTCAATAATTTACTTAAATGGTGTTGACAAATGTTCAAATTGTCCCAGCTTCATATGGATGCTACTTTCCAAACTCCCCACGCATCTGAAGATGAAATCAAGAAGGCTGCTGCCCTTATAAAGCGTGTAAATTTGAAAGATTTTTCACCAAGAGATTTTCCTAATCCTGGTAGTTATTGTCATAATGCTTCCTTCTATATCTTCGATTTTCTGTCTTATGTTCGTAATTGAAAAGGTTCTCGTTGTCTATTGATGTTCTGGGCACTTAGTTTTCCGGCTTTAGAAAATATTCACTACCTCCATTTCTTATTACTCTGCAACGATTTGACTTAAAGTAGAGAGAAAAATGTCTTATTGTTGCAAATTATAAGAAACGGAGGTAGTACGTAGAGTATCAATGCTTCTAGCATTTTATTACTTATATGAAGTAATTTCTGCTGGTGAGACTGAGGGCTAAGAGGAACCAGACTTGGTGTATCTCATGAACGTGGAGGCAAAGTGTCACGTAATTTAAAACTTAGTATGTCGGTGCACCGATTTTTGGTTTTGTTATAGACTTGTAGGGTTGAGAAATTACTGCTGGTGAGGCTGTGAGGGTTAATAGGAACCAGACTCGTATGTCGTGAACCTGAGGGCAGAGTGCCACCTAATTTCAAAGTTAGTAGTGCAGTGCAACGAGTGTTGGTTTGTTATAGACTTATAGGGCTGAATTGGTTTACAACATGGCAACATGCCGTTAGCAATTATCACAGTTCATTCTCTCTGAACCTATCTGATCTTGTAGCAAAACATTTGTTTCTTGTGGAGTATATGTGCTAAAGGACTTTTCTTTCTTGGCGTAGTTCAGTGCAACGAGTGTTGGTTTGTTATAGACTTATAGGGCTGAGTTGGTTTACAACATGGCAACATGCCGTTAGCAATTATCACAGTTCATTCTCTCTGAACCTATCTGATCTTGTAGCAAAACATTTGTTTGTTGTGGAGTATATGTGCTAAAGGACTTTTCTTTCTTGGCTGTTTTGTTCTCTTGTTATACTTATTGTTGCGGTACTAGTTTCAACCTAGGCTCTCAAAATAGTTTTTGATAATTGCAGCCTTGCAGAAGCACTATGCAGTATTACAGGCGTTGGCTCTGGAAGAAGATGAAATACCAAAAGTTGAAGACTTTACTCTTCCTGATGAAGAAGGCTTGGCTAAGTAATGTGCAACTAATTTAACTATTTCTTTGTTTAATCTGTAATTTCTTTACAAGGGTGACAGGCAGGCTGTCAGTGACAGCCTGACATGTATACTTTTTTCTACAAAGTATTTACGGAGTATTATTTTTTGCTGGGTTGGGGAAAAAAAAGGAGCCCTAAAGGGTTAATGACTATTGGTTCATTCAATTTGTAATCACAACTTGATGAAATTCACGTTATATGAACAACAGGCCTAAGGTTGTTAATGCAATAGAAGAGTTCAAGCTGTCTGTCTATGGGGAAAACTATGTTGAAAAAGAGAGTGATGTTACCGAAGCTTCCAAAAAACGTAAAGCTATCTCTGACAAGGCAGTTCAAGAGTGTGGTAACTATAACTGGGATGACCTTGCTGAAAACGGAAAGGTAAGATCTGTTTGAGACTACCTTCGTAGTCTTATTCATCATGAAGCTTTGTGTGAGCTACACATACCATTATTGATTTTTGCTTCTCTCTGATTTCTTTTCCTTATTGTCTTGTTGGTTGGTTGAACAGTTGAAAGATTTGACAGTAGTGGAGCTGAAATATTACCTAACTGCTCACAAAATTCCTGTTACCGGAAAGAAGGAAGCTCTTATCAGTAGGATTTTGAGTCACATGAATAAATGAATTCAACGTTTCACACATATCTGGTGAGGACTAGGTTTTTGATTCTCATTTTGAGGTGTACAAATGTAGTCAGCTTTTGCATGCAGGGTAAATTTTCTCAACACTGGCATCACTAATTCACTACCTCACCATGCATGTCGGCAATGTATGCAGTAAATGCTTTACTTCATCATTTCTAAATTCCATCTCTAATTTTTGAACATGTTACATATGCCAGTGGTTTGATATTGTACAGGATAAGTGATCTGCTTAGAATGCCCCATTTTACATTGTAGTAGCTATTATTCATCAGTGTAAATTAATCTTCTGTATCTTGGGTATCATCTATATTCATATTTCGATGACCAATGCCGATGCTCAGCTTATACCATTAGCACTGACTTCTTTGCTCGGTAGTCCTTGAGGATGCTTTAATTACTGCACTACACGCACACAATTGTGTCCGTATTACAGAACACAGTATGTCTTGTCATAACATCATGAACAATTAACAAAGAGTAAAAACTAACCCTTTAGCACACCAATGCTAATTTTGTATTCAGTAATAAGAACACTCGTTCCAAGGGCACATCATTCATCCAAGTCTGTTAGGAATGGAAAAGGACATTCAACATATCATACACATGAAGCCATGTCATTCAATATAGGATTTTGTAATACATGTGTAGTTTATTTTGAATAACTTGTACGGTTGTACATATAATATTTCTAACGCTGACCTTGAATACTAACTACATAAATTTGGAAGCTATGTGTTGTGGACTAAGGTATTGTTATCCTTGTTTTATTTGTTAAGTAAAAATAAATTTAATTCAGTAAAAATAAGTTCAGTTCTATAAAAATATGTTTAGTTTAGTAAAAATAAATTTAATTTAATAAAAAAAAGTTAACAGCATTAGGGCCTAAAAACTAGTACTTCGTACTAAGATTACACAGTATGAAGCTATGAATGTGTAGTGTAAAGGTTTTGGGCAAAACTTTTCATAGGGTAAAAGTTTTACTACACCACTTATCGAATTGTATCATATTGAACTAATATGACTGCTTCCAATAAGAAAGAAGATATTTTAGCTTCATAGTTTGATAAGAATCTAAGATATGAATAGTGTGTACGCCTGATCATGTCAAGTACAAAGATAACATTAACTTCACAATTTGAAGAGCATCGTATATGATATGATGTGATATGATAATTGTGTGTGCATCTCAAATGCAGTTTTACTTTTACACCCAACTTTAAGATTTAAGCTCTTCTATTATAAGGTTTTTCATTCTATATGAATTATCTCCACAATTGTTACCCCTTCAACACGAAACAACTTCAAATAATCTCTAAAAAACTACTTTTCTTTGATTAAATTAACTACGTGGTGAGGTAGACACCCCTTAAGATCAAGTTATATAATTATCAATTAATCAATGTTTGTAACTCTCTTTTCCTAAAGCTCAGCTCATGCTTTCCACATCCCCTCAAATTCCTCTGTATTCTTTAACTGCTACCATTCTATATAACGGAATATATAATAGCTTGTTTCATTCTTTCTTTCTCTTCATCCTTCTCTTCCCATGGGCATGACTTGGGTTCGCTGGCGAATATCAGCTGGCGAACCGTCTGTCAACAACCTTGTAAATGGTTTCTTCCTCACAGTGTTCTTTTTTGCAGCCTATTTTCTCCTCTACAGTTGGAGGGACAATAGCCAGGGTAATTATGATGAAGTTTACGTCTCCATTATGGATGTCTCCATTTCTGAGTTTACTGTCCTTATTTCTTTCTTAGTTTCTCTTGCTTATTTCCTCGGGTTCTTGAGCATCATCTACGCACGTAAACCAAGAGTATATGATGCTAGAGAACCCAGAGTAGTCTTCACCACACCAGAATTCGAAGAAGGTGACATTCAGTCTGGGGTGGTGAGGACTACAAAATGTATGCAATCAGCGTTGAGCGATGAGATGAGTGAACAAGTCATGGACAGATGCCTGCCTGTGCCGGGGTTTGAGGACTGCGATGATGTGTTTGGGCAGACAGTAGTACGGCATGTGCAAGTGCCTGTGGGGGTGGTTGGGCCTTTGCTAGTCGATGGAAGGGAGTATTACGTTCCCATGGCCACCACTGAAGGGTGCCTTGTGGCGAGCACCAACCGTGGGTGCAAAGCAGTGTACCTTTCTGGTGGGGCCTACAGCATGGTGCTCAGAGATGGGATGACTCGGGCCCCTGTGGCACGCTTTGAGTCCGCCAAGAGGGCTGCCGAAGTTAAGTTTTTCCTAGAGGATCCTAGCAACTTTGACACATTTGCTGGCATTTTTAGCAGGTACTCGTATTATATTTGCTCAGTAGCTAGTGATTATGCAATTAATAAACTTTTGGAGACTTGTAAAATGCAGTATAATTTAAGACTGTTTGAATAGATATTATAAAGGGTGTGTCCAGAATAAATTCAACATTCGAATAAAGTAAAAATGTTTTCTTGAGAAGGAAGATTATTAGACTATGTTATAGTGTTATACGAAGTATTAATTACAAAGACAATGACATAATGCAGTAAACTTGAAAGATTTCTTTTTCTGTTTTATTTTTTTAATTTTTTTTTGTATATATATGGTCAAAGTTATTAGTATAAAAATACAGAATGATATTATAGGTTCTGATAGCGTAGATTTAACAAAGTATTCGAATATTAGATCAAACATTAAAAGAGATGCGTAAAACCATTTCTCAACAAGAAAGTCATTCAATATGTGATTATAAGTTAATAAGTACAGAGTAATAGAGTATTGTAATTATGTGTGACAAGTACAACTTTGAACTGGAACAAAGAATCCAACTATTGTAGAACCAATTATAATATCGATTAGATGGTAGGTGCGCTTGTCGTCCTGAAACATAGTACGTCTGAACTGATAAAGTATTGATAAGTGGTACCCAACGTTCGTTATTGAATCATTTCCTCATCAGTGCGCTTAATGGCTCCGTGTGGAATAGCAAAAGAAGTACTAAGAGATTAATGATTAATGTTTTTTTTTTTTTTTTACTTTTGGCTGGGTTTGAATGCAGATCACTGAAGTTTGGAAAGCTAGAAAGCATAAAATGTGGAATAGCAGGGAAAAATTTGTACATGAGGTATAGCTGCACAACGGGGGATGCAATGGGTATGGACATGGTCTCCAAAGGTGTCCAAAATGTCCTGACTTACCTTCATTCGCGCTTTTCTGACATGGATCTCATCGGCATTTCTGGTATATATACACTTTAATTTGACTAGCTAGCGTTGATGATTTTGTACATTTACTTGTATCATTTCACTGCAATCTGTTAGCTAATTAACAAATGAGCTGAACCAGCTATGATGGATTGCAATAATCAATTTGTCTTAAGTATTGATACATTATAATTCAACAGGGAACTACTGCTCAGACAAGAAACCAGCAGCAGTAAACTGGGTGGAAGGAAGAGGGAAATCAGTGGTGTGTGAGGCAACCATAAAAGAAGAGGTGGTAAACAAAGTATTGAAGACTAATGTGGAGGCCTTGGTTGAGCTTAACACCCTTAAAAACCTTGTCGGATCTGCGATGGCTGGAGCTCTAGGTGGGTATAATGCTCATGCAAGCAATGTTGTAACTGCGATTTTTATAGCGACTGGACAAGATCCAGCTCAAAATGTGGAAAGCTCAAATTGTATTACCATGCTTGAAGCTGTTAATCATGGCAAGGACCTTCATATTTCTGTTACCATGCCTTCTATTGAGGTAATTACTTTATTTGTATGCTTTTAGTTCATACAATCATACCTAATTCTATCAAACATACTTGTGCAGTGTCATGCTAGTTGGCTCATTTTGTGTATTTTTACAACTTGTCTCATTTTTATAAAATGTGGTGGTTACATACATATCATTATTTTGGATTAGAGTAGTGAGAGAATAATCGATCACTTGTGGACCTTTGTGGCGTGACACGTATAATCTATACATATATGGTAAGATAAAGAGTTCATACTCTTTTAATTTATAGGAGGGGGGTGCTGATCAAAGCCGACACATAAAACTATGATCTGACAATTAAGTTCAAACAAATGTAAGAAGTGTACAAAAAATTTATGTAGTCAATAATTACGCTTCCATGTACTTGGACAGTTAGCTAGGCTAGGATGGAGAAGACGTGAGATGTCGTTATAATCTAGATCTCTAAATTAATCAATTAATTAACTTCCAGTAAACAACAAACACCATATATAAAATTATTCTTAGTAAACCTAATCATATCCAAACAAAAATAGTGGTTAGTAAAACAATGAAATATTTGTATTGCATGCATAAAACGTTCACTTAATCAATTGTTGTGAAGTACGAAGTACAGTAATTAATTAATAAGATAAGTATATGCCTTTTTTAAGTAAAATAATGTCATGCACCTCATTGGCCAATTGACTACTTTATGTTTCTTGTGGATTCTCTGATATAGATAAAGTAACATTTCGATTTGTTTAAGGTCTATTACTTAGGTAAGTGTTATATAATCTACCCTTTCTCTAAGTCTCCACTATTAATGTTTTTGAGTTATGATACATATAAATCGATCGAGGATCTTGGGTCCCAACATATATATGAATCGATTTCTTGTTAAACCGTCTTATAGATATGCCACTTAATGAGTATATTTAACTTGTTTATTCTTTCTATCAACTTGGTCTAATGAAAGAAAATCCGTTATTTTAAAGTTTACATGACTAAATTTTGTTTACGCTTTTCTGTTTTGATTATTATCATGGACAATTACAAATGAGTAACTTTATGATTAATATATAAACAAAATTATCAGGTTGGAACAGTTGGATGTGGGACCCAACTAGCATCACAAGGTGCATGCTTAAACCTACTAGGGGTGAAGGGAGTAAGCAAGGAGAAAGAAGGAGAAAACTCAAAGGTATTAGCAACAATTGTAGCTGCTTCTGTTCTTGCTGGGGAACTCTCTCTTTTGTCTGCTATTGCAGCTGGTCAACTTGTTAAGAGCCACTTAAAATACAACAGATCATCTAAGCATATACCTATTGGTTAGTCCTTGATTAATTATTTAAATTAGATTTGTGGATCTACTCCAAATTTTAAATTTCTTAATTAGCTTAATTAAGTGGAATGACATACTTAAGTGTGTTGTTGTATACCTATAGAGGTGCACATCCAATAAAACAGTACTATATCGTTGTCACACAAATAACTTCGACAACATGTTTACTGAAGCTTGATTATTTGAAGTCTTATAAAAGTTACGGGTTCTAACCAATATAATTTTTGAAATGCAACTTAGAAGAGATCAAGTGACTACACTCATGGTCTTGTGGAAGCATGTGGCGATGGACGCGAACAACCAATATTAATTATCGTTGTAATTTTAGTAATACACATTTGGTTATCATTATGAATTTATGATAAATAACATTGGTCAAATTGGTGTTTACTGTTTAGGAAATAGTTTCCTAAGAGCTTAAATGGAGTATAATGGACTGAGAAGTAACCATAACTTAATTTTAAATTTTTCCAGTAGCGCAAAAGGTTGTACATANAATGTGGAATAGCAGGGAAAAATTTGTACATGAGGTATAGCTGCACAACGGGGGATGCAATGGGTATGGACATGGTCTCCAAAGGTGTCCAAAATGTCCTGACTTACCTTCATTCGCGCTTTTCTGACATGGATCTCATCGGCATTTCTGGTATATATACACTTTAATTTGACTAGCTAGCGTTGATGATTTTGTACATTTACTTGTATCATTTCACTGCAATCTGTTAGCTAATTAACAAATGAGCTGAACCAGCTATGATGGATTGCAATAATCAATTTGTCTTAAGTATTGATACATTATAATTCAACAGGGAACTACTGCTCAGACAAGAAACCAGCAGCAGTAAACTGGGTGGAAGGAAGAGGGAAATCAGTGGTGTGTGAGGCAACCATAAAAGAAGAGGTGGTAAACAAAGTATTGAAGACTAATGTGGAGGCCTTGGTTGAGCTTAACACCCTTAAAAACCTTGTCGGATCTGCGATGGCTGGAGCTCTAGGTGGGTATAATGCTCATGCAAGCAATGTTGTAACTGCGATTTTTATAGCGACTGGACAAGATCCAGCTCAAAATGTGGAAAGCTCAAATTGTATTACCATGCTTGAAGCTGTTAATCATGGCAAGGACCTTCATATTTCTGTTACCATGCCTTCTATTGAGGTAATTACTTTATTTGTATGCTTTTAGTTCATACAATCATACCTAATTCTATCAAACATACTTGTGCAGTGTCATGCTAGTTGGCTCATTTTGTGTATTTTTACAACTTGTCTCATTTTTATAAAATGTGGTGGTTACATACATATCATTATTTTGGATTAGAGTAGTGAGAGAATAATCGATCACTTGTGGACCTTTGTGGCGTGACACGTATAATCTATACATATATGGTAAGATAAAGAGTTCATACTCTTTTAATTTATAGGAGGGGGGTGCTGATCAAAGCCGACACATAAAACTATGATCTGACAATTAAGTTCAAACAAATGTAAGAAGTGTACAAAAAATTTATGTAGTCAATAATTACGCTTCCATGTACTTGGACAGTTAGCTAGGCTAGGATGGAGAAGACGTGAGATGTCGTTATAATCTAGATCTCTAAATTAATCAATTAATTAACTTCCAGTAAACAACAAACACCATATATAAAATTATTCTTAGTAAACCTAATCATATCCAAACAAAAATAGTGGTTAGTAAAACAATGAAATATTTGTATTGCATGCATAAAACGTTCACTTAATCAATTGTTGTGAAGTACGAAGTACAGTAATTAATTAATAAGATAAGTATATGCCTTTTTTAAGTAAAATAATGTCATGCACCTCATTGGCCAATTGACTACTTTATGTTTCTTGTGGATTCTCTGATATAGATAAAGTAACATTTCGATTTGTTTAAGGTCTATTACTTAGGTAAGTGTTATATAATCTACCCTTTCTCTAAGTCTCCACTATTAATGTTTTTGAGTTATGATACATATAAATCGATCGAGGATCTTGGGTCCCAACATATATATGAATCGATTTCTTGTTAAACCGTCTTATAGATATGCCACTTAATGAGTATATTTAACTTGTTTATTCTTTCTATCAACTTGGTCTAATGAAAGAAAATCCGTTATTTTAAAGTTTACATGACTAAATTTTGTTTACGCTTTTCTGTTTTGATTATTATCATGGACAATTACAAATGAGTAACTTTATGATTAATATATAAACAAAATTATCAGGTTGGAACAGTTGGATGTGGGACCCAACTAGCATCACAAGGTGCATGCTTAAACCTACTAGGGGTGAAGGGAGTAAGCAAGGAGAAAGAAGGAGAAAACTCAAAGGTATTAGCAACAATTGTAGCTGCTTCTGTTCTTGCTGGGGAACTCTCTCTTTTGTCTGCTATTGCAGCTGGTCAACTTGTTAAGAGCCACTTAAAATACAACAGATCATCTAAGCATATACCTATTGGTTAGTCCTTGATTAATTATTTAAATTAGATTTGTGGATCTACTCCAAATTTTAAATTTCTTAATTAGCTTAATTAAGTGGAATGACATACTTAAGTGTGTTGTTGTATACCTATAGAGGTGCACATCCAATAAAACAGTACTATATCGTTGTCACACAAATAACTTCGACAACATGTTTACTGAAGCTTGATTATTTGAAGTCTTATAAAAGTTACGGGTTCTAACCAATATAATTTTTGAAATGCAACTTAGAAGAGATCAAGTGACTACACTCATGGTCTTGTGGAAGCATGTGGCGATGGACGCGAACAACCAATATTAATTATCGTTGTAATTTTAGTAATACACATTTGGTTATCATTATGAATTTATGATAAATAACATTGGTCAAATTGGTGTTTACTGTTTAGGAAATAGTTTCCTAAGAGCTTAAATGGAGTATAATGGACTGAGAAGTAACCATAACTTAATTTTAAATTTTTCCAGTAGCGCAAAAGGTTGTACATATATATAGAAATTAATTGGACCGCCAACCATCAAAAATAGAAAGAAAAACGTTAATAGTAGGCCATGAAGGATGAGTGGTATTGTGGTACAGTGGTAGACTAGTAATATCGTTAATTCGTCAATTTCAACTCCAATCACAATCAAGGTCAAAGCAACTCAAATCACTATCAAAGTCAAAGCTTAGTGTCTAGTGTTCAGTCTTTGTTACGAGTAAATTGTTAGTCTCTTTGTGAACAACGATTAGACAAAATTATGTTCACAAGATAGTAGATTCTTTCTTAGGAATCCAACACTACCGGAAGGTATAGGGGCTGGGGCATAGGCCTCTTCCGGGAGGGAAAGTGGATTAATTTTTCAACTTTTTATCATTCAAGTCACGAATAAGCATTATCGAGTAATAACAGTCATTATTCAAGTCATAATTTTCTCTTAAGTCACAATACATATTATTCTAGTATTCATTATCGATACATATCAAGTCATTATCGACTTTCATAATTTTATATATACATAATTCATTAATTACAACCAATGATGAGAAGATAAAACTAATTTGACGTGTATTTGTGCCCTATATTTACTTTATTGATTTTGTCGTATCATATTATTGGTAGTATTTTACTATGTAGTTTTTAAAAGAGCCTTCATTGGCTAATTTATAGTGTTCAATAACACTAACAACTTTGTGTTGATATGCGTATAATGCATGACAAATTGACAATAATACCAAAATTAATGATTTAAATTTAAATGTTATGTACTTACTCCGTTTCCTATTTTTCTTGTCCGTCATTATTCACCTCCTCATTATGGTATACAATATAATAATAGTAGTGGGGTCAAATTGGGTAATAATTGATGAAGAGAAAAACAACTTGCAACTAATCACGTGGGTAATGTGTGGGATCCATCTTAATAAAAAAAATATTATAAACCTAATAAAGTTGTTTGGTAAAGAAAGATAAAACATCACAAAACAGTATAGTTAAAGAAAAATAGGGAATAGGGAGTATGACTCTTTAATTTTGTCCTAATAACTAAGAAATTATACGAGGTGGTGATCACTTGATTGTCTCAGCTTTTATTAGCCAAATTCTCTCACTTAAACAAGGTTTAATGGAGATTACATGCATGACCAACTGACCAAGACTAGTTGATTTGTATGTTGTAAAGTGATGCCATTTGGGTGATACCTCCTATTTTGTTGTAGCACAGCCGTCAGCCCAAAAATCATTACAAATTTAGTAAAGATTTGAGGGCTTTCAAAGTCAATGCATGTGGTGTTTGAATTAACGATCCTTTGATATATAATTATGGTCCCCTAATTTGATTTTTTTTTTTCTAGTTCATCAATTCCTTACATGAAACGAGTGGCTTCGGTATTCTCTCAGTTGGGAAATCGCTCAAAAGATATTTTTAGATGATGAAATTGCGCAGGTGATGAGTCTTCTAAGGCTTCAAATAATACGTATCAAATTCATGGGTCAAAAAAGTTATGGTGCGAAAAAAAAATTATATCAATGCTTGTAGGTTTATAATATGCCAAAAGTTTACGTGGTACATCTTGGACCGCAAGAGGATTTTTATAGGCTAAAATTGGACATGAGGCCTCCTGTGGTGATACTTACGACTCGTAGGAATAAGATGGGCAAATTCAAAGTATGGGGCTTTCTAGGTTTACCACAACATGTGGGGAGGAAAATGGGATAATTTGAAAAGGAGATGAAGCTGAAAATTGCCCCCCGCGAGAGGAAAAAAAAAACATATTCATACTTTTTCACGAGTTTTGAGATCCCGAAAAAAAAACAGGTTGAATATTTTGTATGTTGGCTGATGGAGTAAGGGAAGACCTCCAAACAATTGCTTGGGGTTCAAACGATTATAAAACGGGGTTGAAAGCACAAGAAAGGCTCGTTTGTGTTCATGAGTTTCTTCAGCTCTTCGATTTTCTTCCTTGGAGGGCACAAAATATGTGTTTAGAGGCTAAAACTAGGATTTGGGGCCTCCCACAATTACATGGTAGCGAAAAATGAGGCAAAATTAAACATAGCCTAAAGTGACAGCCGTCTAAAATTCAAAAACAAAGCCTATAGTTCACAAAATCTCAAGAAAAAATGATTGAAAATTTCATAGCATTTTCAGACATTATTTAGTGTCCAAATGGTCATAAAATGGCATATGATTACATTTTAATTTTTCCACTAACAAGTATTAGTTCTGATTTTATAACGCATACAATCAATTTTTTCAGATCTATATTCAAACCAAAGTTGTCAATGCCCAAAACCTTTATCTTTCACAAGGTACCCATGAAACATGTATCCACAAGCATTAGAGCAATAACTAAAATAAATAGGTAAATACCCTAATTTGAATCACATAAAGAATTGAATCGTTGTATTAAAGAGCAAGTCTCATTATATAAATATCCTTTCAAAGACTACTAGAAGCTTAACATATCATGTAGGAGCAAATATTGAGAGCAATATGCCTACATCTTGGAAGCAATTTCACTAGGAAAATTCTTCGTATTCTTCATTAGTCAATCACTCTTTCCTTGTTGGGAACCAATTTCTTGCAAGTAATGTTCTGCATCCAAGGCAGCCATGCAACCTGCAACATAACAATTCAAAATTGAACATATTTTTACAAAAATTAGACCAGAGCACAGAACTATCACTTGCTTCAAGCAGCAGATAAATAAAACATATCTGACTTAAATGAGAATCAAAGTACAGGACATGGGTCGTATCATAATACTCCGTACATGGGAAGCAGATAACATGAGGGAAACGGACTGGAATGCAGCATAGATCCTATTTCTCCCATTTGGGAAATATTACAGATTTATCATTTGCCTATCCCACATGGTAGAGGTCAAGGGGATATTATCCATCACCTATAATCTCAATAATGTACATAGTACAACCGGTGGTACCTTGGGGGGAAAAATGCTCATTTGATCTAAGATGGGCACAAAAACATTTGTTGTTCATTTGAGATCCCTTCGTGGTGCCACTACCTATGCAAAGTAACTTGTCCACCCAAATTCAAAAACGGCAAATCCACGGGAGCAAGAAGTCAAGAGTCAGCTAAAGAGAAGTTCAACATCTATCCTAGTAATGTATGGCTGAAACTCCTTATTTCCTCACGACCTAAAATTTCAATACAGCTTGATTCTGAGCTACCAACTAAGATCTGAAACGAGTTACACTTACACCCTTATCAAGTTATCAGCCATCTGAACGACTTGGTGAAACAACCATGTTTTCCTTGGAAATCAAAGCTCAAACAACATGCTGTTATTCCCACACTTCAGAATTGGTTTTGACCTCCAGTTAGGAAAGGACTTGCTTCAATAAATGATTTCATGATTCTTCTAAGTTCTTACAACAGATAGAGTTGAGCAAATTGCAGTTTATGCTGAAGATTAGGTATACGACAGGCAGGAGCACCTACACCACACAGCTAGACAGAAGTTTCTGATTGTCTACAAGGGATTGACACTTTTGAGCCCTAATTTTGTGAAGACTAAAGAGTGGCAGCAGTGATCCAATGAGAAAAGGAGATGACTCGTGAAATCTTATGTAGTGACTTGTGAGCTGAGAGAACGCACCACTAAACCTGGGATACTGCAACTTGCAAGCAGTTCAGGGGCTCACATAGTTGAACACAAATGTTTTCATAGGGTAGACCCTGAAGAGGATTCCTGACATTTGTTACTAATGACTGAAAAGAAACATCTTACCATTTTTTTCCTATACATTATCAGTTCAACACTCAACCCATTTTTGGCCGACTTTAAAACATGTTTCCCCCTCAAAAAAAAAAAAAAAAAAAGTTTCCAGTCATAGTAATATATAGCTGAAGCTCCTTATTTCCTCACAACCTCAAATTACAATACAGCTTGATTCTGAGCTACTAACTAGGATCTAAAATGGGTTACACCCCTTATCAGCCCTATTAAGGACTTGGTGAAGTACCCATGTTTTCCTTGGAAATCAAAGCTCCATTATCAAGCTGATATTCTCATACTTAAGGATTGGTTTTGACTTCCAGTTAGGATAATGATTTCACGACTCTTCTTCTAACAACAGATAGAGCTGAGCAGATAGTTTGTCCTGAAGATTAGGTATACTGCAAACAGGAGCAACTACACCCCTACATTACACAGGCTACAAAGAAGATTCTAATTGTCTAATGACACAAGGACTGATTAAGATGACTCATGAGATCTTACGTAGTGATTTGTGAGCTAAGAGAACACGCCATTCAGTCTTGGGTGCTGCAAACAGTTCAGGAGCTCATGTAAAACTGTAAGTGTTCTCATGAAGATGACCATAAAGAGGATTTTTGAAGTTTGTTGCTGGACATGATGAAATGAAACATCTTATCGTTTCTTTTTTCTATCCATCACCACTCAAAACATTTTTGGCTGACTCAAAGACATGCTTCCTGTCACTTGAAGCATACAAGCATGCGCAAAAAACGTTGGCGTAAAATGCAAAGAAAATAAGGAAGAGGATTTACAGTGCAGAGCTTATGTCATCCTCTTCCGTTATGTAATCTGTCTCTCGACCCCAAAGCGTCTCCCCATTCATCCTTTCAGATAAAGATAACACAACAACTAAGTACGTTTACATGAACCTACATAATAGCCTTGCATATTTAGCATAGGGAGATGAATTACACTTGATAATGAAACATTCCTTGTACATTAATAGAAATAGTACTTTTCACTGTGTGTCAATCTTAAGAATTTTTTTTCCCTGTAACTTCTAGCTTCTTTGTGATGTTTCCTTCATTGATACACACATCAGCAATACAAACAACAATTCCTTAACCAACAGAATCTCCAACACATTATTTGGATAGCAAGGTACGAGAGAAGGAAGGAGGAGAAAGGAGAGGCAAAGCCACGACTCTCCCCATCCCATAAAACCTTAGTCATCTGTCAAAGCAAGAAGATCAACTTCAAAGAATTCTCAAACCAAATAAGCCATATCAATGTCTTAGCTACGCACACGTGAAATTGTAGGACAACAATGTACTATGGACCACTCTCAGAGTCTCAGCTCAGCTTAACCTAATCTCCAAGAATCCAAGATCAATACACCTCTATAACTTGTGATTTCAGCAACATAGCTAAAACATCAATACACAATCCACCATAACTAAATCCTTCCCAACTAAACCTGTCCTCCAAGGTAAATATAACCTCCAAACTTAACAAACTCTCCATCATTTCTACCTCGACTACACAACATACATAAACCCAAGTCTTTCAACCACATAAACCTACATTTATCTCAATCAAACACCTCCAGTACTCAACTAGGCAACCACTAATACAATCTTAGCATTTGTACCAAAGTACATCATACATTAAGCATTAACATCAAAAGAAACAAAACAACGAATGCAATAAAACTAAATTAAAACAAACAACATACCAGTGCCAGCAGCAGTAACAGCCTGCCTATACTTCTTGTCCTGAACATCACCCGCTGCGAAAACCCCCTTAACACTAGTCTTAGTCGTTCCAGGAGTAGTCACAACATAACCATCAGCATCCAACTCAAGTTGCTTTCCCAAAAACTTAGTAGCAGGTTCATGTCCAATTGCGAAAAACAACCCGGAAACCTTAACATCCTTAACCTCACCACTTACAACATCCTTAACTTTCACACCTCCCAAAACTCTATTCTCCTTCTCCTCATCACCATACGCCTCCAAAACCACAGAATTCCACAACACCTCAATTTTAGGGTTTTCAATCGCTCTTTTTTGCATAATTTTTGACGCTCTAAACTCATTCCTCCGATGAATTATGTAAACTTTTGAGCCGTATTTAGTTAAGAAGTTCGCCTCCTCCATGGCGGAATCACCACCGCCGATAACAACTAGTGGTTTGTTACGGAAAATAGGCGCAGCGCCGTCGCAAACGGCGCAAGCGGATATTCCTTTATTCCAGAATCCTCCAGAAGATTCCTCACCGGAACCGGGGAAATCCAACCGTTTCGCAACGGCGCCGGTGGCGATAATAACGGAATCAGCTAACACGGTTTTTGCCTCCGCGGAAAATATCTTAAACGGCGTCGTTGTGAAGTCAACGGACTCAACCGTTTCGGTGAGAATCTCGGTACCGAAACGCACCGCTTGTTGACGAAACTTGTCGGTGATTTCAAGGCCGGAGATTCCCTCGGGAAAACCAGGGAAGTTTTCGACGTCGGTGGTAGTTGTAAGCTGTCCACCTGGCGCAATTCCATTGGCCATCCAACCTTCGAATAGAATGGGCTTGAGTTCGGCCCGAGAAGCGTAGATGGCTGCGGTATGGGCCGCTGGCCCACTCCCGATAATACAGAGGCGCGTGCGAAGGGCTTGCTTGAAATCTTCCATAGTGGCGGAAATAGAGTCTGATGACGTGGAGGTAACGGCGGTATTAACGGTGACGGGAACGTTGATGGCGGAGGAGGAGAGAGGAAGAGAGAGAGGAGGGAGATAATTTAGGGATTTTTTAAGGAGGGTTCGGAGTTTAAAACAACGAGACATGGGATTATTATTAGGAGAAGATGAATTTGATGACATTTTCTTTCTTTTTTTGAATTTTTTTTTTTTTTTTTTTTTTTGGTTTGAAAATTCAATTGAAATTGTGTGGCGTTTTTTTTAGGCGCGAAACGGGTTTTTTTTTCACATTTTGTTTAGGGGAAAGGGTTTAAACAAGTGGAGCGAAAATTTTGTGAGGAAAAAAATGGTGTAAGAATTGGATTCGAATGCTTCGTGTGGGAAAAGAAAAGGACGTTGGGTTTACTTTTGGGCCTGGGTTTTGTTGTTTGGGTCAATTTATACTTAACGAATCTTTGTAGGGTTTTGGGCTTTTATTTATTCTAATATGACATGAATAAACTACTTGTAGGCTTGTAGCTTGTAGGTCATTATAATACGTAGTAACTCATAAAACTCACGTATTGAAGATGAAAGTCAATTGTCCATTGATACTCGTATTCAAGATGTGGCAAAAAAAAAAAAAAAAAAAAAAATGGTTAGTGAATACAAACATAACGAGGGTAAGTCAACATTAGAAAAAACTTGGTTTTGTAATATTACAAATGCAAACACAATAAAACTAAGCTATTATGTCCGGCATATTACTCCATAAATGAGTTGTATTAATGTATAGATATAATATAGAATTAGAAATAGTTAAGTTGGTTATTACTTTTATCTTGGTTATAAAACATTCTTGGATCATTTTTTTATCACTCGCTCTTATAACTCTTTTAACAACGATTAAATTAAACAAAAAAGTGTACTCATAAATTCATAAGGAAAAATTCATAAAAATAATCCCAACTATAGGCGTTCACCTAATAAAAGACCGAACTTTGATTAATCCAAAAATAGACCCAACTTCCATGCTCATTTTTCAATTTTGGACCCTCCTGAATTTTAACCTGTAAAACCAAGTAAATCTTGTAAATTATCCGGTTTTTTCTTAACATTTGGAGGTTTCGGGTGGAAGGGATGGTTGTGGTGGGTTTCGGATGGTCCTGCTTAAGCAAAAACCGGATAATTAGCAAGATTTACTTGATTTTATAAGTTAAAATATAAGAGGCTCCAAAATTGGAAAATGGGTATGAATTTTTAAGTGAATGCCTATAATTGGAATTATTTGTATGAATTTTTCCAATTCATAATTCCCCGAACTTGTTCTAGGCTTGGCCTTCTAATGCCCCAAACAGTCAACGTGCCTAAGCGGCTAAGCCCATGACCATATGTGCAAATTTGCTTTTCCTAGCTTATTCTTACATAGTTTTCGTTAATTTTGTTACACACTTTAATCTCATTAAGGCATTCACACATAATATAAACATTTATCTCACATTTTGAATAAATTGATCATAATAACTTCATTTTTGATATTATCCTTAAATATGATTAGGTATAATACTCATCAAATAAAATTATGGAGAGTCATCAAGAATCTCACATCAAAAAATAAAAATAAAAGTTTTTAAGGGGTTAAGAATCTAACAACAAGCATATATGATTGACAATTATGCATTCATTTCTAATCATTGCAATTTAGGTCAATAAACTTCAGTCTACAATTAGCTATCAAATTAATTAGAAATTGACTTTCTACATTTTTTGTAGTCTAATAAACCTACAAATAATAAGATTTTATTACATTTGACCATTTAATTTGCATAAAATGAACATTTTTTAAATGTTGAAATCATATTTTATGTACTTACATTGCTACATATGTACAATGTACCAAGCAAAAGGTTTATATTGTTGCTACGTACATAATGTAAGACCATATTAAGATTCTCTTAAGCTTAATTCCTTTCCTCATAATTTAAAAGAAAAGGTCATGCATTGGTTGCAACCTCTGAACAAAAGAATCAAATTTTGATTGATGATTATGATGATAGATATATATGATTGGTTCATGATTTGGCATACATCTATTATTCATTTGTAGTTTTAAAAAAATACGATGCCTTACATAGTTTCATGCATATGGCCGTATATATAGGCAACTTTGATTTGCAATTTGCACCATAATTTGCTTTAATAATGATGTGTTAATGAACCTAAATTGTTACATTGAATAATTGATATGTACTTTTATAATCTTCTCCCATATTAACACTCAAAATAAGGTGTAATTCATATTCCACACTTGGAGTATTATTTAATCAAAGGAATGTTTAATTGTGTAAGCTAGTCGTAGTGTAGAACATGTTATTATTAGTCTAGCCTTGTACCTCAAATAATGTGATGAAGTACAAAAATTGACAACTAATTAAAGTAAATGGTATATGACGTAGAATTACATATTGTCACCAAATAACAAGTTTTAATATGGAAGTGTTGATGGAATTTGCACATGATGTCAAACTTTTAATCACCGGTTGAAGCATTATTACATTAAAGCCTATGATGCATTTCATTATTTTTTTTAATAAAAAAAATGTCATCAATAATAATGTTTATGATTATGAATAATGTAACTTTGAATGTGTGAATATATTACCTTCGTTTTTTTTTATTAATTATAACACTTGAATTTTTTTATCCCATAAATAATATATAAATGTTGTAATTAATCTAAAACAGAGATAGTATATATTTAATTTATGTAATCATACAAATGCCATCTTGATGAATCATATAGACGATCATGATTTTGAGAAGTATGGATGACAAACAGTCAAAAGACAAAAGATTATTCAGAGTTTCCAAGTAATTACAACTATCAAACCTCATTTGATACATAATTCAATAATTTCAAAAGGCAATTCATCATCCACTTCTTTTCTTACTTTTTATATAAATAGTGTATAAAGTCACACATGATCATTTACTAATAACGACCTTTTATATATATATATATATATATATATTTTTTTTTTTTTGTATTAGTCAAATAATTCAACAAAATTAGGTGGTTAAACAGCTTTTTTTTATTCCTCCATTCTCACCAACTCAGAACGTAACCTTCCTTAAACTCCGGAACTTTTGCTTCCCCAACTCATTAGCTTATATTGCTACACTTTCACATAATAATACAGATTACATTACACTAATTAAACCTATATTTTTGTTCACATATAAATTTCACCAATTTTCCTCATATAAATGTCTTATCGTTTTGACAATGCTCAACTAATTGTGAAGTTTTATTACAATTCTCATATTTATCATGCCACATTATTAGTACACTATTTGATCTCCTTGTCTTGTTTTTATTATGCGTGATGTGGTTATAGTGATATACAATCACTTGCACTGATAAGACATGCTATTCCAATATTATTCATTAATTAGTAGTTGATATATATGTAATCAAAGTAATATACTGCATACTTGGTTAATTAATTATTTATAATGATATTATTAGATCGAGTTTATAAACTACTTATGAGCCTCAACATTCAACTTCAACTTTTAGTTGAGTTAATGTTGTATTAGATATGTACTTAATTTTATAATAACCTTAAAATTGTGTGTGGAATCAATTCAAATACCACTGGAGACATCTTGGGATAAGGTGGCAAATTATGTTTTGTTATGTATTTCCTCTACACTCGGAAGTCTCAATATAGGGCTTGTTAGCTAAGTGCTCAAGTTGATGAATAGGGTTGACCTAATTAAATATGTAAGAGACTAGTTTCAATCCAATAAAACACTTCTTTTTAGCAAACACAAAAATCGATTTTTTGACACATATGAACATGGAATCAGGGGCGAATAATAGTTTCAAACGAGTATTGTGGCAATCTGGCAGATATGACGAAAGAAAATGGAGCAAACAAATAAATGGGCTGAAACGCTATTCGTCGCCCGCAAAATCCTTATCATCACCCGTATTTTGCTATTTCTTTTCATTTTTGTCCTTTCTTCTCAAAACAACTTTCTCTCACTAATTAAAACAATTAAATGATAATTACTAATTAAAACAATAAATATTAAAATTATAATAAAATTACCTTAAAAAAAAATTAAAAAAAAATTGGTGACACCTTCGTCTGATTATGAGACTTGCGCCTAGATCAGATGAAGGTCTCATGATACCTTCGTCTGATTCAGACGAAAGTGTCAAATTGTTTTTTTTTATTAGTGTAATTTAAAAAAAAAAGTAATTAAAAAAAATGGAGGAACCTTCGCCTAACAGAGACGCAAGTTTCATGCGACCTGCGTCTCTGTTAGGCGCAGGTTTCACAATTTTTTTATTTTTTTATTTGGATAGTATTTATTAAGGGTTTTAAATAAATAAAAAATTAGGTTTGAAACCTTCGTCGACGAAGGTTTCACAATTATTATTATTTTTTTTATTTGGATAGTATTTGTTAGGGGTTTTAAATAAAAAAAAATTAGTTTGAAACCTTCGTCTATTTCAGACGAAGGTGTCACTAATTTTTTTTCACCAAATTTATTAAGGGTTTTAATTAAAAAAATTCAAATTGAAAACTTTTTTTAAAGAGTTTTAATTAAAAAAAATAAAAATAATATGACGAAGGGTAAAATGGAAACTTTGCGCATAAATACGGGCGATAGGTAGGATTTTATGGGCGATGAATAGCATTCCCCTAAATGAAAACAAGTTAAGTACTTTGTCTGTTTTTTTTTTTTTTTTTTTTTTTTTTTTCCAA
>PYUH01000164.1:2848699-2869115 GCA_016808085.1 Suaeda aralocaspica
ATATAGTACTTATGGTTGATAATTAATTACTCTCTCTATTGTTTTTACTTGCCACATTTTTTGGTCTAATGTGGCAAAAAATTTTTTTTTTTTTTTTTTTTTTTTTTGCCACATTAGACCAAAAAATGTGGCAAGTAAAAACAATAGAGAGAGTAATTAATTATCAACCATAAGTACTATATCTAACTCATGTATGTCATAAAATAAAATAAAATCTAACTCAAGTATATTCTATATTATCTTAAGTTAATTTTTTTTATTCAAACACAAAAACATATGTTTGTATGATTTAATTATTAAAAGAACAAGTACTTAAAATATGAATTCAAATCAATCTATAGTTTCATTTATTATGCATATGTCATTGATTTTGATTGGTTTACAGTGACCCATTTCTTCTTTATATTTTTTTCTACTTATTATTATCCTTAATATAATATCGAACTTTTTTAAAAACCTCAAGTTTAAAATAAATTAATGACAATAAAAAACATAAGTACAAGGTTTTTTCTAAAGGATTAGTGGAGTTAAGTTAAAATTAGTGTTGTATTGCTGTCACTTGGAATGACTTTCAACATTTCAACATAAACTACGAGTACATACTTTTTCAAAAACAATGGCTATCACTAAGAAAAATAAAGACTTTCTTTATAATCAATTTTTTTCTCCTTTTTTTGGGTAAGATCGAGCAGCCAGGTTGGTAGTAGTTGCGCTGCAGGTAAATTATCTACCATGAATGACTAGTACATTACAAATCAAACACTCGTTCAGAGTGTCCGAGTGTTTGGGAATCATTACGACTAGTAATAAAATTCGATCTCAAAATTACCCAGAGCTGGAAGGGGAGCTTTAACCACAAATTAATCATTTGTTAACATCTGTAATTAATCTGTTGAAGTCATATCAATGAGCATAATCCAGCACAACATGAATACTAAAAGCATTTCAATGCAGTATATCCAATTATTGTAAACACTAGTACGTACGTACTTCACATGAGATTTCTTCAAACCCAATATAATTTATACACCTCCCAAAACTTACTCTTCTAATAAATAAAGGGATTTATAATTTTAAAGAACATAATATATCTACAAAAATTGCTCATATCATGCTATTAAAATATATATATATATATAAATATATTAAAACGGTAAAACCAAATTATCGAAGACTAGTAGCATGCGCAGTAATAGGAGCAACTTCATCATCATGAACATGATTAATATCGTCAACAGAAAGAGAGTTACGTTTAATAAACTCCAAACAATCAGCAATAGCTTCACTATAAAACGAGTTGCTCCGACCCAATGACCTTAATCTACACTCTGCTGGTTTCTTTTGCTCTGTTATTAATCGACGTTTACTATAAATATGATTGTGTTGATTATAATTTGTCGTAAAATAATCACTGCTGCTGTTGCTGTTGCTGCTGTTGTTGTTGTTTCGTCTGTTGTTTGTTCTACCGCCTGATATTCCTTCCTTAAATGAGTGAATTGCACGGTCATATGATTTTCGCCACTTGAATAACATCTTGAAGAAATGAATGAATCTGACTCGCAGTTTTTGGATTGAAAATCTTCTGATGTTTACCCGAAAACCTCTTAACCCATTTGTGCACCTCGTCGCTCCAATTACTCTCTTGTATGTAGTGTAACTCATTTCTGGATTACTGTTACTCATTTTTTTATTTTTTGAGTAAATATTATTGATTTAATTCCTTTTTTATGAATTTTTGTTTGTTTGTTTAATTTGTTTTTTTTAGAGAAAAAATGGTTAAATAGGTGTATGTGACAAGGGAGAGTATATAATGTATGTAAAAGAGAAAATTAAAAGTTTGAAGGATGACTTTTTATGGTGTGAGAAGAGGGAAAGATTTGGGAAGGAGACTAGGAAATTTGGTAAGATGTTTTTTTTGTTGGACGGTTTAGATTTAAGTTTTTATTGGAGAGGATTTTGTTTATTTCTTGGGTTGTTCACTAATAAGCACAAAAAGATTAGTGATTCATTACTCGGTGTTTAGTTTTATAATACTTGGCTTTTTTTGTTTTGTTTATTCTCTTGCTAATCATACATTAGAATGGTTTTTTTTTTAAACTTTTCAACCTTAATCATTCAAGCTCTTTGACTTCAAAGAGTTAATGTCTAGGCAATGTTTGCCTTCGGTTTGGGTAAGATAGGTTAAAATATAAGTTTTGTTTGTTAAAGATTGCGGAGTAAGATTTTAGTCATATCTGGTCCCCTTGTTCTAATATTAGTTAGGCTATGTTTTCCTCATCTTATTTTTACTTATTTTCAGTAAAAATAAGTTCAGTTCAGTTCAGCAAAAATAAGTCCAATTCAGTAAAAATAAGTTCTGTTCAGCAAAAATAAGTTTCAATTCTTAATAAATTGTTAATGATTTCAGCAAAAAAAAGTTCAATTCAACAAAAATAAGTCCAGTTCAGTAAAAATAAGTTCAAATAAGTAAAAATAAGTTCTGTTCAGCAAAAATAAGTTGAAGTGGATAGAGCCTTAGTGATCTTGTTGTTTAGGTAGGCTTTTTGTAATTTATTTCAATTCAGTTTAAGAATAGGGTATTGTATTAATCCCTTCAATTTCAAACATATATTACACACTTTATTATATTTGCATTGTTTTATTAATTATTGCTATACGGATTATTCAGATAACTTAGATACGTAGTATTTTCAATTCCAATAAGTTATTCAACTATAATTAGCTCTTAGAACATAAGTTAAGATAAAATTTACTGTTATTGCAATTTTCAATAATACACTCTGCAAATGTAAGTGTAGTTTATTTGTAGGTAGGAACTAGGAAAATAAAAATTAAATTAATGATGTACAAAACGTGGTTGAAGCAGCAGCTAGAAATCTAAAATTGGAGGATGTTGTTTGTCATGACTCTGTTGTTGGTTGAATTGTTTCACTTATGTTACAAATAACTCCGTATGTTTGTTCCACTTAATTTGGTGTTTAGAGTTCCAATGTGATTTTTGTCAGATTTTATGTTGCAAATAGGATGACAATGGCAATTGGGAACCAAATAACTAAAATTAAATTTAAAAAGACATACAAAAACAATGCTACTACTCCGTACTACTCTACTCGTATTAGTTTACACGTGAATTCAGTATTATTCGAACCTAACTCTATCAACATCCACCAGACATTTATGCTCTGTCAAATTTCTTTCATCACTTGCATGTCTCTCTTATTTTTGGAGTACTTGTTTGCTTATTAGGTATTTTTCCACTTTTCCATTAATTAATCAATGGCAATTGGCAAAATATATACTACAAATCTACAATGAAGCATGCAATTAGTGCATTAATCATGTGCTATTGGAATGTGTATGCTTCATTCATTACAGGAGTGTATATTTTACCCTTTATTACTCTCAAGTGTTTTAGGTGATCCAAGATGTCGTTTCACTCTTTTAAAATATGCTATTTTCTTTCTTTATACAATTTCCCAAAAAAAGACTCACTCACGATTCTTAGACCCTATGAGCACTATGTCATTTTTTCAGCAATCTTTTTTGGGACCCTGAAACCCCCCTAAAACAGTGAGTTATATCATTCTTTTTCAGCTTTCGGAGGTTGTTTAGGGCTTTGTCTTGTTTCACCCTATATTATTCCCACGTGTCGTAGATAACCCCAAGACACATTACTTAAGTTTTAGGAAATAAAAACTAGTTATTATATATCTTAAGACAATTTTTGAATAGGGGCACTCTAGACCTTTTTGTTCTCCTAAGAATGGTATATTAACCTTTCTAACCCTGAAAAATTTCTCAGAGACCCTGATAAGTTAATATTTGATGTGTATTTTACCCCCGATCCCGATTGATTTTTAGCTCTAATACGGCTCTTTTGAGCCATTTCTACTAACTTTTGCTATTTCGAGAGTTTGTTGTGCTTTTTATTAGATTTTACAGGAAACGATGATTTATCGTTGTTTTCAGAGCCTTTTGAAGCACTTGAAGAAGTTAGTGAAGAGGTGAAGTCATTTGGGAAACTTAACTGAAGACTAGAAGTGCTAAAACGAAGAATTAAAGAAGTAATTAAGGAAGAACGAGCAAAAACCGAAGAACAAAGCCAGGCAAGCTACCCGCCCGGACCGAGGCTGTGCGCCCGGGTGAGAGCTGCACGCCCGGACCCCTCCGTGCGGGTGGCTCTGAAGAGGATTTCTGGGTGTTTTTCAGTATAATTAGGCTTGGTACTTAAGGGTTTAGACCCCTAATTTGTGATGAATTCCTTTTTACTTTTAAAAACCCTAGTTTAATAAAAAAATCTCTCTTAGTGTGGAACTTTGTTCAATCTTTCAATCAATAATATTCAGGTTTTATTTCAATCTCAATTCTTGTTCTTAATTAATGTTTATTATTAGTTTTAATTTATGCTCTTAGTTTTATTAGTTTTATGTTTAGATTTAAATTCTTGATTATTGTTGGGTTGTTTAGTTTAATCATGTTTAGGATTTTAATTTCTTTTATTGATTTAGTGTTTGCTCTTTCAATTATGAGTGAGTAGTTTCTTTTCTAGAACTAGGGGATCTATGGATTGATTGGTGATGTTTTGCTCATAAATATTAGTTTAACTATTAATGTACTTGAATTCCTGTTGTCAGTTGTTATTGCTTTCAGTTAAATACTGGTCAGGTTTAATTGTTAGTTTGATATTGTTGAAATCGATGCCGAGAGGTAAGATTACCACAATTAGACCATAAGGACAATAGGCAAAATGAGTCTAAGTGAGCAAGAGCCATTAGAGGAGTTTTGAAGGGGACTAGATTATAGAGAATTAGTGGACCTTAATTCAAGGAAATTGATAATCTAATTAATTATTTGTGTGCAATTCGTTGGTTAATTTGTGGTGAACCGATGTCCTAGGTTTAGTCATTAATTTAATTCCTTAATCAATTTAGCTTTAATTCTAGTTAAATTCTTGATCACAATTGTCACTCAAAGGCCCTTTACACAGTCTAAACTTTTTAGAACTAATAGGTTTAATTGCTTCCCTGTAGATTCGATCCCTACTTCCCTAACTATATTAGTTAGAGTTGTTAGGTTTATTTTTGATAGGTGTGCGATAGCCTCATCAGACCCCTTATTGACCCTAGGAGCACCATGTAAAATTTTTGGTCATTTTATTTTCGGGGTTCCGGGATCCCTAAAACTGCGAATTATAGTCTTTGTTTTCGACGTCTAGAGGGTTGTCTCAAATCTCGTCTTATTTTCACCCTGTATTTCTCCCACGTTTTACAAGTGACCCAGGACGCTCGGCACTCAATTTCAACCAATAAAACTTGTTATCATATCTCTTTAGACAATTTCGAAAAAGAGCACACTAGACCTTTTTTCTCTCCTAAGACTCATCTATGAACTTTCAAACCCCGAAAATTTTCTTGAGGACCCTCTTTTGACCATAGGAACACCATGTAAAATTTTTAGCTGTTTGTTTCTAAGACCCCAATACCCCCTAAAACTGTGAATCACGGCCTTCATTTTCAGCTACTAGATGGCTATTCGGGCCCCGTCTTATTTTCGCCCTATATTTCTCCCCACACGTAGGTGACCCCAGAACGCTCCATGCTCAATTTTACCCTATAAATTTTGTTATGATATTTCTATAGACAATTTTTGAAAAATGGTATATTAGTCTTTTTTGCTCTTCGAGACTCGTCTTATGACCTTTTGAACAACGAAAATATTCCAGGGGTCCTCTTTTAGCCGTAGGAGCACCATGTAATTTTTTTGGCTACTTTGGACCTATTATTTTGGACTTAAGTTTTTTGCACTTTAGTTCAGTTTAGTTCAGTTCGGCTCTGTTCGGTTCGGTTCAATTCGACTCATCCCCGTTACAATTTATAATTACTACTTCAGTTCAGTTCTGCTCAGCTCGACTCCGTTTCAATCCAAAAGAACAGGGTCTTTGTTCCCAACAGCCGAAAATTGTGAATTATAAACTTTATTTTCGACTTCCAAAAAAATGTTTCAAGCCTATCTTAACTTCACCTTGTATTTCTCTCACGTGATGTAGGATGACGCCCCCATACTCATTCAATTAATGACATCATGAATAGATAATGTTATAATTCTTACCATTCAGTCATAGGACTATGGATAAGAATCAACTAATTGTATTGTACAAACTTATATTCTACAAATCACTATCTTAGTACGACATATAAATTATAAATTTCGAATATATATGCACAAACACACCTAATATGTTCAATATAATTTCTAATTTCTAATTCCTCGAATCAGAAATTCACCAAATCACAAATTAAAGTAAGCAATTAAGCAATTTGACTTGAGTTTCCTTTAACGTAAAATTGCAGAGTACAAGTACATCATCAAATAAAGATTATTGTTAATAATTTCAACCGACCTGAATAGATTAATAATTAATTGATAAAATAAAGGAGTATTGGAATCAACTAACTATCATTTATCAGCATCACTTAGCTAGGACACAACAGTATAAAATATGTATTGGACGGTATGTAAATCATCAATCATAGAATTTTTAACTATTTATTCAGTTTTTATTTATAATGTTTGACACATTAGAAAGATTTCACAGTGATTTATTTGATTACAAATTTAATTTACAAGTAGCATATAAGATAACTAGACAAAATAAAGTTTAATATACATTAAGGCTTATAAAGTTGGAGTAGTTAACAACTTTTGTGTGTGATAATATGTTATATGTGTGAACGAATATGAAAATGAATGGCCTTTACTCTCATAGTTTTGTACTTTTGTATACGGAGTATTATGTATATTTGCAATGCAATCCTCCAATTTGCATTTTTGCTACATTTTGGTGAGGAGTGTATTTGGAAGTCTTAACTTTTGAGAGTTTTTGAGTAATTTAGAATTTGATCTTAATTAGCCAAGTAGGCTTCTCAACGATTCGTTTTGAATAGCTTTTTGAGGTGAGAAATGTCTTCTATACAAAGTTGAAAATTCTATTCTTTTGCATTTGAGAAATTCGACAAGTATAATAAAAATAATCTCCAAGAAATGAGTTCTTTTATAAAACCAGGCATCAATAAATTATAAATAATACCAATAAACACAAGCTCAATTAAACTAAGTATAATTAAAACAACTTTAATCCGATCAAGCAATAATCAAGTGACGAGAACAACTAAATACACATTATTTATGAAATACTTATTGGTCTAATAAAAAAACTTGGTAAATATTTCATCTTGACCTATAGAGTAGCTAAACATTAAGTATTAAGCATAATTAATAAAGGAAGTCACCAATTGTGACATCAATCGTTTCCGACTAAGCTTCATTTTCAAAAGATATTTACTATGTCATACCCTTGACATATGATTTCCAATCATGATAATGTTCAACAAACAACGATCACAAAATACTTTTGTCATTTATCAAATAATGCGCAATCCTTTTTTTAACAAAAAACTCCTAGTGATAAAACATAATAATCTCGTTTTGGCTGTTGGTATTACTCCTCATCCTACCATATGACTGTATAAGAGAGCAAGGTTCGATCTTTGGTAGAAGCCTAGTGGGTAAAGGGAGACGAGTAAAAAAGTTTTGTTAAACTACATCATCATTAAGGTGAGAGACTCTATGATAATAAACGGATAATATCTAGTAGGGGTATCATGGGCCGGGCTGGGTTCGTCACATTAAAGAAGCCCCGCTAATCGGGTTTAGGTTCGGGCCTAATTTTGTTGTCCAAGGCCCGGATTTTTAGAACGTGCTTTTCGGGCCGGGCCCAAAAAAGCAACTAGACTTCTTAAATTTAAGCCGCCAAAGCCCGCAGGAAAGTTGCAAAAATTGGGGCGGGCATATGATGCCCGAAACCCGCAAGTTTCAGTCTGGGACCGGGTCGGGCTCGTGGGCCGGGCTAAGGTTTATCACCTCTAATATCTAGTAAATAATTGTGATATGTTTAAATAGAAAATCACATTGCATTTTCGTAAATAAGTAGAAAACTTTATTACCACACTACCCTTAAAGTGTATATAAAAAGACGACCTTACTGCTGAACTTGTAACTTATTACCCAAAATACCGCCGTAATATGCAATTTTGCACATATATCAATTAAATAATTGGACCTAATAAACCAATAAGACTATCACCAATTTACATATATATCAACAAATAAGCATTACACAACCCAAGTAAACATATCACTTACTCCGTACTATAAACTAGTGCACCATGGTTCACAAGTCACACTGCGGGACGGATCGGTAGGTTGGATCTACTGGTGTCGAACCCAACGAGCCATAGTTCCCGCAGCCACTCCCAACCCAACCCAAAAGACCAAAACCAATACAAAGTTCGATTTAATGACACCACAAATGAATAAAAGCGCTCACCACCATAACCAATCACCCACTTCACCATGCAATTCGACGCAGAATCTTCTGCAACAACAACAACATCATCTTTAACTCTCACTTCATCTTCACCTTCCTCAAGCAATTCCCCTCTCCCAAACACCAACAATCAATCAACATCGTCAATCTCACCTCCAAAATACCCAATTCAATGGCCAGAAAACGGAACCCTAACCCTAGATTGGGTTCTCAACCTAATGTCTACTTTCGATTGGTCTTCACGCAATCTCCAACCTTCAGAGCTCCCTTCAGTTCTTCCTGTTCAAGCCTTCGATAAATTAATCCTTCGTGGTTCTAAGATTCTTCATAAAGAACCTAATTGTGTTAAAATCGACGATGTATCTTCAAATTCCAGGGTTATTGTTGTCGGAGATGTCCATGGTCAATTACATGATGTTTTGTATTTGTTGAATGATGCTGGATTTCCTTCTGATGATCGATTCTTTGTTTTTAATGGCGATTATGTTGATCGAGGTGCTTGGGGGCTTGAAACTTTCTTGTTGTTACTTGCTTGGAAGGTCTGTTCTTCATGGTTTGCTTATTTTTGATTAAGTTTCGATTAATTTCGTTTTTTGAATCTATAAATTTGAATGGTTTGTGATTTTTCAATTTTTGTGTAACTATTCTAATTTTGGATCAAGTGACATTCACGTCTTCATGCTTTGAACTTGATTGATGTGCTAGTTAATTGGCAGCAGTATGCATTCTATTAGATCTATAAACGACCGCTATGGCAGGTTTTGGTTCATTGTGGTTGGGAGGGCAGTATGTGTAGAGCATGTGTAGCGCTATATAAGGAGGTTTTTGGTATTGTACTGAAGGATGGGAGTGAAGAAGACAATAGAACTATGGTATATGGAAACATTGGAAAGTTTAAGCGTAGGCAAACTTTATTTGGTAATAATAAAAGATGTGAAAATTTATGACCGAAAATGACTTGGTGGGAAGGGGTTAAAAAGGATATGAAGCTTTTAGATTTACAAGAGAATGAGGTTCTCGATCACAGGGGATGGAGGAGGGAAATTCATGTGGATGACCACATGGAATGTTAATTTTGGTTCATGTAGCCGACTCGAATTTATCTTTTTTTTTTCTTTTTTTTTTTTTTTTGGGGGTTAAGGCTGTGATTGAATAAAAGATGTGAAAATAAAAATAGAAGTTTGAGTGATGATATGGATATGGTCCAACTTTACGGATGTTTGGTGGACAAGTTGAGCTTATGTGTATTTGTGATGGTGTGAAGGACCTGAAGATATTTGAGAACTTATTCAATGAATTTAGAGGGCAAGATATTGAGAATGTAATTGTTACTCATGATATCATAAATTGAGATTTTTCAAGGAAGATTTAAGAGGAAAAGTAAAAAGAGCTAGAATATGATGGAGTTGAAGAGAGCATTTGTTGCATCCCTATTTAAGGTTTGAAGATTTTTGGCAGCATAGGAATTGGGCAGTTGACAACTTATTTCTAACGACATTTGAGAGGTTTATTGAATGCCAATTATTATCCATACAAATTTTAGAGAACTAGTTTGGTTTTATGCCACGAAGATTGACCAACTAGTGACGCAATTCATCTCATGGAGAATCTTAAGGATAATAACCTAGATGAAAGATCTACTTATGGTTTTCTTTGATCTGGAGATGACAAGTTGTAGACGAATTGACAAGTTCAATGTAAAATGATATAAATTGGTGTATTAAGTTTGCTAATAATATTGTGTTGATTGATGAGATGAAAAGAGTGAGACGTAAGTTACTATTTGGAGTGCATGACTAGCTCGATCAAAGGAATTGTGAATTAGACAAGGATGTGGCCAAGGAGTTCAAGTGAAGTGGAAGGTAGCTTTTGAATTTTATGTGATCAGGGTATGCACTATACTTTGGAGTGATTGCAATATTGTAAACTATTAGGAAAAAATTCCATTAGGAGACAAACTATTAGGCACACGAAGAAGGATGAAGTAACGAATGAGGTTATTGGGAAGAAAGGAAGTGTTGCATCTTATTGAGAATTAGATGGAGGAAAGTTGTCTAAGATGGTGTGGTCATATATGTAAGCCTTAGACTAAGTAAGGCATTATTGGGAAAAAAGGAAGTGTTGCATCTTATTGAGGATTAGTGAAGGAAAGTAATCTAAGATGGTTTGGTCGTATTTATAAGCCCGAGACCAAGTAGCGCACTAGTAAGAGGCTGGTGAAGAGTCAAGCAAACTTGAATAGGGTGGTTATTGGGGATATGGGTTTATTGGGGAGGCGGGAGAATTTGGCTTTAAATTTGGTAGAATGGATCCCTAGACGTAGATGACTTTGTGATTCCTCTTATTGGTTCATGTTTAGCTGACCCCTAACTAATTTGGGGTTAAGGTTTTGTTGTTGGTGGTGTGTTGATGTGCTAATTATTGGTCTTGTGGATTTTGAACTATCTTCCATTATATTTGCAACCTGCTTTATTGTCTCATTGCCTATGATACTTTGATTTTCTACAAATAATGATTTATTAATGGTTTGAATAGTTGATATTTGGTCTGGTGNAAAATAGAAGTTTGAGTGATGATATGGATATGGTCCAACTTTACGGATGTTTGGTGGACAAGTTGAGCTTATGTGTATTTGTGATGGTGTGAAGGACCTGAAGATATTTGAGAACTTATTCAATGAATTTAGAGGGCAAGATATTGAGAATGTAATTGTTACTCATGATATCATAAATTGAGATTTTTCAAGGAAGATTTAAGAGGAAAAGTAAAAAGAGCTAGAATATGATGGAGTTGAAGAGAGCATTTGTTGCATCCCTATTTAAGGTTTGAAGATTTTTGGCAGCATAGGAATTGGGCAGTTGACAACTTATTTCTAACGACATTTGAGAGGTTTATTGAATGCCAATTATTATCCATACAAATTTTAGAGAACTAGTTTGGTTTTATGCCACGAAGATTGACCAACTAGTGACGCAATTCATCTCATGGAGAATCTTAAGGATAATAACCTAGATGAAAGATCTACTTATGGTTTTCTTTGATCTGGAGATGACAAGTTGTAGACGAATTGACAAGTTCAATGTAAAATGATATAAATTGGTGTATTAAGTTTGCTAATAATATTGTGTTGATTGATGAGATGAAAAGAGTGAGACGTAAGTTACTATTTGGAGTGCATGACTAGCTCGATCAAAGGAATTGTGAATTAGACAAGGATGTGGCCAAGGAGTTCAAGTGAAGTGGAAGGTAGCTTTTGAATTTTATGTGATCAGGGTATGCACTATACTTTGGAGTGATTGCAATATTGTAAACTATTAGGAAAAAATTCCATTAGGAGACAAACTATTAGGCACACGAAGAAGGATGAAGTAACGAATGAGGTTATTGGGAAGAAAGGAAGTGTTGCATCTTATTGAGAATTAGATGGAGGAAAGTTGTCTAAGATGGTGTGGTCATATATGTAAGCCTTAGACTAAGTAAGGCATTATTGGGAAAAAAGGAAGTGTTGCATCTTATTGAGGATTAGTGAAGGAAAGTAATCTAAGATGGTTTGGTCGTATTTATAAGCCCGAGACCAAGTAGCGCACTAGTAAGAGGCTGGTGAAGAGTCAAGCAAACTTGAATAGGGTGGTTATTGGGGATATGGGTTTATTGGGGAGGCGGGAGAATTTGGCTTTAAATTTGGTAGAATGGATCCCTAGACGTAGATGACTTTGTGATTCCTCTTATTGGTTCATGTTTAGCTGACCCCTAACTAATTTGGGGTTAAGGTTTTGTTGTTGGTGGTGTGTTGATGTGCTAATTATTGGTCTTGTGGATTTTGAACTATCTTCCATTATATTTGCAACCTGCTTTATTGTCTCATTGCCTATGATACTTTGATTTTCTACAAATAATGATTTATTAATGGTTTGAATAGTTGATATTTGGTCTGGTGGATAGGAGCAACCATGTTGGTTTGGGTGTAGTTGATGTTTAGGGTTTAGGTTCATGTAGCTACTTACTTCAAGTGCTCTGAATTCAATCTTAGAAACGTGCATTGTATATTTATGAAATAGCAGTGGAAACATCAAGATGAAATTAATTAATGGAGGGAGTATATGGCTTCCTCCACTTAAACTTTGGAAGATTAAGACCATGTTCAGTTAGGTCAAATAATTTCCTCATGAATTAGTGTACAGCTAAGGTCAGTGCTCTAAAAGTTTTGACGTGATTTATTATAATAAGAAAAATTCATGTTTGAAATCGAGGGTTTTTATTTATAGTAAATTTTAAAAATGCCTTACAGTACAGCTCTCTCTTGTTTGGTACTTGCTCGAATCAATGTTCTTGAGCATTCTTGTAAAATATTATATTTCTTTTTCAGATTTATTTACCAAATAGAGTGTTCCTTCTCCGTGGAAATCACGAGTCCAAATATTGTACTAGTGTTTATGGCTTTGAAATGGAAGTTATGACCAAGTATGGTGGTCAAGGGAAGCATGTGTATCGTAAGTGTTTAGGTTGCTTCGAAGGACTTCCTTTGACAACTATTATCGCTGGTTGTGTTTATACTGCTCATGGAGGACTTTTCAGAAGTGTAACTGCTCCTCCATCAAAAAGAAGCATGAGAAAGAACCGTAAGGTTAGTGTTAATGCTGAAGAAGAATCTGATGGCAAGTTGTCACTTGGTTCTTTTGACGAATTATCTAAATCTAGGAGATCAGTTCTAGATCCACCTTGGGAAGGTTCAAACTTGATACCTGGTGATGTGTTGTGGTCTGATCCATCTATGACTCCTGGACTTGCACCAAATACGGAGAGGGGCATTGGGCTGTTGTGGGGTCCCGATTGCACCGAGAATTTTCTGAAGAAGTTCAATCTTAAGGTGACTGGAACTATTCTTTTTTCTTCATGTTGTGTTCATTAATATTCGTGTTTCTATTGACAATATATCCTAGAACAATAAAGCACATGAGATAAATACTAGGTTCATGCTGTGGAAGTATTAGGTTGTGTTCATTAATGTTATACCCTATTACTCTGTTATTTTGTGATCCTGTATTCCATGCTTCTGTGGTTCTATTAGCATAACTCTTGTGAGCCCCAAGTCAAATTTCAATGGTAAAGCTATGCATTGAAACCCTCAACCTGCCATTGTATCTTGATGATATTTGAACATTCTTATATGCTTGACATGTGTTGACACGACACTTCAAAGTTTCCGATAATTTTCACTTAATATGTATTTAATCTTTCACTTTATGCATGGACACTTCTACCCAAGGAAGCAATGAAAAGATGATGGTGTGTAAAGAAAACAAAATTGAATACTAGATAAGTTAATTACATCATCTTATTTGATGATGTATAGCCATAGATATCATGATTTTTAAAGTTGAATATAAAGAATGGTGATTAATTCAAGACAGGAAATACAAAAAGAAAAATTTAGAAGTAAATTAGAGAGGGTGAATGAAGAAAGAAGATTGAAGATGAAGAAAGAATAAGCATCATAAGTTAGGGTGAAAGAAGTTTTTTTAAACGTAATTTATTTAAAAAAATTTGCGAATGTTGTGTCCCCATACCAATGTCCAAATTATGGATGGAGTTGTGTCCAAAATCTTTTTACCTTGTTGTGTCAGACACTTGGACATGTATATGTGTCTGACATTAGTAGCCACGTCCATGTTACACATGTCCTTGTAAGTTGTAACCATAATGAGTGGTAGCAAATGACATTATATAGCAACTTTTCCATAATGACAAGCTTGTAACCAAAGCTTACTATCATATATGTGACTGCTGAGTGCTGATAGATATATACTACAAAAATTCTTTCCCTTATAAGTAGCATACCCGGTTTGTTTTAACATCTGGTTACTTTCTGCAGGCCATTATTCAAGTAATTTTTGCCATTTGTTTTATGACAGTTGATTATTAGATCCCATGAAGGACCTGATGCAAGGGAAAAACGGTCAGCCCTTGGTGGAATGGACCAAGGATACACAATAGATCATATTGTAGAGTCTGGAAAGTTGATTACTTTGTTCAGTGCGCCAGACTACCCGCAATTCCAGGTTTGTTCTTGTAATGCCTGTCTTTTCTGCAAACCGTAATTATTCATTTTGTCTGCATATCCTTTACACTGTTAATTGTTTTTAGTCTGGGCTTCGGGATAATTATTTAGTTTAATTGTTTTTGTTTGGGTTGGGGATTGTTTGAGGTTGGCAGTGTTATGTGAGACAACATGCTGGGCTTTGAAATAGTGTCAAATTCATAAGGTGAATGGAGTAGATGTGTATGCTTCTTTAGTTTTGTTTTACAACAGCCAAAATTTATGGGAGAAATCCCAACTTTTGCCGGTCTGCTTAAAATAATCTATAATTTGAATAATCCCATTATAATCCGGTGTTGGACAAAATATTCACTATACGCACCATACCTGTCGAAAATAATTGGCAGGTGTTTTTTGATTGTTTGTAATTTAATCAATAGAAGTTTTTACTAAATTAATTTAATTAAAATCAATAATCAACCCCTAGTAAAAAAAAAAAGAATAAAATCAAAGTTAAATAATCAACCCACACCACCACCACCTACGGCCTACAATGCCACTCACCCACCACTTTATCGTCATTGCCCCACCATCACCATCAAAACGCCACCACCACCACCTTTCATTCTTTTTTGCCACACCCACTGCCACCTGTAATCTTCCTCACATGTTTTGTAAATAATGATTGGGTTTGATTTTGATGTCCAAGGATTTGAGTTAGTCTCTAAATTGTTGCTGTTGGAGTTGATTTGAATGACTAAGGGTTTAATTGGATTGATGTGTGAAACCGGAAAAATAATTGATTGTTTGGAGTTAGGGGTTGTGGGGCATCGGGTTTGGGGGACTTTTTGGGTGGTGGTCGTTTTTTGGTGGGTTGTGGTTGTTGGTTTGAGCTGCTCGTTTTGGTTGGTCATATTGCGTGGGTGGAGGTTGGTTGATTGTGTTTAGGTGTTGGTCTTTTTGGGTCGATGGTGGTTCTAGATAGTGGGGTTTGGTTTGAGTGGTCGTCTTTTTGGGTTGATGGTGGTTTTGGATGGTTGTAGTAGTTCTGGGTAATGACGGTGATGGTGGGGAAGAAAAGGGTGATGATGGTAACTGTTAATGATGGTGATTGTGAGGAAGAGGGTGACTGAGGGTGATGATGTGCTGTGGGCCGCCCTGGTGCTGTGCGTCACTTTAACCTGGCTGGTTGTTCTGAGGCAGCGCGGTGCCTGCGGGGCTGATGTGACTTACTTTATCGCAACCGTCTATAACTGGGACTTTTTACTGGGACTCTCACGTCTGTTCTCATACTTGAGCATACCGTTGAATGGGTTTTCACATAATTTTGGGCTTTCAAAAGGATTGAATATGAACAAGGCTATTAGTTAGAAGGTAGGAGTTCGATCATTGAGAATAAGATGAGGGAAAGTTGTTAAGATGGTTTGGTGATTTAAGACGGATACTGAGCGACACACGTTATGGAGGCTTGAAGGTGGAAAAAGGATGGACACTTTGAGATGGAGGAAAACCAAAACAAATTTGGATGAAGAATTCAAATAACTTATGCGATTCATTTCTAGCCAATCTCAAGTTAATGGGAGTATAGCTTTGTTGTTATAATATTGTTTGTTATTGCTGTTTAGCCTGTTATTATGTTGTTTTCGATTTATGGAATCTGCCATGGCATAAACATGTGAAAGTATGCTAGATAGTCCAATAACACAATTTGTATCTTCCATTGAAAAGTTTGACACTTGATCAATGAGCTACCCTTGCTTCCCAGGGTAACCTCAGTACCTCACTTCCTTGAAGTTTACACTTATCGTTTAGGTTTAACTCCACAACATTGCTGTTTTCTGTTGCTGTACTTGTTGCTATACTTCTGTCTAAAATATATTCCCTAGCTGCACATTTGCAACTTAAGTACCCAGCAAACAGCATCTGTTATGTCTTGAGAGGCTGAGCATAGTGTATCATCTGTAGCATGTGATAAACAGTTTTTAATTTTTAACTGTGAGATCACCATCAATAAGAGCTGGCAGATTAGCTCGTCTTGTGGGCATGTGACAGAACACTGCTTGGGAATTTCATTTGAGGGAACTGAATATTATCCTTTCGACTGTAGATTTAACTTGGTTTTAATGTCATTGCTAAGTAGGTACTGCCGTTGCATTGGTTTATTGTTTGTTTATTTTTTATTTTTCATATTAAAAAAAATAGGTTATGAATTAATGTAGTTGGCGATGTGAAGTGTTCCTTCATATTGCTGGACCAAAAATTTGTTTCAGTTGCTTACATGTTACAATACTATTGCAGGCAACAGCAGAGAGATATAAAAATAGAGGAGCATATATCGTACTTGAGCCTCCTAATTTTGATACTCCTATATTCCATAGCTTTGATGCAGTCTTACCAAGACCAAAGGTGTACCTTTTGTTTCTATTTCTTTGAGTAATGCTCATTAGGTTCAACTGTTCAGGCATATCACATTCCATATGCTTTCGAATTTGATGTATAATTGTGCGTTTCTTTTTTGCTACACATTATACGTGGAAGTTTGCTTATGTTTCTTCTCCACTCAATTGTCTAATTTAATTTTGTGACAGGCCAATCCTTATTATAATTTTGAGGAGGTTATCGATTCAGACGAAGAACTGGACTTAGCAGCTATGGTAACAGCTCCATGAAGCAGTGGACTTACCCTGGTGAACATATCTTTTGTATGTAGATGAATTACTACGTTTTTTGCCAGTTATAATTTTTATCGTATATAAGCAGCAGCAACTGTTTTGCCCCATTAATCTAGCCTCATTTATTTATCTGCATCAAAATTCAATGGCCAACCTTGGAAAAAAAACATAATTGTTGGCCCGGATTTTGAATTTGAAGCTGTAGATTTAATTTTTTGTTGAGCCATATTATTCCATCCTGAGCTGTGATATGGGTTGGGAGTGGAAATCAGGCATATGATAGTGTTCACTACTACAATTGAAGTACAGAGATAGTTTTGTGTTTGGTTGAATTTTTGCTAGTGCTTGTACTCTCTTGTGTAATTCTATTTTTTTTTTGTGTGCTAAGTAGACTTTAGAAGTCTACTTTGTAGGCTGTACCATTTTTATGTTCTCGTAGTTTAGGAAGGCTTCTTCTCTGTAATTCTTGGGCAGATGAAGTCATGAATGCTATATGATTTTATTATTTGGAATATAAAATACCATTACAATATTGAATGGTTTTCTTTGTATTCAAACTATACAATCTTTTATACATGTGATGCGTGTGTTAACTGTTGGTTCATTTAGTGCTACCTAAAATGATTTCCTCGAGGGACCGAAGTGTTATTAGTCCCTCAGTGCATAGTAGTGGAACGGAGGATAACTCTAGAAAAATTCCAGATGGTGGGACAATGCTAGAGTAGGAAAGGAGGTGCATTGAAGGCTTGAGGCACAGTTATGCAGCATGCTACAGCTGCACCGCCTTGGCTGCTCTAAGACCTTACATTTATGGGTATGTGACTTGCCTTAATCATATATCATACAGTAAGTATCAAGTGCATTTATGCAGGTCTATGTTCTTAATTTCAAATTGCGTATAATCCGATTATGTAGGCCTATTTGTCTAAATCATAGGCCCAAAAAGGCTGTATTAAATCAAATTGTCTCTTTGCTTAGATCAAGAACATATTCAAGCAAGTTTAGTTTTCTTTGTGTTTTGCTCCTAGTTGACTAATTTCATTACATGAAACATCCAATGGCTTTATAATCATCTATCAAGAAGGATTTTGCCATTGTGATAACTTTTCATTGTCAGGGCCCTCTTGTCTTAGTGGAAAAATTTTCGCTTAAATTTACTAAGCGTAAACATGATGCGAAAAAGGTTTGATCTCGATTTAGCTTTACACTACAAGGTGAAATGTTGGAAATTATAAGGTGGGTTCTCCATTAGCAATTCAGCCCCATAGTGACGAGTACGGAAAAATCTTAATATACCCAGTAGTTAATAGCCCATTAAAATAATTAAATGTTAATCTGTAATCCATTTAACATTGATGTACATCAGTGATGGGTTGATTGTCCACCATTGGAATAATGTGCGAATAAATGCTGAAATAAATGGCAAAGTACTATATTGAAGCTATAGTTTTATCCAACCAAATATGAAGTAATCTTCTTTTCACATGAAAATTAAGGTTTTGAGCCGACAATGCTACATTTAGACATTGGTAGACATCGTTACCTTCTAAGCCTCGAGTACCAAGAATTGAACCACTTGCTTATTGAAAAGGAGTTACTAATGAAAAAGATGATACGGGCATATGGCCCTAGAAACTTGCTGTGTGTACCAAGTTAATTCGTTTGCCTATTTTCCATTTTTCTTGTTTTCAAATTGCTTCCTTGAATTTTCGTTTTTGAGTTTTTCAGTCACTGCATCATTTAAAACAAACATAATATTATAGTTCTTTATATTTGTAGTTAAATTTGAGCCTACTTTATTACCCTTTTTATTTTTTTCTCTACTTCTATACTCTTGTTAAAAACCCAAGCTATATTACTAATTACTACTAAAATAACCATGGCAACGTTTTATAATGAAGTAAAAAAGTTGTATGATTATTGATTGAATGGCATAAAAGGATATTTTTATCCATAGTAGTAATTATGGATATAAAAAGTTAGACAAATTAAAAGGCTTACGATGGTAGATAAAGCTGGTAATTTGGTACTACGTAAATATCATGATACCAATGAATTGATGGTGCATGTAAATCGACAATTTGAGTTTTGTTTTCCTTTAATACGAGTACTACCTCGGTCTTTTTATAATTGTTATATTAGGATTTTTATACTTTCACAATGTAACTTTGATCTTTGACTGACTTTGTTATTTATATATAATGAAAAATATAATCATATAGGATCTTATTTGATATATATATTTTCCGAAAATATAATTTTATAATTTTTTATTATACCAAACTCGAAAATTAATTTTATAAGTTGCGTTTTGGAAGATGTGAAAAGGTAAATGTAGCATAAAACAAGACCGAGGGAGTATGTTTTTAACACTCATTCTAAACCGAGTAGTTGAGATCTATTTCCACAACTTAGCCAGCTTTTGTGAGTTCTTGGCACTCAAAGCTTTATTATCATTGAGGGCTTGAGACTTTTTCTCCTTTCAAAAGAGGTTGAAAGCTTGTTTTAATGTAACGTTTTGACTTTTGCATATATTTATCATCAACTTAGGATTTTGATTGAGTTGGTTCAAAATATGTTATCCGCACGGGTGTAACAAGCAGAGGGGTCCTATATCATCCATATTTAAGTGAGGGGAAGTTAATGTGTGATCGGGTATAAACCTATTTATAGATCTTAATCATTATCCAAGACTTTAGTTAAATTGGTCCTCTAATATTGGATATGTTTATGTCACTAAACTAATATGTTGGGTACATGATAACACTGTCTCTATAGTTATATGTAGGAAAAAAAAGGCCAATTTAATGTTGAATAGTGTAATGTGTTTAAAGTGTTGAAGTTTAATATGCTGTGCAATCACATCAATCAATCAAGAATCATACATGAAGTAGGTAATTAACGCGGGACTTGAACTTACCTGCTTATGTACTGTATCAATTTGTTGCTATATAATATTATGTGCATTTGTACTCTCCGAATAACTACTTACTTTATTTCCCGTAAAGACGATATACAAATTTATACTCCTAAGAAATACATTATTGGAATATTGTGTATGTGTAAAAACTAGACAAATAATCAAATATAGATAGAATTATTATTTGGCATCAAACAAAAAAAATATATATATATAATAATAATTATTATCAAAAAAATATAAGTCTATATATATATCTTTATTATTAAATTGATAGTATCGACATCTCATAAGGCATTTATTGGTGATTGTAATATATAATGTAAACTATTAATTGGTTTGACCTTTTAATTCTAATTTTTTTTATCTCCTATCTATCTCTCTAGCTAACAACCATCAGT
>PYUH01000164.1:2869140-2894062 GCA_016808085.1 Suaeda aralocaspica
GGTGATGGTGGGGAAGAAAAGGGTGATGATGGTAACTGTTAATGATGGTGATTGTGAGGAAGAGGGTGACTGAGGGTGATGATGGTGATGGTGGGGAAGAAAAGGGTGATGATGGTAACTGTTAATGATGGTGATTGTGAGGAAGAGGGTGACTGAGGGTGATGATGAATTAACTTATATAGCAAGTAACTAGTAAATGGGATTTTAATGGGATTACTCAAAGTATGTATTATATTGAGCATACCGTTGAAAATTGGGATTTTTCACATAAATTTTGGCTTTTCAATAAAGGATTGAATAATGAACAAGGCTATTAGTTAGAAGGTAGGAGTTCGATCTATTGAGAATAAGATGAGGGAAAGTTGTTTAAGATGGTTTGGTGATTTAAGACGGATACTGAGCGACACACTGTTATGGAGGCTTGAAGGGTGGAAAAAGGATGGACACGTTTGAGATGGAGGAAAACCAAAACAAATTTGGATGAAGAATTCAAATAACTTATGCGATTCATTTCTAGCCAATCTCAAGTTATATGGGAGTATAGCTTTGTTGTTATTAATATTGTTTGTTATTGCTGTTAGCCTGTTATTATGTTGTTTTCGATTTATGGAATCTGCCATGGCATAAACATGTGAAAAGTATGCTAGATAGTCCAATAACACAATTTGTATCTTCCACTTGAAAAGTTTGACACTTTGATCAATGAGCTACCCTTGCTTCCCAGGGTAACCTCAGTACCTCACTTCCTTGAAGTTTACACTTATCGTTTAGGTTTAACTCCACAACATTGCTGTTTTCTGTTGCTGTACTTGTTGCTATACTTCTGTCTAAAATATATTCCCTAGCTGCACATTTGCAACTTAAGTACCCAGCAAACAGCATCTGTATATGTCTTGAAGATGCCTGAGCATAGTGTATCATCTGTAGCATGTGATAAACAGTTTTTAATTTTTAACTGTGAGATCACCATCAATAGAGCAGTGGCAGATTAGCTCGTCTTGTGGGCATGTGACAGAACACTGCTTGGGAATTTCATTTGAGGGAACTGAATATTATCCTTTTCGACTGTAGATTTAACTTGGTTTTAATGTCATTGCTAAAGTAGGTACTGCCGTTGCATTGGTTTATTTGTTTGTTTATTTTTTTTATTTTTCATATTATTAAAAAAAATAGGTTATGAATTAATGTAGTTGGCGATGTGAAGTGTTCCTTCATATTGCTGGACCAAAAATTTGTTTCAGTTGCTTACATGTTACAATACTATTGCAGGCAACAGCAGAGAGATATAAAAATAGAGGAGCATATATCGTACTTGAGCCTCCTAATTTTGATACTCCTATATTCCATAGCTTTGATGCAGTCTTACCAAGACCAAAGGTGTACCTTTTTGTTTCTATTTCTTTGAGTAATGCTCCATTAGGTTCAACTGTTCAGGGCATATCACATTCCATATGCTTTCGAATTTGATGTATAATTGTGCGTTTCTTTTTTGCTACACATTTATACGTGGAAGTTTGCTTATGTTTCTTCCTCCACTCAATTGTCTAATTTAATTTTGTGACAGGCCAATCCTTATTATAATTTTGAGGAGGTTATCGATTCAGACGAAGAACTGGACTTAGCAGCTATGGTAACAGCTCCATGAAGCAGTGGACTTACCCTGGTGAACATATCTTTTGTATGTAGATTGAATTACTACGTTTTTTTGCCAGTTATAATTTTTATCGTATATAAGCAGCAGCAACTGTTTTGCCCCATTAATCTAGCCTCATTTATTTATCTGCATCAAAATTCAATGGCCAACCTTGGAAAAAAAACATAATTGTTGGCCCGGATTTTGAATTTGAAGCTGTAGATTTAATTTTTTGGTTGAGCCATATTATTCCATCCTGAGCTGTGATATGGGTTGGGAGTGGAAATCAGGCATATGATAGTGTTCACTACTACAATTGAAGTACAGAGATAGTTTTGTGTTTGGTTGAATTTTTGCTAGTGCTTGTACTCTCTTGTGTAATTCTATATTTTTTTTTGTGTGCTAAGTAGACTTTAGAAGTCTACTTTGTAGGCTGTACCATTTTTATGTTCTCGTATGTTTAGGAAGGCTTCTTCTCTGTAATTCTTGGGCAGATGAAGTCATGAATGCTATATGATTTTATTATTTGGAAATATAAAATACCATTACAATATTTGAATGGTTTTCTTTGTATTTCAAACTATACAAATCTTTTATACATGTGATGCGTGTGTTAACTGTTGGGTTCATTTAGTGCTACCTAAAAATGATTTTCCTCGAGGGACCGAAGTGTTATTAGTCCCTCAGTGCATAGTAGTGGAACTGGAGGATAACTCTAGAAAAATTCCAGATGGTGGGACAATGCTAGAGTAGGAAAGGAGTGCATTGAAGGCTTGAGGCACAGTTATGCAGCATGCTACAGCTGCACCGCCTTGGCTGCTCTAAGACCTTACATTTATGGGTATGTGACTTGCCTTAATCATATATCATACAGTAAGTATCAAGTGCATTTATGCAGGTCTATGTTCTTAATTTCAAATTGCGTATATATCCGATTATGTAGGCCTATTTGTCTAAATCATAGGCCCCAAAAAGGCTGTATTAAATCAAATTGTCTCTTTGCTTAGCATCAAGAACACTATTCAAGCAAGTTTAGTTTTCTTTGTGTTTTGCTCCTAGTTGACTAATTTCATTACATGAAACATCCAATGGCTTTATAATCATCTATCAAGAAGGATTTTGCCATTGTGATAACTTTTCATTGTCAGGGCCTCTCTTGTCTTAGTGGAAAAATTTTCGCTTAAATTTACTAAGCGTAAACATTGATGCGAAAAAGGTTTGATCTCGATTTAGCTTTACACTACAATGGTGAAATGTTGGAAATTATAAGGGTGGGTTCTCCATTAGCAATTCAGCCCCATAGTGACGATGTACGGAAAAATCTTAATATACCCAGTGAGTTAATAGCCCATTAAAATTAATTAAATTGTTAATCTGTAATCCATTTAACATTGATGTACATCAGTGATGGGTTGATTGTCCACCAGTTGGAATAATGTGCGAATAAATGCTGATAAATAAATGGCAAAGTACTATATTGAAGCTATAGTTTTCATCCAACCAAATACTGAAGTAATACTTTCTTTTTCACATGAAAATTAAGGTTTTGAGGCCGACAATGCTACATTTAGACATTGGTAGACATCGTTACCTTCTAAGCCTCGAGTACCAAGAATTGAACTCACTTTGCTTATTGAAAAGGAGTTACTAATGAAAAAGATGATACGGGCATATGGCCCTAGAAACTTTGCTGTGTGTACCAAGTTAATTCGTTTGTCCTATTTTCCATTTTTCTTGTTTTTCAAATTGCTTCCTTGAATTTTCGTTTTTGAGTTTTTCATGTCACTTGCATCATTTAAAACAAAATAATATTATTAGTTCTTTATATTTGTAGTTAAATTTGAGTCCTACTTTTATTACCCTTTTTATTTTTTTCTCTACTTCTATACTCTTGTTAAAAACCCAAGCTATATTTACTAATTACTACTAAAATAACCATGGCAACGTTTTTATAATGAAGTAAAAAAGTTGTATGATTATTGATGAATGGCATAAAAGGATATTTTTATCCATAGTAGTAATTATGGATATAAAAAGTTAGACAAATTAAAAGGCTTACGGATGGTAGATAAAGCTGGTAATTTGGTACTACGTAAATATCATGATACCAATGAATTGATGGTGCATGTAAATCGACAATTTGAGTTTTGTTTTCCTTTAATACGAGTACTACCTCGGTCTTTTTATAATTGTTATATTAGGATTTTTATACTATTCACAATGTAACTTTGAGTCTTTGACTGACTTTGTTATTTTATATATAATGAAAAATATAATCATATAGGATCTTATTTGATATATATATTTTCCGAAAATATAATTTTTATAATTTTTTATTATACCAAACTCGAGAAATTAATTTTATAAGTTGCGTTTTGGAAGATGTGAAAAGGTAAATGTAGCAAGTAAAACAAGACCGAGGGAGTATGTTTTTTAACACTCATTCTAAACCGGAGTAGTTGAGATCTATTTCCACAACTTAGCCAGCTTTTGTGAGTTCTTGGCACTCAAAGCTTATATTATACATTGAGGGCTTGAGACCTTTTTCTCCTTTCAAAAGAGGTTAGAAAGCTTGTTTATAATTGTAACGTTTTGACTTTTGCATATATTTATCATCAACTTAGGATTTTGATTGAGTTGGTTTCAAAATATGTTATCCGCACTGGTGTAACAAGCAGGAAGGGTCCATATATCATCCATATTTTAAGTGAGGGGAAGTTAATGTGTGATCGGGTATAAAACCTATTTATAGATCTTAATCATTATCCAAGACTTTTAGTTAAATTGGTCCTCTAATATATTGGATATGTTTATGTCACTAAACTAATATGTTGGGTACATGATAACACTGTCTCTATAGTTATATGTAGGAAAAAAAAAGGCCAATTTAATGTTGAATAGTGTAATTGTGTTAAAGTGTTGAAGTTTAATATGCTGTGCAATCAATCAATCAATCAATCAAGAATCATACATGTAAAGTAGGTAATTAACGCGGGACTTGAACTTACCTGCTTTATGTACTGTATTGCAATTTGTTGCTATATAATATTATTGTTGCATTTGTACTCTCCGAATAACTACTTACTTTATTCCCGGTAAAGACGATATACAAATTTATACTCCTAAGAAATACTATTATTGGAATATTGGTGTATGTGTAAATAAAACTAGACAAATAATCAAATATAGATAGAATTAATTATTTGGCATCAAAACAAAAAAAATATATATATATATATATATATAATTAATTATCAAAAAAATATAAGTCTATATATATATCTTTATTATTATAATTTGATAGTATCGACATCTCATAATGCATTTATTTGGTGATTGTAATATATAATGTAAACTATTAATTGGTTTGACCTTTTTAATTCTAATTTTTTTTATCTCCTATCTATCTCTCTAGCTAACAACCATCAGTGGAAATAAATGCATTTTAATTTTATAGGGTTACATCTGCTAACCAATGTAGTTGATTCGATCTTTTATCTTGTTAGCTTGATATATTCATCATGCAAAATTAAGTTGGGTCCCATTATCTTAATAAGTGGAGGTTGGAAGTTGGAGATTTTAATTTAATCCTATGATTAGTTCTCTATTACTACGTATTACACTATCCCTTATATAGGACGATGAGCTCATGATATAACCAATATTCTACTTTACTATTTGTTGTTTGTCAGTTTTTAGTACGCGCGAATAGAAACCATGACTATGGAGTCATGGAAGATTACACTCACACTTTTTAGTGTCATTTCTTTGTTGTTCTCTTCCTGTTATTGCGAAAAAGGTATTATACATGTAACGTTGTATGAGTGACATATAAATCTTTTACATATTTTCTTTTAATTATAATAATAATGGATCCTGACTTACATAATATTTATTTTGGCGATTTCTCTTATTATTCTCCACATGTTATTTCACCATTTGCTTTGTTCCAATTTTTATTATTGTATTATGTGTTTTTTTTTTAATGATCAAATATTTATGTACATTAACAATATTTCCCTACAATAACATGTGACGAAAAACTTTAAAGAACGGATGGAGTAAATCATAATCAATCCATATGTGGGTACGGTATATGAAAAAATACAAGTCAAATAATAATATAGCTGTTTGTTTTCATTTGTACTTGCAGCTCCAAACTATACATTCACAAAACCAGCAACACTAGCTCCACACATCTCATATTATGACTATATCATCGTTGGTGGCGGAACGGCAGGATGCAGCTTGGCAGCTACCCTATCAGAAGGGGCTCACGTCCTCGTCCTTGAAAGAGGCGGAGTCCCTTACGGGGACAAAATCGTAGAGGACATGAGTAAGTTTGGGAGCAACCTAGACGATGAATCGCCTACCTCTCCGGCCCAACCCTTTGTGTCAGAAGACGGGGTGGTGAACTCACGAGCAAGGGTGCTCGGTGGTGGCTCGGCCCTCAATGCAGGGTTCTACACTCGTGCAAGCACAGAATATGTTGCAAAGGCAGGTTGGGAAGGGCGCCTAGTGAATGAGTCATATGCATGGGTTGAAAAAAAGGTTGCATTTAGGCCACCAATGTTGCAATTTCAAACAGCCTTAAAAGATGGGTTAATTGAAGTTGGTGTTAAGCCTGATAATGGTTTTACGTATGATCATATAATTGGGACCAAAATTGGAGGCACAATATTTGATCATAATGGCAAAAGGCATACTGCTGCTGATTTGTTGGAGTATGCTAATCCTAATACTACCGTCGTTTATTTGTTTGCTACCGTTCATAAGATACTTTTTCGTTGGAAAGGTAATATGATCCAATCTTATATTATTAATTTTTTTTTCCTACTCTATACAGGTCGAAATCTCTTATCTCACCTTATTGTACCACTATACGTGTCGCATACCTCCGCCCTGGGTGTTATATCACGATCCGTTTAAATTCTATTACTAATAAAACCTTGTTGGAACGCACACAATTCCTTAGAATTTCCTCGCACATAATGTGGTACAACTTGGCAAGATAAAAGAATTTTATGTCTTATACAATATGTTTTTTAGTTTATAGTGACGAGTGAATTTTTTTCTATTAGAATTCAATTCTTGTTAGAGAGTTGTATGGTCCAAGAATTGAAACAGGAGATCCAAATATATAAAATTTAAAAAGTAGAGACTTAGAGTGATCTTTGAAGTTTGATAATGAATTTTTTTTATTTTTTATAATTGTTGGAGTGCCCAAGTAATTGAGATTTGTGACAAGAATGAATATGTAGAGCATTTATACAATATTCCTATCCTGTACTTTGTGTCATTTAGTAGTACTAAAATTCGAAATAGAGAACTTATTTAACTCACCGGATAATTTACCTACGCTTTATTTTATTATTTTTATTTTTTAACTTATGACAGGGCAATATTCTCAAAAACCAAGAGCACATGGTGTAATTTTCAGAGACTCTAAAGGAATAAAACACAAAGCATATTTGAAAACAGGAGAAATGAATGAGGTAATAGTATCAGCAGGTGCACTTGGAAGCCCACAATTATTAATGTTGAGTGGAATTGGGCCAAAAGCCCATCTTAAACAACATGGGCTAAGAGTGTTAGTGGATCATCCAATGGTGGGCCAAGGCATGACAGATAATCCAATGAATGCTATTATGATACCTTCACCTGTTCCAGTTGAAGTTTCTTTAATCCAAGCTGTTGGCATCACTGACTTTGGTAGTTACATTGAAGCAGCTAGTAGTGCTTCCTTTGCCAATGCCATTATTCACTCACTCCCTTCATCTTACAAGGTGACATTTGCAATTTCCCGCTTCGTTTTTATATTTTTTTTTATTGAAACTTATCTGAACTTATTACACTTAAAACATATACTAGTACGTAATGGTACTTTTAAAAGAGAAAAAGAACGTGTACATGTTACATGTCATATCATTTGTTACGCGTATTTAAACTTATATTACTTTGCAGACTAGTCAATCATTATATGATGAGAAAACATATGGAATTCAAGATTCAGGAGGAGATGAAACATTGAATGCTGGCTTAATACTAGAAAAGATAATAGGGCCTATTTCTTCAGGACACCTTTTGCTTAAGTCCAAAAATCCAAGTGACAATCCTTCAGTTACATTCAACTACTTCAAAGAAAAGGAGGATCTTACAAGGTGTGTTAAAGGAATGGAGACTATAGTTAAGGTCATTGAATCAAAAGCATTCTCAAAGTTCCGGTATCCGGATATGCCGGTCAAAGATCTAATGACCACAATGGTTAACCTGCCTCTAAATAGGTGTCCCAAGCCACTCAATGACACTGAATTTACTACGTTTGAACAGTTTTGCAAGGACACAGTCATGACTATATGGCACTACCATGGAGGTTGTCAAGTTGGTAGGGTGGTTGATAAAAATTACATGGTTTATAATGTCAGTGGTTTAAGAGTTATTGATGGATCTACATTTTATGCCTCTCCTGGAACAAATCCTCAAGCTACCGTAATGATGCTTGGAAGGTACGTCGTTAGTTGGTTATAACTTTTCTTTCGTTTTCAGGAAATCATAATATTTATTTTTATCACACGGGTTTGTGGCTCTCTAAACATCCGAATATAATAAATATAAATGTAGACTAATGTTGTAACGATGGAGTAAAAACTAATGAGTTTAATTTGATTTTGCTAATTGCAGATACATGGGAAGAAGGATATTGGAAAGCAGAAGTTCAACATCTAATAAGTAAAAGAATATCATAAAATTCGTGATTCCCAAAGATTTTTGTTGATTTCTCATTTACACCATATATTTGCCTAACTTCAAGAGAAATATTATCTCATGGTAGATAATACATTCTGTAATTGTAAACTTTTTTACACCTTTGCCACGGAATTTTTGGAGGTTAATTTTCGTTGATGAATGTTAATTATCAGCAGTTGTTATACACCATGGACTAATTATTAGAGTTTTTGTGTTATTTATGAGCCCAAATTGTGGTTTAAAGCCCATTTAATTAAACTTTGTGGTATGACCCGAATGATGGCCCACCCTGATCGAGCAGACAAAACTTTTAAATTTGGGCTTTGTTTTAGTTGTGACGTTGGATTCTTTTATGATCTAAGATCTAAAGTTTAATAAAAAAAAATGCTATTTTTCACAATAAAATATTACCTTTATTACAACTAGCCGGATGTATTATAGGTCGATTCATGATTTCTCCCCTCTAAAATACAAAAATTCTGCTATCCTACAAAGTGTGTACAACTTATAAAACATTATAACTAATTTTAATTTTTGAATTTAAATAAATAGTACACCGTTATTTTAATTTATAAAGCAAGTAAATACACACCTCATGATACAGTAGATCTCGACTCTCTTATTATTACCCCTCAATTATTATTATTATTATTATTTTTTTTTTTTCTCGCATTGTCTTTGGAGGCATGGTAAATCACTAAATCGTTTAAGAATTGAGATGTATGCTTCGTCATCTACTTTTCTTTCTTAAGAAAATTTAAGCACTCACGGAATGTATTTATTCAATGTATTGATATGCATTTTATGGGGGCTGGGTGGGTTTGATAGTACCAAATTGTGTTTATTGAATGTCAATTATAAGAGTCAAGTACGAACAAAAGTTGTAATTTGGGTACCCTAGTTGCAAAAGTTGCAATGTGAGTACTCCAAATACAATTTGTAATTTTATTTTAGAACAAATTAATTTATTCAATATTTTATTTTCGAAATTCAAAATTAGTTTTTTTAATTTATTGAATATGTTTGAAAATTACAAAAGTGAAAAACTGTAAGATTTATATTATAAAATATTTTTGAAATACAATAAAAAATTAACATATAGACGTAGAAGATAAAAAAAAAAAACTTGTTGGTCAAATCGGTCATAGTTCAAATTTGGGGTGATACTTTCTGAATATATTGTAGTTTGTCAATTAACAAAAGTTTATATTTTTATTTTTTTATTAACAGTACTCAAATTTCAACAAATATCAATGTTAAGTACTCTATTATGTAATTAAATTTTAATAGAATTTAGAGTAAATACCTAAATTACAACTTTTGCAACTAGATACTCAAATTGCTACTTTAATTAAAGTTTAGGGCTTAAGTATATGCTTAACTCCAAATACAATTCCAAAAAAAAGAAAAAAAAAAAGATTCAAAAGGTGTCACACAAAAGAGAATAAACCCTTTCCCTCCTAAAGAGAAGTACAACAACAATGTTGTGATTTGAGACTTAAAAAAAAATAAAGAGGGCACATCAACCACAAAGATACCATATACCACTGTCTTTGGATCAACAGCATACTTTTAAGATATCTCCCCATTTTTTCAAAACAAAATAAATTAGGAAATTATATTTTAAATTATTACATTTTATTGCAAAAAGAAGAAAATGGGTTTAAATAATGTTTTTTACAAAAAAGAAAGAGAGGGGAAAATTGGCACAACTATAGGAATGCAACACGTAGTTAGTCAATTTCAACCCAACACGTGTTAAGAGAGGGGAGGAATGTAAAACAAAATAACAAATGAGTTTAAGCTTAAAACATCAGTTGAGGTGGTGTGCAATTGTGCATCATGTGCTTAAAAGCTTAAAAGTTTATGCACTAAAGCTTTTACCACATTCTAATTCCTTCTTGTTGTCAAATAAGACTATATTCAACTTCATACGCTCAATTCAATTCATACTTACAAGTAATATTTGTATATTTGCATGTATTGGGATTTTTGGTGTGGTGAGTTGCTTGAATATTTACGATTTTTTTTAAAAAAAAAATCTTAGATTGATTAAAGACCGGTATTAGGAATAATCGATTTTATTAATATATATTGTTGTAGGTTATTTAATTTGTAAAAGGAGTTTTAGCCAGTTTAACATTCCGATGTTTGATGATATGGTTTTTAATTTGCTACTAATATTGTCAATTAAATAAGCAGAGATGGATCTTAATATGAAATATTAGATTTATGACCTCCCCTCTCACTACATTGGTAATTTGGTATTATGTGATGAATTTTCTTATTCTCAAACATCCATATCTTAATACGAAACACTGAGTTAAGTACAAAGTTGGGTACCCAACTTTCACAAAAGTTGCAATTTGGTACCCTGGTTGCAAAAGTTGCAATCTAGGTACCCTAAATGCAATTATAATTTTTATTTTAGAAAAAATTAATTTATTCTATATTTTATTTTCAAAAATCAAAATTAATTTATTTTTTTATTGAATATGTTTGAAAATTATAGAAGTGAAAAACTTCAAAAAATATATTATTAAATATTTTTGAAATATAATAAAAAATTAGCATATAGACATAGAAGTTAAAAAAAACACAAAAAAAAAAAAAACATATGCTACGTATTATATATTTTGAATTAGGCTTGTTGGTCAAATCGGTTATAGTTCAAATTACTAATAAAGAAAAATCTGAATTTGGGGGTGATACTATCTAAATATATAGTAGTTTAACAATTGACAAAAGTTTGTATTTATTTCAAAAAAAAAAAAAAAAAAAAAAGCTAAATACTCTATTATGTAATTAACTCTTAATAGAAGTTAGAGTAAGTACCTAATTAAATTGCAACTTTTGTACCCAAATTGCTACTTTGGTGAAAGTTTAGGGCTTAAGTATATGCTTAACTCACGAAACATTAGATATTTGCTACACACCGAAAAGTTAATTAGCCTTAATTGTATTAGGTTTTTTAGGATGAAAGATCTATAAAGATGATTTTTCAAAAGTTAGAACATCATACATTCATAACAAGCTCTATAACAATGAATTCAATGTTTTTGAAATGTTAAAAAAAAAAAATGATAACAAAACTAATGTAAGTACTCGTAAAAGAAAAGGGATTATTGTTTAGTAGGAAAGATTTGAAGTAATCAACTATATATATTAAAACGTAAGGCGAATCATAGCAATCCGCCATGTGGCGCCTCTTTAATACAACTTCAGTGTACCGTGAATGTTAGCCAAAATACTTGTTTGTTATGAATTGAACTTGTGACCTCTCACTTTAAGAAATATAGACTTTACCAACTAAATTATGCATTACCATTGTTATCTTTTCATACAACAAATTATAATATCATGGATTGTAAAATAAATGAAAACATCATCATAAAGCGAATGGTCAAATAACTCCTAATAATATTTTTTTTAATATGTATGTTAAATCACATAAATGTATAATGAATAACAATAAACAATTGCTTGTGTGATTATCTTTTAACACATTGTGTGTAATCATTTCATATTCAGCCTTTTTTCCCAATATCATAATTGTTCTTTCACTCCAACTCTTTAAATTTCTTTAGCAATCGTGTATTCATGTTCAAAAATACTAACGTTAAAAATATAATTATTCTCAAACAAATTCAACTCACATAAATCCCTAATAATGAATAAATCATTGCTTGAGGAAAAAAAATATTAACAAATGATTATATTTGAAAATAATTAATCATCAATATATAATTTGCTAAAACATTTTTATTGCTAATGTAAAAGAGTTTTGTATACACTCTGTATATATTTACATACTTAATATTTCATCTTATGAAATTTTAAGTTTGATTTTAAGAATTTTTTGTGAAAAACTACTTAGTAAAAACTTATAAAATTTATTTAGTAAGCCTTAAACTATTTTTTGATGTATCAAATGATTCAGGACAACGCCCGGGATCAAAGCTACTTAATTAATAAAAAGTAAACAGTGAAAAAACGACACATCTCCCTAACTTTATTAACCAACCACAATTAATAATGACAAGTTATAGTACGACTTGGCCACATATTAAGCTTAATTAAAATTAATTATACCATAGTTAAGCGGATTTGTCATAGTTTTGCTCTACGCATAGAATCTTTGGATTGTAAAGTATGGCAGCTAGCTAGGATCCTTAGCTGGTGGTATTCGATACACTCATTTTACATTATTCAATATCATATTAATGCTAATTACTAATTAATTAATAGTTAATTAATTATGGACCGACTAATATTTTAACCTTTTGCTGCTTCTATGTAGGTAGACGTGGAAGGGTTAACTTTAATTTGTTGTATAATGATATTAGTATTTTATAGAACTTGTCTTCCAATGGTGAAAGATCAAAAAAGGGTTTCACTTTTTTAAAGGTGCAAGTTTTTACTCTGTAAAAATTGTTTGTGTTTGTCAATGGAGTGAGGTGTACAACATAACTTAGGCAGCTCGGCTCTTGATTCTTTAAGATTTATTTGACTATGTATGTTATTAATTTGGTTTGGTGAGTTTTTTGATCGGTTATTTTAATGAAAGGATAAAATTCCTTACATTTAAGATGTTGGCCAAGTCAAAACTCAACCTTTTATCCTATATCTTTTTTTTACTGCAACTATTGGCATTTTAGTGTACGATGATATAATTGAAGTATTAATATATTTAGTTGTGTATAATGTATCAATACTAGCTAGATAGTTACCTAGCTAATGTAGTTAAAGAAAATTACTTATCGCCCACACGCACTTTCCAATAAACAAAAGACAGCGTATATTCGGTCTCTTTGTCAGTCTTAGTTTACCGATCAATATAGTTCTTATATTTTAATGTTGTGTATATAATTGATTGAAACAAATGATAGATTGAACGGAAATACATTTGAAGTACGAAAGTACTTGTCTTAGTGGTTAAAATTGTATATACCTAGTTAATTAACTGCTAGCTACTAACATTCAATCAACCCCAATTAGAGACCGACTACACTTTAGGGGCGGCGAACAATTGATCAAATCTTCTTTGGAACCGGAAGGGACTTAACTGCAAATTAAGTTAGGTCGACTCACCTAGTTCAGGTTTCTAATCGATCCAACCATAACGTCCATGAGTTTTCTCCATACCAATAAAAAAAAAAGGAATGAAAATAGATATTTACTAAGCTAAACCAAATGGAAATGTTCTAATTATTCTATAGCATTGGAATAAATGTATAATGAATGGCAATGTGTTGTCACCTAGCCACTGGGTGTTATCACTATTTAATTAGTTGAAATTATTTGTGCAATTGTGTGTATGTCCTTAGCAACCTAAGCTGATGAGCACTGTTGAATAAACCTGCTTAGCTAGGATTTATTATGAATTATGATATGGTTTTAGAATATGCTTATTGGTAAACTAACTCACCTTGAAGTTGGAGCTAATTGTGCTAAAGTCATCACCACACAAAATTAGGGCCTAAATTAAGGCGTACTTTGGGGGTATTCGTTATATAATATACTCCTAATCCTAGAATATTCTCATTATATTAAATTTTTGGGTTTATTTTTTCATAACATACATTCATTTGTTTTACTAAGCATATAGGCCTTATTGTTCATTCGAAAGTAATAATTAAGTTTTCAACTTGATTTGTTTTACTATATATACATAAAGTATGCATGCGCTTTATTATTAAAAGTATGTTGGCACGTACTTAAAGGCTTAGGGATAAGCTTGATTTAAAGGTTAATTAGTATAGTACATGATGAGGGAAACAAGGAAGGTCACTGTGTGCGGCTTACACTACATAAACCGGATTATTATTATTTTAATTACTCAATTAATTAAGATTGGTTTAATTACAAATTGATGATGTCATTTTCATCAGTTAATTAGGGCCAAAATTCTGGGGGTACACACTTTCCTATTAATCTAATATCTAGGCTTTAATACTTTTTTTATGAAGGTTATAGTGCTCGAATTCATCAATGGTTAGTTGGTGGTCTATTCAAGTACCCCTAAAATATGTATGGCACCTTAGATACACTAGCTAACCTAGCCATCCATATTTAAAATCAGCATACTCGTACATATGGCAATCAAGGTGTATTAAATGATTTTAATTTTTGTGGCTTCAACTTCTTGAAGTCGAGTAGATATTTAATGTGTGTTAATAATTTAACTTAATAATCAGTAGGTCAAATTAGTACATAAAAAATAAAGATATGTTGTATGTCAAATTCATCTACTCTGATAAATTATAAACTAACGAACAAGAGTAGGTGTTGATTATTGGGTGAAGGAAGATATATGCATGCACACTTAAAATTAGTTTATATATATAGCCTATAATCACCGAACTAATCCGATCTACATAAAAATCAAGAAAAAGTGATTCATGCATAAAATGATTAAAACCAAACAGCTTTAGTTAAAACCGATCAACTAACGTGTATTGATTAATGAGTTTCCATTAATAATTTACACATACACAAATCATATGAATACATGAATAATCACTCAAAACACTTTCTATAGTATTGTTTAGGTAGGGTAAATCCCTTACGTGAGAAGAACAACTTATTGATCGGAATAATTTGATTTTGGATTATTATTAATTTATTATTATTATTATTATTCAAATTCGCTTGTACATGCTATTAATTAATGCACATGCATGACTGACATTCGTGATTTTTTCAATGCTTAAATTGTTGTTACGAATTCTCAAACCACAAAAAACTTAATCAATAAGTACGTGATTAGTAAAACATTAAGGTCGAGTCATTAGCTGTTTAACACCAAAATTAGAAAGTTTGAAGATGGGAAACAGCCATGGCCATTGTCGGAATTAGCGTGCACACCAACTATTATAATTGAACATAATTCATCTTTAATTATCATTAGTACGTAACGTATGATTAGATTTTAATAATTTGTTAGTTTTTTTTTAGGGAAAGCCTAAAGGTCTGAATTTCCTTGTTTAAAATATAAGGAAAAGCATAATGAGGGAATCTCATCACATCATGTGCATCTTTTTCTACAAATCTTTACAGATTACCTAATATAATATGCTTAAAACAAGGTGTTTATGTTAATCAAGCTTGCCAACTTGGAAAGGCATCTCTTAAGAAATTACCAGTAATCTCCTCCTCTCTCTCCCTTCCCCCCCCCCCCCCCCCAAAAAAAAAAAAAAAAAGACATTTGGTTTTGTCTAACTAATTTAGTTCATCCTTATCCAATCAACAGCTTTAAATCAAAAGGTGATAGATAATTGTTTAGAGGCGCTCCCTTGACCCAATATATTTCTTCGGATAAACTTTTTATTAAATTAAAGCTTGACTTATGGACATTGTTTTTGGTTTTTGAATGACCTTTCGAGTTTCGTCTTATTTACATTATTTCATACTTCTCCTAGTAACCCCATGTCAAATTTTAGGCTCAAAAAATTTGTTATGCTCCATTTATAAATGATTTGTCATCTAAGGACACATTTAGAGTTTTTGCTCGATATCTTGACAACGTTTTATGAGCTAATTTTGAACCCTAAGGAACTGACAAGGGATCTTATTTTTTCACTATAGAGATGTCATGTAAAATTTTCGGCTATTTTATTTTCACTATAGAGCGTAAAATATTTTCCATGAAAAGTGTTTTCCTCCCTTTCTCAATTTTACATTGTTTTCAGAAAATACTAGAAAATTTATGTACCAAACAATGTAAAATTGAAAAAGGGAGGAAAACACTTTTCATAGAAAATGTTTTACGCTTTACCAAACGGAGCCTTAAAATGGCAATCATAAATAAAAATTTTATTTGCTCTGTAGAATTATGTAGGAAATTAATTAATGCCGTAGTCTTAATTAACCAAGCAAGAAACTCTGATCTCTTGCTTGTGAAGTATGATTGCACCAACTTAACCTAATTTTTTTTTTTTTTTTTTAAAACTCCATAACAGCTTTACTGTGGATGCATGAGCAACTTCTCCTAGGGAATTGGTGAAAGATGTAAGAGGTACGAAGTTAAATTTAGGGATTGAATGGTAGTGATTCAAAAGAAAAAAACTATCAAACATCAATCTCAATCAATCCCCTTTTGGGGAATTTAGACAGACTAATGATGAAAGATGTTCGTCCAATTTATAATCAACAACTTTTGCAAAGAATAGTGTACTTCCTTGGCTATAGGTCTGCCCTTTTTCTCACTGTCCTCTTCCTTCTTCCACGCAGATCAGATGGATTCATTAATTTAGTACGTATACATTGGCATTATTATACATTCACTGGTGTATTTATTTATATAAAGTTAATTCTTTTGTATTTCTAGCATTGTAATCGTGTTGCCAAATGGGAGGCTCCACGTCTCACTTCTAAGCCTAGTATTTCTATAATATTGTCTTTGATTTCACAGGAGGAGCTCTTCTTCGCCTGATCTTACATTCGGTGTATACACTTCTGTATATAATCTTATACAAAATTTTAACATTCAGAATTTAATTTTAGTATTCAGTTTTATATAGTTAATATTCAAAATTTACGTTACTTAAGATATTCACCTACCAAATTATAAATCTTATTTATTTTTATTATTATTGTTTTTTAACTTTCAACTGTCTAAACCTATTTTTGATGTTCAGTTTTCCACGGTCAATGTTTATAATTTTACTTTGAATATTCACTTCCCCAAATTAAACTATAATCTAAATGTTTTCTTTTTTCGTGAAAGCTTTCAGAATTGATACTTAACATTGCTCATTGAAAACTGAACATTGTACTTTAAAAAGTTGAACATTACATTTAAAAAACTGAATATGTCCAAGTTAAGTGACTATTACACTTCAACTAACTTCTATTAATTAATTAATAAGTGGATTTTAGGTTAGGGATATATATAACTAAAATTATAGACATATGAGAAAATTAGAATATTATTTAAAATCAAGATGCTAATGAACATTAATCTTAAGAAACTGAACATTGCCTATTGAAAATTGAAAATTGAACATTGCACATAAAAATTCGAACATCGTCTCGGGAGCACAGTTTGTTATATACTCCGGGTGCATATTATATATTACCCTCCAAATCTGATTTCAACTTCTGAAAACTTATTTTGTTCCTTTTACAGAGTATTTTTGAACTATAGTCAAATTGAACTTTCTCCTCATCATGTGACCATCGCGTATGGTCAAATCAACCCCTAGTAACTGTCATGGGGAGTTTAGCCCTTAATAACTTGTTTTGTTCCTTTGATAGAGGATTTCTAAACTACAAACAAACTAAATTTTCTTCCCCTCCCAAGACCATCCGCGTCTTATGAACGAATCACCCCTAATAGTTGTTTTAGAGACCTAATTTGACCAAATGGTAATCATACATAGTTTTTCAACCATTTTTTCTGGGACCTCAATATCCCTGAAAATGATGAATCACCCCTAATAGTTGTTTTAGAGACCTAATTTGACCAAATGGTAACCATACATAGTTTTTCAACCATTTTTTCTAGGACCTCAATATCCCTGAAAAAGATGAATACTAGGAGGCTCTATCTCAATTTGTCGTATCTTTCTACTAAATATTCTAGGAGGCTCCATGCTCAATTTCAGACTCTAAAAACTTATTTTCTTCCCTTCATGAAAAATCTATGGGCGACAATCAAACTGAACTTTCACCTATTTCACTCTCGTGTCCGTCATATGTTGTCTTGGGGCCTGTATAACCTAAGGGTAAGTTTTTTGACTGTATTTGTTTGGGACCTTAAAATACCCAAAATCCGTGGTTCGTTTTAGCTAATTTTACTAACGATATGCCTCATTGCCTAGTGTTTAATCAGTTGAAGCTAAGTCACTTAAAAGAAATAATTAATATCCACCACAGTCTGGGAACAATATTAATTTTGCAAGGAGAATGCATGTTATTATGTACCACCTTCTACGCACCTGCATGAACCTTGGCATATGCATTAGGCACATAGCTACGCTACTCAGGAGATATTTTGGAGTCTTTGACCACTTAAAGTAACGAGTCTTAATTAATTATTGTTATCACCCAAGTAATTAATAAGCCACAATCATATCTAAAAGAACAAATATGTAATAGTACAAAATGCAATGATATGAAGTACAATTTATTAATTAAACTCGCAAACTAAGTACTCCCAATAATTCAATGGGTAAATTAAAAGCAAGGACAATTAATTTCAATTGATGAAGCTAAGGAAGCTATCTCAGCAATAATAATAAATAATAAGAGCAGCAACATAACAAAGAATTGTGGTACCAAAAAGCATGCAATTTCCCAAATAAGAGATGGATTTTGCCAAACAATGCTCTGACAATTCATAGGATGTCATTAAAAACTGCTGCTTACTACTGAACGTGCGACCATTAAAAAAAGAACCAATCAAACACTGAAAATCAAACAACAAAGATGATAATTTGGTCTTTAGCATACTACGAGTACAAGATATTTTAGTTCATAAAATGTCAATAATAATTTTACCATTGTATTGTATTGTATTGTATTGTAAGGTGTCGTTCTACTATTTGACTTATATTTTCTGTTTTTTCAATTGATTTTGTTTTTTTTCTTCTTGACCTCATATACATACAATAAGCTAAGTCTATACATATAATAGGTCCCCTTATATACATGAATGGTTGTGGCTAATCTTCTAGAACTCTTTTTATGAAGATAAGAGAATTGATTAGACTACACTCATTATGAATTTACACTATAATGATCACACACCTCAACTATATATATTACTACACATTTGCATGTTTAGTATTATTCCCACTATTTATTTATGTAGTAATCTTCCATCTTTTGGTTTAGGATAAGAGCTCTTTTGTGTTTATGTAGTGTTTATTGGTTAGCTAGATGCCTAGATTCATTTTTTTTTTTTATGATGGGAATCGATCTAAATCAGGTTATATATATGCTTTTAAATTTGGTTGTTTTGGTCCTTTGACATGTTATATACAAGAGTTAGTGTGCATGCAATGACAAGAATGTTACTAATTCGAATCTTGTATACTCCTCATTTCTAAGGTGTAATATTTATGGCTAATTGTGGAAAGACTCAGGCTCATGAGGATGTCATAATACAATTGCGATCAATTATTGAGCTCCAACTATTTTCATTAAATCAATCTTTAATTGAGTTGGTCCTTAGCTAGCTTTATCATAACAAAGCTCATTATATAGTGTTAGTCACAAAGAATTATATATTTCAATAACTCGAACAATGATAGCCACAATCAAGCTTAATTTATTAGCCCAAGTTTACTAAAACTTGACTTGACTCATTTTGTTTACTACATCCGTTACCTAATAGTTACAAGTTTGCAACACTAAAGTATTATTTGAGAGGTATAAAAAATTTAAGTATTACAACTAATAAGAAATGAATGTAATAATTGCCCCCATAACCATCATTTTCTAAAACTAATCGGTCGTTTATGAAATCAGTCTCATGCATTTATTTAACTACTATGTAATTAGGTATTTACTATTCAGGTGAGTTAGTAGAGAAGATAAAACCTAGGTTGCACGGAGTCAGGAACGGGGTCGAAAATGGATGCGGATATGGGGACTGAAAACGGCTACTCTGAAAAATATTGTCAATGGATACGGTAAATTATAACATGAAGAATCTGAATCGTCCCCAATAAGGGGACGAATCGGGTTCGGGGACAGCAACCCAGTAAAAGTACTCATGTTACGTAGGATAAAACCGCTCCAAAGCAGTAATATCAAACTATCAATATCTATGTAGTCGTTATAGATTAAGCATTAAGAGTTAATTAGATAGGAAAAGTAGTTGGGAAAAAAAAAAAAAAACAAAGCTAAGAAAAAAATGGATAAAGGTAGGTGTTGCTAGGGTAAAAAAAAGAATTGACACTCTTGCAAAAAAAATAGAGTACAATAGTCTCACAAGTCAGTTGTCATTTTATCCACTTAAATTGACCAAACAAAGGGCAACACGAGTACTAGAAAAGTAGAAAGGATGATAAGAGACTATTCCCCACCAATCCAAAGTTTAGGGTATAGTATGAAATATTTGCAGCCTTTTTATCCATCCACCGTATTAACTTGCTTTGTTGTGGTGGTAGTGTACAAGCATTATGTCATTTTCTCACGTCAACTTAGATATGTCCTTAGTTGTACAAATTACAAATACAAGCAAAGCTCTTGGAAATTATATATTTGATGCATGAAGTTATATTATAATTATCACTTTCCATTTCATGGTTCATTGCATAAACACATTTTTAAGAGTTTTGACATACATGAATGAACAAGTATATGTGTGAAAAATAACATCAATTATTTTTCAAAATATTATTGTAACTTTTTATAAAAAGTAATTAGAATCTTAAAGATCGATTCATGTGATTCTCCTTTTTATTTTACTTTAATATAATTGTACAGTGTCAACTCATTATTGACTGTACGAGAAATCAAATTAAATCTCTAATCTTAAATATTAAAGGTAAAGGTAGAACATATCCCAATCACTCTGTCACTTCCATCATAAAATGGCTCCATCTCCGCCCTCCCATGTGATAATATCTCTCCTCTATTGTATACGTATCTAAACTTCATTCACCGATATAAGGTAAGACGGTACAAATCACCAATCCAATAATCTTGTGCCTCTACTTTTACTGTAACCCTACGTACGCTACTCATCATATAAATCTGATTCACTTTCACCATTGGTTTATAAAAACATAATGATGATAATGAAAACAAAATTCATTCGTCTGTCCTTCAACTATAACAAGTATGAAGATAAGAAACCTTCAAAGTTTTAACCACTAACATTGCTATTTGAAAGGGTAAAAGTTAAAATAGGCGACTACATACATGGTATATGGACTTGTAAGCATTCAATAGTACATGTATGATGTGTCGATATGTTGTTAGCTTGGTACTTAATTACACTTCAAACTAATACTCCACTTATTTTTCCACTAGTCATCAAATTATGTATGTGTTGAGTACAAAATAAAGACATATCTTTCTAACCTGCTCATTTTTTCTTTATTTTTACGGAGCATTACTTGGTTTTATTCATCTAATTTGATCTCATTTTCACTAAAGTGAGTTTTATTTTACAAAAATATTTTTTTTTTCTTCTAATTTGAGCTTAATTTCACCTAACTAATCTTATTCTAGCTGAACATTGCAGATTTTTACCAAATTTAATTTTGTTAGGCCTTTTATTTTGGGAAATTCCTAATTTAATTTATTCACTTGATTTACATATTAAGCAAATATAGTCTCATATCATTTTTTTTTGTCTAATGATATGCATTCCAATGCAATATATCTTTTTAAATCTAATCTAAATTCATTGTATTAAACAAGACTAATTTATGCCCATTTGTCTTTCTAATTAATTGAGTCGAATTTAATTAAATAATAGATCCTAACAAGTAAACATATACCCTAATCACCCTAAATTCCAATCCCTAATTAGGACATTCTAGGCGACTGACGAAACAAAACAAAACAAAATCAAGCAAATCCAAATTAAGTAGATATAACAGAATAAATAAGCTTAATTAGTAAATGGGATGATTAAATTAAACCAATAGTCGTATATAACTATATATATATGTATATGACACATAATGTAGGTCATTAACTTGTTACCAACCCATGAGGGGATAAATTGGAACTATACGCACGAAAATAAAAAGAAGGCGTGGTGCTTGGTGCGTGGCCAATGGCAATACCTACCCCCCGTGTGACGGACGACGTGGTACCACTACCACTACCACTAGCTGCATTCTTTGGTGTAGGGTCCACTCTTGATGAGGCTGTAGGATTATGATTACTCCATGGTTCACGTCACGAAGAATGATTAAGAGAAAAATTCCTTAAAAAATAAATTTAAATATAAAGAAGAATTCAAATATTAGTCTAGTGATAATTATGGTAAAAAATGGAACACGTAGAATTAGTGGTCCTATATAGAATCCCAAAGTTTAAAATGTTTGGGGTTTTGACACGTGTGCCATGTACTTAGTTGCTCCCCATGTGACCTTTTTAACTTCCCTCACAATCTCTCATTTTATCGGTCAACAATCAACATGCACACTCAAGATACACACCCTCAAATTTTATCTCTTTCCTTTATATTTCAACTATGGTCTTCTTTTTGATGCCCTAATTTTTTGGTTGTATTGCACATATAACATTCTCCTAGAATCCTATCTAGCTAATGTTTTGTCCTCCAATGCATGATGTTTTTATCCGCATTTTTTTATTTCATATTACTTGCTGTATCATCCTGACTTAACGAGATATTTCGTATTTGTTAAATTATTATATCTTACGGCTATCTTCTTGTGAATCATCCCAATTTACTGTATTTGGTAATAATGGAACTATCATGTTAGTTTGACTTGTTCTTAACTTATAGCATCAGAGGAGACGATAATTTCTAACTAGATATATGGTATAGTCATGAGTCATCACTCATTCATTCATCATTTGCAAAATGATCAGCATACATTGACATGGTTTGGGAAATTTGTCTAATCGATCCAAATATCTTTATAATATAAAGTACGAGCATATTATTATTATTATGTAAACAATGATAGAGTATATAAACTATTTTTGGCCTTAACCACCGGCTTAATTAAGCTTTTAGTTGAATTGATCCTCTAATATGGTATCAATACCAATGTGACTCAAAGGTCACGGATTCAAATCTCATCCACTTTTTCGTTCTAAGTGAAATTATTAAGTACTGAGTATGATGGATTTCATGTTATATCTACACTTCTAGCCAACGGACTCTTGTGTGAGAGGACGTGTATAAACAATGTTAGCATAAAGAAGTATTTTTACTAAAAATATAGAGTAAGTAATCAATAATCAACCAAATAATGAATGATTTAGTACTCGATAATATATTTGTATCATTATGTACAAAGGGTAGATAATCAAACACACTGATTGAAATAGAAAAACAAAGCTATTACCAACTTTCCGATATACATGATGTATTTGATGGATAAATATGAGGGGACATTTAGATTGATTAACTATTAGTTGTAGAGTTTTAGTCACACTTAAACAGAAAATACGATAATTAAATGAAGTTTTATTCTCAAATTTGCAACATACACATACATTTTGGAACAGTTTTGTACATTTAGCTACTTGAAAGAATACTCATTGTGTCATCATTGGTTCATTGGAGCACCAACTTAACAAATATTGCCTTGACTTCAGTTGCTTACTTTACATTTTACATACTCCGTACTTTATTAAACTGTATGACAAATGAAAGTAACGAATTAAGCCGCAAACTGTAGAAATCGAGGTTAATAAGGCTATTAATCAACTTAATCCTTTATCAATTGACCAATTAAAGTTGCCTCAAACAGCTTACCAACGTATAGTTGGATAAAATTTTGTGTTTTCTAGTCGATGGCAACTGTATGTTACTATTGGATCAGTTTTTAAAGGTAGTAATTTCCGCACTTTCTAAACTATTTCCGTACTATTCATATGAGAGGAAGAGGGGTGCGAAAATAATCTGGGGAGTATGGAAATACTAAGGGTCTGTTTACTTCAGCTGAGCTGAGCTGAATTGAATTGAGCTGAGATGAATTGAATTGAACTGAAAGTTTTTTATGAATGATTAATCAATAGCAAAATTAAAGAAGAGTTGAACTGAACTGAACTGTGCTGAGTTGAACTGACTAGACTGAACAGATTTTAAGGTAAAGTAAACAGACTCTAATTACCTAATTTTTACATGTTGCGTACTATTAGTCCCTCAAATTTTGCGAAGCATTAAACATAATTTCACCAATAAAAAGTGAATCACCCCATACCTTAATTAAAATTGTAACAATCTAGAACACATTGTCCAATAGTTAGATTGCCAAGTATTGAAGCACCCCATTTTAATAATGTTTTAAATTTGTGCAAAACGATAATTACAATTGTGCAAAGCAACTTCGCGATTTCCCATGCTCATGCTTGGCTGTGCGGCCTGTGCCCCCTTATGAGGAAAATCACTTATCAATATTTAATAATTTGATAATTAAAGATTAATTTAAATTTAACATGATATATTCTCTACCATTGCAGTTGCACGGTTTTCTAAATGAACACATCATCACATTTTGATGTTATTTAACATAATTAAGTACAATTCTTAGCTTGTAATGTTGTCCTTTACTTAATTATACTCTAACACGAATACTCCACTTTCAACCCTCCACAATTAAGTACGGACTAATCAAATTAATAGAAGAGCAGGGGTGGCCTGGTGGAGAAAGTAAAAATGTAGAGTAAAATTGGTTTAGAGGACAAATTTTTCGTAATGGACATTTTCAGACTACAATAGTCATTCATATATTTTTCAAGTCACAAAAGTGATTTTAAATTCAAGTTACGAGGTATATGCTTTCAAGTAAGGAAAAACACATAGAATCTTCCTTTGAACCAGCTAAGCTATTGATATATCATAGCTTGGGGGGGGGGGGGGAGGTTGGGGGAAAA
>PYUH01000164.1:2894789-2939609 GCA_016808085.1 Suaeda aralocaspica
GGGGGGGGGGGGGAAGGTTGAGGTAAAATCAGTTAAATTAAACTATAGAAAAAGTTATATTCATTGTTGTAGCTCGACTTTTAGTTATGACCTGATCGTAGCATTGTACTAGTAGCCTCTTGAATTAAACTAAAGCAGCACTAGCTTAGAAGATGACAATTTTGTAATTTTACATTTTTTTCTGAAGTCAGAAACATACATTTTCTAACTAAAAAATGTTCATCTTTGACGTGAAAATACTTTTAAGAGTCAAGTTAATCCGTTGCTGAATTTTTTCCTTTGACCCAATGGCAGATCTTTGTTATGGCTAGGAGGGGCTTGGGCCCCCTTGAATTTTTTTGGGTTATACTTGCATGAAAGAAAAAAAAAGGGTATAGCATTATGGTTGTTGGATTAATCTTTGATAACATCCACCACTACTTTGACTTTAAAAAAAAAAAATCTACCTCTAAAAAAGATTACTCATGGTAAAGACTAAATATTTTACGAGTAGATGCTAATCGTATTTTATACAATCCTATCTAAATCCCTTAAAAATATATATAATCCTATCTAACCTTAATCCAATTATCCATTTTATTTGGAACCAATAAGTCTCGAGCCACGCGCCCTACTTTTTTTTTTTTTTTTTTTTTGAAATGGTATTGGAAGCCCAGTATAAGGAAAATTAACACCCCAATTACTAAGCAAAACCTAATTACTACTACCAAATCCAAAATTAATCCTTAATTCTTTATTTTATTTTTCTTTCACAAAACCCTAGGTGGTCAGAATTTGGGATCCCGACCCCCACCTCCTTTTCAAAGTTATGTGACTTGACCTTTGTGTATATTTTTACTTTTTAAAACTAAATTTTCATTTTTTTTTTAATTTAAAAATTTCACTAGAATCCAAAATATTTTTGAATGACCTTATCTTTGGATGATAATTACCCAATTAAGCAAGCCAAAATGCACCCTACCTCCCCAATGTAGGATGAGTGTCAAACTGGCTAACTAATTTGTGTGACTCTTATCCTATTCCAATCCTAAAGGAATGTATCCTCTTACCGACTTACCCTTTTTTTAGTCTACACATACTTATTGTTTTTTACAATTTCCTTTTTTATTTTTTATTTTTTTGGGTAATACAAATATTTTGATTAGTTTTGCTCTATTTTTGTTTCTTTGCCTTTATTTATTTTAGCTTTATTATGTTGTTAGCATGTGAAGTATTTCTGTTTGAGGGATGGGATTATGGGAACATACCTTTTTTTCATTGACATGGTTTTTGTGCTACTTGCCTCAACTCCTTATTACCCTTTGAAGCATTTATCTTTATTCTAAATTTCATAAGCTCAATTAGGGAGTGAGGTTATCCCATCTTGATTTTAACATGTACAAGAAAGATACATTGTACCTTATCCTAAATGAATGAAAAAGTGGACGGTCGTGTACACATGTCCAAAGGAAGGAAAAACTTTAATTTGATTAAAAAAATGAGTAATTATTAATTAGCTTTTAAATAATTATTTCGTATTTAACATTCCTTATTAAGGGTTTGTATGGAAAAACCTAGCTTGATTATATTCACATAAGTGAAAATCTACCTTAATCCCAAACTTTACAAGTAAATAGGTTCTATTTTTTTGGTTAATACATATACACATATATATATATAGATAGATACATTTAAGAAAATCGTATAAAGAGTATATAACTATATACTCCTTCCGTTCGTTTATATAAACTAATAATATATAACTTGATCTTTTTTTATTTTATCTATACATAACAAAATAAGGTCAAAGTTTGATCACGTAAATAGTGACATGAAACCGCTTTATAGAACGGATTTTATTTTCAATTTCAACTAATATTAATGCCACTCCTTAGCTATGTAAGTACGGATACGTATATAGTTTCCGAACAAAAACGTTTCAGAGATGAGGAAGCATGAATTCCTGAAAATAAGGAAACGGAAAACGAATAGGAAAACAAATGCTTTCATAAACAATGTAAAAAAACTATAAATATCTTATATACATAAACATAGAAGGAGTGTGCGTGGCATGCATCCTGGTGTCACCTACTACACGTGCTAAAAAAGTAGAGCGAAAACAAGATGCAACGTGAGAAAGTCCTACATTCGAAAGCCGAAAACTAAGTTCTGAGGTCTTCGAAAAAAGATGCCAAAATTTTGATGTGGTGCCCTTATGGTTAAAAAAATCCCCATGAGAAACCTTTTGAGGTTCGAAAAGTTATAAGACGAGTTCCGAGAGAGAAAAAATGATTAGTGTGTCCTTTTTCAAAAATTTTCTAAAGAGACAGGATAACAAGTTTTTCGAGACTGAAACCAGTTATGAGGTGCCCTAGGATTACCAAAATTTCAACAAGACGTAGGAGAAATACAAGGAGAAAACAAGATGGAGCCCCGGACAGCACTCCAATCACCGAAAACGAATGTTATAATTCATAATTTCGGAGGTTTTTAAATCTTGGGGAAATTTTTTTTTGCTGAAAATCCTACACAGTGTCCCCAAGGACAAAAGAGGGTCTTAGAATAGCTTTCCGAAATTTAAAAGGCCATGAGAAGGATCCTGGAAAATGAAAAACTCAAGTGTGTTCGTTTTTTTGGGAATCCTTCAAAACGAAAACATAATTATGGGTCATCCCATTGTTCGAAAGAACATCAAGGATGCATAACTTTATAATTTTTGACTTAATTAATTAAGGTCCTCAGTTCAAGAATTGAATTTGTTGCATTCAAATGTTGATCTACTCAGCTTGATGTGTACATAACTAACGTAAATAAAATTAAGATAAACTAATCTCAAATATGTAATTACCTTATAGAGGAAGATTTGCAACTCTTATTAATAACTTACTGTAAAATTCTTTTATCTTCACACTCTTGTACTGTTGCTTTCTATCTTCATTTTAACCCTTTCTTTTTGCTCATATTTCTAGCTTTGTTAGTTTCTACTTCATCAACACCTTACAAGACTTAACAATCAAGTAAATGGCTACTATAGACATATATGTAGAATTTTCTCAGCTTCGAATTCATATGGAGTCACTGTCTATAATGAATGTCTGAAAGACATAATTAATGAGATTTGGTGATCTCGATCTTGAAAATTGTTCTTAAGAATTGAATTACCTAAATTAAATTAGCTGACATTCCTGTGAGATTGTGTAAACTCCTTTAATTTGCTTGGAATTAATTCATTGATCAATATATATAGGTTCCAAAGTCAATATTAAGCGGCGATATACAATATATCCTAAAATATATCCTACAGAATATTGGAACAATTCAATATTCTATCTATCAATTCCAAATCATTTACGCAATTACTTGCGGACTTAAGTTCTATATTTTTCTATACATAATCGAATTACATAGTAAAGTATGAAAATTCAATTGTCATTTAGTTGGTATTCAGGTTTTTCACTCATTCAATTAAGTAACACCACTAAACATAAAAAGTATTTGGTTAGTACAAGATAGTCTATCCATGCATGCACTTGCTTCCTTTGTTAGAATGCTACTTACTGACTTACACTTATGAGCTTAGCTTAGTTTCATTATGTCACGACTCACCAAATACAGAAGTTAGTTAACTGCCACTTATCAATTGTACCTTTAGTTAGAAGTTGACACAAGTTATCTCTAATATAGTATACAAGCATTGGTAAAATTGAAAATTTTCTCCACTTTTAAGCCCCAAAACCAAACACTAATTCTAGATACTACACTACACTACACTACACTTTAGCATATGATCTCTATGTATTTTTATATTAAAATAATCCAAATTTCCAATTTTACCCTTGGTCCACCCTTTATATATGAAGTCTCCCCCTCACCACTTCTTTATCCACATGCAGTAGCTCCCTCTAATCAGCTGCTTCAATTCCTTTTACTCACAAATATTCCAACAAAGAAAATTGATTGAGTTTGACATTTAACTAATTAATTAGCTTATACACTCAATTTTAGCTACTAATTAATTAGTATATATATATTTTTAATTTACCATCTAAAATCATGCAAGAAGAAGATGATTCTATGGATTTGATCTCTCAATTCTACACTTCAAGTATATACACCCAAATTCCTCCTCAACAACAAGGTACTAATCAATTTTTTGTTCATTTTGTATATTTTATAGAGTTTTATTTTTTTTAATTGATAATTAAATTTAAACACAAGCATGATTCATTCACATATGAAATAACTGAATAATTAAATTACACTAAGCTAGTATTATTTTCATTATTTGGTACATAATTGTATAAACTATTAGAAGAACTTTTTATTTATATTTATAAATAATAATAATAATAATAATAATAATAATAATAGGAGATCAACCAAAACGACGTAGAAGGAGAAAGAGCAAAAATGAAGGAAGTAGCTTAGCAGCAAAGAAGAGGAAGTTGAGTGAAGAACAAGTGAACATGCTTGAGTTGAGCTTTGGTTGTGAGCATAAGCTTGAGTCCGAACGTAAGGATCGGCTAGCTTCGGAGCTAGGTTTGGATCCGAGGCAAGTTGCTGTTTGGTTTCAAAACCGAAGGGCACGTTGGAAGAGCAAGAAGCTTGAGTATGAGTATTCTAAGCTACAGAAAGAAAATGACAAGATTGTGCTTGAGAAGTGTCGTCTTGAATCTGAGGTATAGTTATCATCTTATATATATATATATATATATGTACGGACTTTGAAGTTTATTACTCCATATAAATACTTATACTATATTGTTAGGATTTAATTCCATTATTCATATATATAATTCTTTAAATAACTTTGAAAATTACATTTAATTGATGTCAGATTAGGTAGAGCTAGGTTTTCTTTACTTATATATATATATATATATGTCTCAATCACTTTCCTTAATTGAACTACGGAGAAACAAATTAAAATACGACAATAATAATAAAAGATAAGCAAGAAAATGACCAACTAATCAAAGTTAATTTAAGATTTAGAGAGTGTAACTCTACTAAGCATTTTGGAATTGGGATGCAAAATTAAGTGTATAGCAAAAAGAATAACATGGGATGCACAAATTAAAGAGAGTTTGAGATAGGGAGTGTATGTGTATGTGTATGTGTATGTGTATGTGTATGTGTATGTGTATGTGTATGTGTATGTGTATGTGTATGTGTATGTGTATGTGTATGTGTACATACAGCATTGAATTGTTGGAGTGTTGTTTTTTAAGGTTTTGGATGTACTACTATACTGTAGACATTGGACAACAACAAATTTCCAATACATGTGAGTTTGTGCACCTTACACGTGTGCCCCTTATCAACCTTTCCATAAATTTATGAAATACTCCGTATTTGTTTAGTCAAGAAACATCTGGGCAAATGCAAATATCCAATATCATATTTATAAGTAGTGCTTCCCAATTACAATAAAGACATTTTTGTACTAGTTTTGTGCTTACCAAAATGCCTCTTATGCTCTCTTCACTTCTTCTTGTTTATATTGTACGGAGGTTTGTCTTATCTTATTTTCATTGTTTTGGCATTTACTTGTGAAAATCAAATAGAATCAAAAACAACGCAACGCGTGACCAACACCAAAATTACATGTAATATTGCATACTATCTTGTTAATTAATTACTACTCCGTATTACACTCTTATATGAACGTAAATTTAATTTGATTGATTCTAATTATTCCATCTTATAAATTAGATTGATTCTAACAATTTTATAATTTTAATATTATCAGGTATTAAGCCTTAAAAATCAACTTGAGGAAGCAAAAAAGGAGATGCAAAAACTTATAGATCACAAACCAGCAACAGCATTATCATCATCAACAGACAATATTTCAAGCAATAGTCCAAGTTCATCCCTAACAATGGATCATCATCAGCCAAATATGATGGACTCCCAACTACTTGGGGAACAATTTGGAATAGGAGGATGTTTTGATAGCATGTTTTATGTTCCTGAGGTTAACTACGTGCCTACCATGGATTGGCCTGTTGATCTTTATAATATGTAAAATTATTAAGCTAAATGATTAGAATAAGTTATTAAGTATTAATTAATTACTAGCTAGCTAGAGAATCATTTAAGCTGAGTAGTGCATGTATTGTGGATATAATTAACATTGTTAATCATCTATATCTTGTATATTATATTAATTATTTCACTAATTTCAGTTTAGTCTTTTTATTTGCTATCTATATGTATATATATTTGTATTGTTTTTTTTTTTTTTTTTAGTTTTTTAATATTTCANCATGTCAAATATGTAATAGAATTCTATTATATTATCTATTATCGATCATAAATTATGTGTTAGCCTTGTTCTACTTATATATGCGTCTATTTCTACTCTTCAATTGCATTTTTAGTGTGTTGTCAAAACCTTAGCCGTTGCTATAATATAAAATAATAACTCATGCATGATCAAAATTAATAAATATATGTTTTGGAAAAAATCGAATATGACTATGCTATTAGAATAATTAACACGTACTGTCCTTTTGAGCAAAGCGAAGAGTCCTTCACCCTTAATTAATTAAATTTCATCTCTGCATTATTCTAGATTAGGGACAATTCATAGAGATAATGTCCTTTTTAGAAGAACTAAAAATGTCAATGTTTAAAATTTCAATTTTAATTTAATTTTCTTATATTAAAAAACATGCTTAATCATGCCATTTAAAAAAAAAAAAATGTAATTTTCGAAAATATGACTAAATACACCCTAATAGAGATAAACACAAGACAATTCAAATGGCTAATGCTTTTAGAGATAACCAATAGACGCCACATTATAAAGTTTTGAATTGGCAAAACATGTAGAAAATGTCTTACTTTAAAGTTTATATATACATGCAATATCATAAGTTCATGTTCTATAAAATTTTTAAGTATTACTCAGTCTTTTGAGCTTACATATAATTTTGTAGAAGATATTATTTTTCCCTAGGTGATCAATTTAGCTAGCTAACGACGAACGAGCAATGGGATTTATAGCTTTGTTCATGGTGGCGCTAATGCCGGTGTTGAAGACGTTGTTGTTAACCGCGGTTGGTCTAGTTCTTGCCGTGGATCGCATTAATCTGTTGGGTTCTACAGCAAGACATAATTTAAACAATGTAAGTATTAAATAGGGATTAGGGAGTATATATATACGTTTTCCCAACATATATGATTCATTTTGGTACATATATATGGATTATGGGCCTATATAAGTATAACTAGGCCCTTAATTCTTTTTAATTTAGTTTACAGTACCTAAATTAAATAAGGTCCTAAGCAAATTACTGTCCAATTATATGACTATATAAACATAATAAGAATTTAATTAGGAGTTCTATTGGAATCCAAGGATGATTAAGAAGAGCCTGACTTAGGGCTTGGGCCGCTTGGCCCAATATTAGACTAATTCGATGTGCCAGGTTATAACTTATAAGTGGTTACAATGGCAAAAACAAATGTATATAGAAACATAGAGTTACAATTAATTAGCTGATGTCTGAACTCTGAAGATATGTGGTCTATTACTGTTAGTAAATAAATAAGAGTATAATTCGTTTTGATCATAGATGAATGCCTAGGCCGTAATTCGTTCAAGTAAATACATGATTATTGTATTGGTATGTCGACTGTCTTTGTTACATACATACATGGACATGGTCTTACCGTCAACCAGCTAGCAGCTTAGTATGTATTCATTCCATTTTACGCAACTGAATTAGTCTATCCATATTAATAGATTATGTCTATATCGTTTCATGTCATTGTCTCTTAACTTGGTAATTAATTTTTGTTTTACAGTCCTTTTTAATTATATTAATGGTAACTTTGTTGTGACTGCGACATAAACAGATGGTGTTTTATGTATTCAGTCCATGTCTAATGGGCGCGTACCTAGCAAGAACTGTTACATTTGATGTTATGGTGGACATGTAAGTCCTCTCCAAATAATGATCTATGTTCTGAGTTATTCATGATTGAAAATCTGTAATAATTCTTATGTATGTATGTATGTATGTATGTAGGTGGTTCATGCCAGTGAACATCTTGATAACATTTATAATAGGATCGGTGCTTGGATGGATACTGGTGAAGCTCACTAAAGCATCAAGTGATTTGAACGGCCTTGTCATTGGCTGTTGTGCTGCAGGTATTCTAACTATGCATTATATCAGTAGCGAGTTATTGAGTCATTTGGTTGATCCTAGCTCGCTCAACTATATGTCTATATATATATATATGTGTGTGTGTGTACATGCTCGATCACTTTACTTATGTAAGATTAAATGAATTCAGGCAACTTGGGGAACTTGCTTCTCATAGTAATTCCAGCAATATGCAATGAGCCAAACAACCCCTTTGGAGAATACTCCGTTTGCATGGCTGATGGTGCTGCTTATGTTTCAGTTTCCATGGCAGTACGTGCTATCTCCTCTTCAATTCGATCCTCAACTCAATTTTAATTTTGCAGTGGAAAATGGTGCATATTGTACATTATTTGATGAAATTAATGCATATGTGATGATGTATGGCAGGTGGGAGCTGTATATATATGGTCATATGTGTATGTGATCATGAAAGTATCAGCAGAGAAAGCCAACCAAGGTGTACATGACAGATCAGATACTCAGCATTCAATAGTCAGTATAAGCTCTGCTATCGCGGCTTCTCAAACCACCGAACCATTGCTTCTCTCCAAGGTACTTAATTATCTATCATTTGTTCGTTACTTGATCCTGCTAATTAGTCCTGCCTATATCTGGTCTGCAGAATCTCGATAAAAAATAAGGCAGAATTGAAAATTCATTTTCAGATATTCATACTAGTTTGTGCTCCGTTGTCACAGGTAGGAGGTACTGTAACAAAGTTGGAAAAGATCAAGAATGGAACATTTGGCTTGGTCAGAAGAGTGCGATCCATCAATTTACAGATGTTATTTGCACCTACTACTATTGGATCTGTAACTTTCTGAATTCTTATTATATGTCTATATTTGATACTATATACTCTTACATTCATATACAGCACCTCGGAATCCTTTCAAGTCATTCATAGTATAAGAGTATAAGACCATAATAACAATATTTTGTATGTAGGTCATTGGATTTGTGATTGGAGTAGTCCCTCTACTAAAGATGTTGTTAGTAGGTAGCAGTGCTCCTCTTCGTGTTATATACAGCACTTCTGAAATACTGGGGTATGAATCTTGTTAATCAGCATTTTTTTCCCCTGATAGCAAATGTCACAGGCTACTGACTTACAGTATCTAAACTTCTCTTCTTCGTGTTTTTGGTTATTGGCGTCTTCAGTGGAGCAACAGTGCCCTGTGTTACACTAATAGTAGGAGCAAACCTTCTAAGAGGTAATAACCTATATAAACTATAGTGTTCTAGTCCATTGTATTAAACTATTAAAGAAGTATATGTTGATACATTTTCCCTGTGTTATCCTGGTTGATTTATTTCGTGCCCCATTGATTTCAGGCTTAAGAAGATCAGGAGTAAGCGTGTCATTGATCATAGGAATAATAGTGGTGCGTTTTATAGCGTTACCTCTACTAGGCATCGTCATTGTTAGGGCTGCTCATCACTTTGGCATGGTCGGATCCAATCCATTGTATCAGTTTGTTCTTATGCTTCAGTTTGCTCTGCCTCCAGCTATGTCTATAGGTATGTTAATAATGTGTTATAATTGATTTTCCTAATATAAGTATCATAATTAGTTTTGAAGAATTTAACATTGGCACTGCACTACTTAAACAGGTACAATAAGTCAGTTGTTTCAGACAGGCGAGGCAGAATGCTCGGTGGTTATGCTATGGACATATGCAATGTCCGCCTTGGCTCTAACCCTTTGGTCCACACTATTTATGTGGCTTGTGCTATAGGCTATTTATAAGTCTGCATTGCAGCATTGCTGCGAGCATTGGTATAGATCGAATCATTCCCTCATGTCACAACAATGAATTGAGGTTTGCTGTGACTTGTGAGTAATATTGTAGTTAATGTTATGATTAGACTATGGAGAGCCTGTTGATTTCTTTTTAGGAAATTGGCTCAATGAATCGGCCAATGCCAATGTGCCGTTGCATAAAAAATGTACTGCCTTGTGATAAAGGCGTATAACAGTAATGTAAGATTAAGTGAGAGCAGAAACTGCTAATGTATCACTCAGATGATGAGTTCAAATCTGGAATAGCATACGGTATGAATGTAACAACGACTACCTTTCGAAACTTATCACTGATTTACTGGTGACTTGGTATTGATCAATGATCGTTATATCTTATGTCGCGCTCTATTCACTACAAAAAAAAAAAAAATTAACTTTTTATTCTCCGAAATTAACTTTAAGATTAAAGCTTTGTTGTTTTTATATGCTCCGAAATTACATGATTTTTAATCAAGTTTAGCATCATCACAAGTTTTAAGGTTGTGGGATCAAACACCAGGAGTCGAAATCACTGATATGCTAGCTCGCTGCCATTGAGTTTGAGTGACAAAGTTTATTGTTTATAGAACTGTATTGATAGCAAAATGTCAGGAGTTGAAGGTCTACAAATGCGATTTGATAAATATCGATATACGGTACGCCTATACATGCATGAAATATATGCAAGTTCAGTAGTTCTTAGTTCCCCACCACTTCATTAATACTTAATAGGTCAATGACGCTAGAATCATTGCAAGAATCTCATCATTGGAACTAATTTGATCTTCCATTGATTCATCCAAATTAAGCCGCAAAATGCGCATTATTCATCCTTTTAATTTATTTTTGTCATCTAATCAATGAAAAATGTTGCATCTAATCAAACTACGATGCAATTCACAAGTTTACAACTCACAAAAGCATAAAAGAAAATTACTTAACTCCAAAAAGTAAAGAATGAGGTAGAAAAGTAAAGAATCTCCGAACGGCTACAATTGTGAAGCTTTTTCTGTTAAATAAGATGGGCCCAATCTAATTTCCTTATCCACTTATGTGGTCCATACAAGCCATGTGTCCTGATTACTGGCTTCGGCCCACTAAGCTTATACAACTAAGTTGATATTTTGAAGACAAATTATAATTTTAAGCCCCGGTGACCTCATAGAGTCATACTGTCACTCGCCAACAACCATATACCCTTCACCTCTTACTTGCCCATCGTTTTGTCACTCTTCAAGCCTTGGCGCAGCTGGGCCATCCTGGACTTGAACCAGAGACCTCGCCCGTGAAGTAAATCAATCTACAACTAATACAGTAATATGCTCACTAAGCTTGCACAACTTAGTCTGATATTACAACCATAATTAAATTGAGCAGAGAACACTAATGATGACACAAATTTTCGTTCTATAATTCTATGACAAAAACTTATATACAATAATCATGTTTGATAAGACAATTAGGTAGTTAGACAAAAAATATATATTAATTAAATCAATATACCTAATAGTTAAAGAAAACCTACAAATAGTTGATGGTCTTACCGAAAACTTGTTATAATTCTGTTTACTACTTCAATGTCTTTTCCTTGAAAAATTGATCTATCAAGATATGAATCACGAAAACTTCTAAAACTTAGGGTGTCGACATTTAGAAAACTCGAACACTCGAAAAACACCTGTAATACTCTATGGAACAGTCTTTGAAACTTAATTTAAAATTTGGAAATGTTTTCCATATGAGCAAACTTCATGTGATATTAAACAAAGTGTTTCGGAAATTTTGTGACTTACATACAAGTGTTTCCTAATGTCCCTGAGTTGAATACCCAATTTATGATCCTCCCATGAATTAGCTCAGGTTTCAAGTTACATTTTTTTTTTGTATTCCCCTAAAATCTAAAAAGAAGATATTTCTTTCTCTTTTAATACAGTTATTTAGGAACTTTCCCTTGATATAAGGGTCAACATAAAAATTTAAGCTAATGTTTAGGAACTTTCCCTTAATATAAGGGTCCCTTGATTTTTTGTGTAATTATGAACTCAAAAACATTCATTTTCAGCTTATGGGGGCTCTCCTGTGCTCTTTGTTTTCACCCAATATTTTTTTTTTCCACGAGTTGTAAGTAATCCCAAGACACCTTACGTTAAATTCCACTCTTGTAATTTTGAAATATATCTTCCCTTTTTAAAAAATTTCAGTTTAAGGGCATAATAGTCTTTTTGCTCCCTTGGACTCATTTTATGACCTTTCAAACCCCGAAAAGTTACTCGGATACCCTCTTTTGACCATAAGAGTACATTGTAAAATTTTCAACAATTTTTTTCCCGAGACCTCAGAAAAGTATGAATTATAGCCTTTGTTTTCAGCTTCAAGAGGATTGTCCCAAGCTCTGTCTTGTTTTTCGCTTGTATTTCTCCCACATTTTTTAGGTGATCCCAAGACATCAAATGCGCAAGTTTCAACATCTAAAAACTTGTTATCTTTCTTTTTTAGGCAACTGAAAAAAAGGAGTATTAGTCTTTTCGCTCTCTCAGAACTCGTCTTATGACCTTTTGAACCCCGAAAATTTGCTTGCGGCCCTCTTTAGACCATAAGAGCACATTGTAACATTTACGACAATTTTTTTTTTTTCGGAATCCAGGAATACCCCAAAAGTGTAAATTGTAGCCTTTGTTTAATTTTAAGCTTTTGGAGGGTTGTCCCAGGATCCGCCTTGTTTTTGACCTATATTTCTCCCATGTGTTGTAGGTGATCCGAAGATGTCAAACGTTCAGTTTCAACATCTAAAAACCTGGTTATCTTTCTTCTTTAGGCAATTTCCATAAAAGGGCGTACTAGTGATCTTTTCACTATCTCAAGACTCGCCTTATAATTTTTCAAACCCGAAAAGCTACTTGGAAATCTTCTTTTGACTAGAGCACATTCTAAATTTTTCAATAGTTTTTTTTCCCGAAAACCCCAAAACTCCTGAAAAATGTAAATTATATACCTTTTGTTTCGGTTTATTTACAGAAAACACGCACTATATTTTCGTTGACAAATAATGTTGTTTCATCAAGAATCTAGTGTCACGCTTTTAAGGCTTTCTATATTCTTATTCATTTTTCCTTTGTAATATTTGTGTATATTTTTACACTTGTGTAAACTCATTAAAACCTATGAAACATGAATATATATATCATAAGAATAGTAAACAATCATTTTGTAAATAGTTAACAAGTCACCTCCAATAAACAACCAAGTTGAATCATAATGAAACCTTTACTAATTGGCAGGTGATTTACTCAAAAACTACAACCTGCGTAATTATGAGCTTGAAACTTGGAAGTACGGAGTAATAACCATAGAATCCAACGCAAATGTAATTATGGGAAGACCATTCCATAGCAAGACGCCACATCTAACCTAGATTTCTAATTCAATATGTAGATGAGCCACCTCTAAGACTCGTATACGCAAGCAAAATACATTAGTTTTTGATTAGGTAGATTTCACTATAGATTAAGGGGAATTGTTGGTTAATATTTGTTAGAAACATAACTAAAAAAATATCGGGGGTATTTTTGTCTTTTTATTCTACAAGTTTCAAATACTTGTTATATATCCCTAAAAATATTATCCTTCCACTATATCAAAAATTACAAAAATGTCATCAGATAAACATAATATGTTTCTAATAAATATTAACTTGATATCCCCCTATGCTATTAGTAGTAGATAAATTACTTTTATAATGCTCAAGAAAATTTAATTTAAAAACGACATGATGGGAGTTTAATGTAAAATTAGGTAAGAAAAATATAGAATAATGATGTAACATTATCATGTCAAATCAAAATATAGCAACTAAAATGAGATAGAGTGAACGTTAACTCAGTCGGCATAATAGTGGACAAATTGTTATTTTCATAAAAAGGAAACAAAAAAGAAGAAAAGCAACGGACAAACCGTTAATTTAAAACAAATACATGGTGTATGTGAGTTTGTAACTACTACATTACATAATTCATAGATGTAACCCTTACACCACTATCACCATAATTCCTAGTTCTGGTGTGATAAAGGTCCCACTATTCTTTCATTATATACCCTCTTAAATAAGCGAGCTATAGAATTTTGCTTGTGTTTGCGCGTGATATTGGTTTTATATGATCAATTTGGCATATCACAGCTATTAGAAGGAATTGATCGAACCCATATAGAGTTGGTTCATGATAGTTTTAGTTACTAACTTACTGCACCTTAATCAAAGAGCATTTTAATTTATTCAATTAATTTCTTGTTTTTGTATTCTTAAATAATCAATATTACAAACATATTCTTTAGGACAAATTGTTATTTACTACATACTTATACTACATATATATATATATATATATTTTTTTTTAAATTACGTCAATTTGTATAAATATAAAGTTCAACAACAAAGCAGTGTTAGAGTGGACAAAGAACGATATATAGAGTATAAAGTTGGGATTTAATTTCCCAACAATTTCGCAGCTTAATTTGATGAACTTACATAGACGAAACTTTCCAAAAAAAAAAGTACTCAATAATACTAAAAAAAAAAAAGTACTCAATAATAATAATAATAATAATATAGTCTATAATCAATAAATTAATTTTAGACGTAAAATCCTTATATTTCTAGCATTAAAGTAGACCATTGTTGTTGTTGACAGGTGGTAATTGAACGAAACAACCAAAAAGGAAAGTAGAGTTAATAGAACTATATGTAGAGTGTAGTAAAATCGATATTCACAAAGATTCCAACTTGCATGTGTAGTGAAAGTGATCCACTAATAATTTAGTGTGGACTTTTGTGACTTTGTAAAGTGATAGCTAGCTCAAGTAATTTGGTATATTCATGCTCATTCATATATTAAAGGGCCTTTTGAGTTAAGAGAGTTTCACCTTTTTAAAGTCTATTTAGATTATAAATAAATTAGTATATTAGTATAATATTACAACTCACAATTTTGTGCTAGCACATGGATCCCTCAATTGCACCCAAAGAAAAAACATGGATTCCTCAATGCTAGCTACGTACTAAGATAGTATATGCATAAAACAACCTACTCTAGCTTGTATATATATATGTTTGTATATATAAAACAACCTTAAATAATGTATATGTAAAGTTGTATATAATAATTATTATAGTGCATGTTGCAGACTCACATGATCAACCATATGATTATTAATAATATAGATTGATCGTACCATTTGATAATTAGCTTGCAAATATATATATATATATATATATATATATACATAATTCATTCATTGAGAGAATTGTTTTCTATTGATATAAATTATTAAGGTGACACACACTGAACCCGTGAGTTCAATGCTAAGATATCTTATTGTCTACCATATGATAAATTAATAATGATCTTCCTATCTCAATCAATACTAGTAGGGGGTATTGGTCGTATTCAAGACACTTTATTGTTTTTCTTCTATATTATTGTCTTTTTGTTACTTAGCTTGATGTAGATGTAAGTCTTAACTTTGGCCTTTTGTTGTAGTCTATAACTCACCATATTACAAGATCGATAATTAAATTATACACGCATTACAAAAATTTTATGTAGACTAGGGATTGACCGGTTGTTGTACGTTTAATTTAAAATCTAAAGTTTTTAACTCCACTTTAGTTTTTTTTTTTTTTTTTTTTTAAAATAAAAAGAGAAATTAAAATTANTTACAAAAATGTCATCAGATAAACATAATATGTTTCTAATAAATATTAACTTGATATCCCCCTATGCTATTAGTAGTAGATAAATTACTTTTATAATGCTCAAGAAAATTTAATTTAAAAACGACATGATGGGAGTTTAATGTAAAATTAGGTAAGAAAAATATAGAATAATGATGTAACATTATCATGTCAAATCAAAATATAGCAACTAAAATGAGATAGAGTGAACGTTAACTCAGTCGGCATAATAGTGGACAAATTGTTATTTTCATAAAAAGGAAACAAAAAAGAAGAAAAGCAACGGACAAACCGTTAATTTAAAACAAATACATGGTGTATGTGAGTTTGTAACTACTACATTACATAATTCATAGATGTAACCCTTACACCACTATCACCATAATTCCTAGTTCTGGTGTGATAAAGGTCCCACTATTCTTTCATTATATACCCTCTTAAATAAGCGAGCTATAGAATTTTGCTTGTGTTTGCGCGTGATATTGGTTTTATATGATCAATTTGGCATATCACAGCTATTAGAAGGAATTGATCGAACCCATATAGAGTTGGTTCATGATAGTTTTAGTTACTAACTTACTGCACCTTAATCAAAGAGCATTTTAATTTATTCAATTAATTTCTTGTTTTTGTATTCTTAAATAATCAATATTACAAACATATTCTTTAGGACAAATTGTTATTTACTACATACTTATACTACATATATATATATATATATATTTTTTTTTAAATTACGTCAATTTGTATAAATATAAAGTTCAACAACAAAGCAGTGTTAGAGTGGACAAAGAACGATATATAGAGTATAAAGTTGGGATTTAATTTCCCAACAATTTCGCAGCTTAATTTGATGAACTTACATAGACGAAACTTTCCAAAAAAAAAAGTACTCAATAATACTAAAAAAAAAAAAGTACTCAATAATAATAATAATAATAATATAGTCTATAATCAATAAATTAATTTTAGACGTAAAATCCTTATATTTCTAGCATTAAAGTAGACCATTGTTGTTGTTGACAGGTGGTAATTGAACGAAACAACCAAAAAGGAAAGTAGAGTTAATAGAACTATATGTAGAGTGTAGTAAAATCGATATTCACAAAGATTCCAACTTGCATGTGTAGTGAAAGTGATCCACTAATAATTTAGTGTGGACTTTTGTGACTTTGTAAAGTGATAGCTAGCTCAAGTAATTTGGTATATTCATGCTCATTCATATATTAAAGGGCCTTTTGAGTTAAGAGAGTTTCACCTTTTTAAAGTCTATTTAGATTATAAATAAATTAGTATATTAGTATAATATTACAACTCACAATTTTGTGCTAGCACATGGATCCCTCAATTGCACCCAAAGAAAAAACATGGATTCCTCAATGCTAGCTACGTACTAAGATAGTATATGCATAAAACAACCTACTCTAGCTTGTATATATATATGTTTGTATATATAAAACAACCTTAAATAATGTATATGTAAAGTTGTATATAATAATTATTATAGTGCATGTTGCAGACTCACATGATCAACCATATGATTATTAATAATATAGATTGATCGTACCATTTGATAATTAGCTTGCAAATATATATATATATATATATATATATATACATAATTCATTCATTGAGAGAATTGTTTTCTATTGATATAAATTATTAAGGTGACACACACTGAACCCGTGAGTTCAATGCTAAGATATCTTATTGTCTACCATATGATAAATTAATAATGATCTTCCTATCTCAATCAATACTAGTAGGGGGTATTGGTCGTATTCAAGACACTTTATTGTTTTTCTTCTATATTATTGTCTTTTTGTTACTTAGCTTGATGTAGATGTAAGTCTTAACTTTGGCCTTTTGTTGTAGTCTATAACTCACCATATTACAAGATCGATAATTAAATTATACACGCATTACAAAAATTTTATGTAGACTAGGGATTGACCGGTTGTTGTACGTTTAATTTAAAATCTAAAGTTTTTAACTCCACTTTAGTTTTTTTTTTTTTTTTTTTTTTAACATAAAAAGAGAACTTCAAATTAACGCCATATTATATTAGTGCACCATATTAGCTAGTTTTGGTGCTAAATACTCATATGTATTGCTCATACTAGGATGCTATTCATTATCGTCCTAAAATCTTATTGTCATCCTAACTTCGTATGTGAAAAGACAATTTTCCTCCTACTAAAATGGGTAATACTCCCCGCCAAACAATTGTCTTCTACCCGTATTGGCTAGTGGGAGCAAAGTTTATGTCTAAAAAGAGGGACATCAACTGCTTCTGATTCATAGTAAGTAAAATTACGTTAAAAGTAGTGGTATTAATTTTCATTTGCGTCGAAACTCCTACTTATCCTACACTTTGTAAGTCATTCACAAAGATGGAATAAAGTGAAGCTCAACACGGTCTTCTTTTTCCACTGATTCTACCAAGCCCGAACTGCTCCTTGGATTTTGTTTTTGCTAGATAGTAGACAAGGACTTCGTGTGACTACTAGTCCACATTCCACAAGTGCGCGCGTGAGATGTGGTAAAATCTATCAAAACAGACCTCACAATAACCCTCCAAAAGAAAAAAAAAATGCTATAATTATTAATTTTGGGGCATTTTCGATTATCCAAACCTCATTTTTCATTATCATGAAAAATAATTCTCGTATTGCCTATTAATGTATTATATTGCTCATGTTTGAATTGGCAAGGAATCATATTATTAATGCTACCATCAAAATCACAGTAAAATATTGTATTTTTAAACTGCATTAGGGAGTTATAGAAGCGAATGATAAGAATCAATTAAACTATCGTAACTCTTATTAAATACTCAGGTAATTTATTGTCGAATGAGGAATGTGGATGTGTGATATATGTTCGGATAAGAAGCAATGGGCAACATTGGTGTTTATCGTGACATATTTGCTACACTTGCGGGTTGTCTACGTGATGCTACATTTTAATTGGACCTACTATTATCCCAAGTTCCAACTTCTCTATTTGTTGACATTATACTGTGATACTTTGATATGAATCCCAAACAAAAAAAATATATATATATATATCAAATTGAGATGCCACGCGTTACTCTCCAACTTTCTCCGATCCATTGCACAAGTTTAGTGGCATATAAATATCTACCAAATTAGGTAGCACAGTAACAGTAGCCATAAGCCATTTTGCTACGAGTACATGCTCACAGCGGAAAACAATATATATCACTGAAAGTTTGCTTCTGTAGTTTAACTTAAGAGCCAACCAATGCTTTGGAATAAATTAAATATTATTCTTATTGACCAAATTTTTGCAAAGAATTCATGAGAGGTATTCCATATTCTTGACTCAACTATACTTACTTGATTATCGGCACATGTTTGTTAGTTAAAGGATAGTTGAGACATAATTTGGTTGTTTCATATTATTGATTTGTACATGTGATAATGTGATACCATTAGTTGTGTGATGAGGCTATTGACAAGGTATACAATTGAGCTTATATATAAATACTATTTGTGTCCACATAAATGTAAATGTCAATGCACTTAGATCCAACGATATCATATAATCCACAAATGAATAACAACATTAGTTAAACGTGTAACACAAATTTATGTACCGTTATCATGAATTAATTTGATGAATGCTATATAAACCCAAGTACACCGTATGCGTGACACATATTTGGGTTTCGTAAATGACCGATCACAAATTTACAATGTAGCTACCCGTTTACCACCGTCTCTCATGCAATTGGGTCCTATTACTAGATAGCAGATACGAACATCGTTGTTAATTCCGTTTAACGGTTCAATTCTGATAACATGCAAAAATTCAGTTGATTTGGGAGTCAAAAGGACATAATAGTAATTTCACAAAGACCATGTCATAACAATAGTGGCATCTTCTGTAACACCACTAAAATCCTTGCTAGTTTGATTTGAAGCTCACACTCACACACACAATACAAAACCACAACACAAAAACCACATCAAAAATATTAAAAAGTTCTGCAAATTTTGCAGAGAAGAAGCAAAAAGAAGAAAATTCATTTCTAATGTGAATTTCACGCCTTATTTCTCTGCAACATTTTGAGTCCCGACAAACAGTAACTCTTTTTTTTTTAACTCTTTTATTAATTTTTAATTAATTTTTTTTTTCTGAAAACAATCAAAAATCTCTCAAATTTCTGTGTTTTATGCTTTTTACGAAACAATACTCACCTGAAATTTCGTCTCACTTTTCCCAATGCCATTTTCCTCTGTTTCTCTCTGATTTATTTATTTATTTTTATTATTTTTTTAATGGAGTGTTTAAATTTTCCAGATAATTAATCTGTTTAGTTAAAATGTACTGGTATTAGTAATAATTTAATCAGAAACAAGCTATTAATTAGTCTTTTAATTTTTTACTTAATTAAATCCGAATGTTTTTTGACAGCTGTTCAAAAACCATACTCTTTGATTTACTTTATTTGTTTTGGGTTTTATGGTTTCATATGCAACGTAAAGAATATGTGAATTTTAGTGACTGATTTTTCGCTGAAAGTTTAATTTCAGTGATTTATTTGATAATGGAAGATATAATGGTGTGCTTTCTTTAATTTTACTTATTTTATCCATTTTTGTAATTTTTATTTTCCTTGCTATTTTGTCATTGATTCTTACGTCTGACTTCTAGTTGAAGCTATTCAAGTAGACAATGGAGTCTTTTTCCTTTTTATCCTTTGACTTGCCTTTTTTTTATTTTTTTATTTTTATTTTACTGCATTAAGAAGAAATTTTGTTACATAATTTAATTTATGATGAATTTTGTTTGTATTTCAGGTGATTCATTTGCTGCTGAACTGAGCTCAAGTGGCCAATGTGGGAGTTTTAGCTAAAGATCTAATCTTTTGGTTGATGAGTAAAATGCATGTTTAATCTTTGAATCAATTAAAAAAAAACCATTTGTTTGTTTTTTAATTTTTGGTCATAATTTAGTTGGGATTTTTTTGCTGAAGATTTAGAAAGTTGCAGAAATGGGGATGTTTTGTGGTTGTTTATTTTGATTGAGATTGAGATTGTTGATTTTGAGTGAAATTGTTGCTCAAAAAAGTTGCAATCTTTAGTTGATTCTGATTAAATTAAGAGGTGTAAGAAGTTTCAGATTAGAGATGGATGGTATAGAAGATGTAGCAAATATAGCTCAGCTCACTGGGCTTGATGCAGTGAAGTTGATAGGGTTGATTGTTAAGGCGGCGAATACCGCCCGAATGCACCGCAAGAATTGCAGGCAATTTGCCAATCACTTGAAGTTGATTGGCAACTTGTTGGAGCAACTCAAGATCTCTGAGCTCAAGAGGTACCCGGAAACCGGTGAGCCTCTTGAGCAGCTTGAGGATGCACTTAGGAGGTCTTACCTTTTGGTCCAAAGTTGTCAGGATAGGAGTTATCTTTACTTGCTTGCTATGGGGTGGAACATTGTCTATCAGTTTCGGAAGGCCCAGAACGAGATTGATCGTTACTTGAAGCTCGTCCCCCTTATTACTCTCGTCGATAATGCTAGAGTTAGGGTAAGATATCCTATTCATGGTCATTGTGTTTTCAATTTTTTGGTTGTGATGTGATGTTGATCATTGGCAAAGATGTTGGCATGTGAAAAGCAATAATATGGCATGATGGATTTTTGGGCGACATTGAAATGAGTTAGTTGGATTGATTCTGATATATTGTTTATTCCAGGTTAATTATCACATAAAGATATTTATTTTTGATAAGATGTTCTTTTTGGTAATGATTTGGTCTCTTTTAGTGGTTGGATTGTCATTTTTGACCATATAGGGGGTTGCTTATTTCATTTTATGGCATGTCATGGTTGCTTAATCATCTCAATCCTGTGTTGTTGACTTTTCACCTGGATTATAAGCTTTTGTTTGATGCTGCATTTCATTTTCCATGATGGGGCATACCGCTTGCAGAAGGTGCTTTTGATTAAGCATCCAATTGCTTAGTATGATTGTTTGGTCCGACTAGTTTTATTTGCCAAGGATCAGTATGTTTTTTAATCTTCTTGGAACATCACTATAATATGCCGTTGGTTGAGAAGATTGCCTTTACCTTTACATAAAAGATTTGGTTTTCGAGTTTTTAACATAACACCTGATAGGAGCTTGACATGAACCTTATTCAAGCATATAGAAAAATTTAATCACTGCTTGAGCAGTCCTGAACATACAAATAGTGTCATACAGTGATACACCCGATACCACCATCCATTTGTGCAAGATTACCATAGCCTAATTGCTTCATATTAAACTTCTGATTTTGAATCTGGATATCGTTGGTGATTGGAATGTGAAAGATTATTAATTGCTCGTTATTCTTGTATAACATGACTGACAGTAAAGATAGATGTCCGAGAATCCTAATATAAATCCCTCTTGATGAAGTGATAACGTAGAATCTGAAACAGAAAGCTTAAGCTGTAATCGAGCAGTTTTACTGCAGCATATCTTATCCTCTATTATGTAGTTTGTTAGCAGAAAAGGTGCTTCAGTTCGATACCTTTTTTGCTTGAATTGATAGTGTCATGTTTGCAATTCTTCTTCTCACAACTTCATTACCTATAGCATCAACCTGATGCAGGAAGAAACCATCTGTGATAGGTGGATGTCATTGCTTTTGTTGCTATGAAAACTAAATTCGACTCCCATTACTTATATGCAGAGTAACTTTTCTCACTCATATCTTAACATATGACAGGAAAAACTGGAATACATTGAAATGGATCAACGTGAGTATACTTTAGATGAAGAGGATCAAAAAGTGCATCAAGTGATTCTGAAACCTGATCGGTGTGAAACCGATAGCGTGGTGCTAAAGAAGACTCTTTCGTGCTCATACCCAAAGTGTTCCTTTGATGAAGCACTTCGAAAAGAGAATGAAAAACTTCGTATGGAACTCCAACGCTCACAAGCTAGTATGGACCTGTCTCAATGTGAAGTCATTCAGCGCCTGCTTGATGTTACTCAAACTGCAACGATGATGTGTGAACCAGAAAAAGGCACACCAGTAAAAAATTCAAAGAAAAATCAGCCCGCATATACTGATGAAAAATACTCACATGACAGAAGCTCCCCAAAGAAAAGTAATATTTCCAGGTACATAGCAATTATCGGAGAGACATTTCTTGTTATTTTTGCTTAACATATTCTAATCAAACTGGACTTCTGGCCTCATTCTATGACCAAATTCATAGAATTATCAAGGTCCACAAATTTTGCATGCTATCCTTAGGTCACTTACTCTCGCCTTTTGTTAAACTGAAGTATTTGTAATTGAGGGAAGGACTAGAGTTCTTAGTACTTAAAAATTGGTTTTAGTGTAGCATTATGCTCATCCAAAATTTGTTTATTCACTGAAACAACACTTGTTGATCAAAGTTTTAGTTTCAGTATAGTTATCTTGTTCAGGTTGATTTTATGGATCTCTGTTGGGTTTATGACTATATGCAAGACAACACTTGCTATTTCATTCCCCATGGTCTTGTTTCCTGGCCTCTTCATCATAATTGTCGTAACATCTTAAATTTCTGATTTCAACTGAAAATTTAAACATGATAGCCTGTAGTTTGTTTTAGATTTACTGTGTGTTCGTGTTCCCATGAAGCTTTACTAGTGAGCTTAGTCCCTTCCCAGCTTGATATATGTAATTCTGACTTCTGTGCCAAAGTGCTGCTAGTACGTTAATGGTGTCCCTGCATCGCTTTTAGTATTGCAATGAACTTTTGCTAATGGCATAACTGGGTAATTCGGTTGTCATGATTATTTTCTTTTTGTTAATTAGCACTAGCATGTTGTACAGCTGCAAATCTATTAGGCTTACAGAATTGAACTTGAAAGTCTTAATTTCATGTGCAGGACTGGATCTACTATTTCCTCAAGGCGTGATCTTCTGTCAAACCGTGGTCCATATCACCATGGGGAGTGGAATTCTGATTTGTTGGACTGTTGTTCAGAACCTTGTCTTTGTATGTATCACGCTTATCACTGCTGCTTGCCAATAATTTTTTCAGTCACATTTGTTGCAAGTCATTTGATCAACTCAACTGTCCTTTTCTTTTCCTCTGCAGGTCTTAAGACTTTATTTTATCCCTGTGGTACATTTGCAAAAATCGCTAGTGTGGCGAATAATAGATATATGTGTAAGTGTCATTTCAAATTTGAGTTACACTTGTGACTTGCTAGGAGAATGTTCATAGTAATTTAGAATATCGCTCTGCTATTGACAGCTTCTGCTGAAGCCTGTAATGACTTGGTGGCCTATTCTCTTATACTCTCTTGCTGTTGCTACACTTGTTGTGTCCGGGGAAAGCTGCGCAAGGTGCTTAACATTAATGTAAGTTTTGTTTGTATGTTTTTTTTTTTTTTTTTGCCGTATGGATGGTATAAATGTTCTTTGCCAAGCATCATTATTGATTGTTTCTTAAATTCAGTTATAGATATTCAGTATTCAAAAGGAAGTTTTGGAAGCTTAATATGCACTTCATTTTGCAGGGAGGTGCCTTTGATGACTTCCTCTCACATGTAATGTGTTGTTGCTGTGCCCTTGTTCAAGAATGGCGTGAAGTTGAGATGCGCGAAAATTATGGTACACAGACATTTCAACGCTTTACTCATAGTTCTATATTAGGCAAATCTTTTTTTATGAATTTTGACTTAATCCAAGAGAAAAGATATGAGTTCATCCTGGAGAACATTTGCAAAAAAGGAAGTGTGTTTTGCTTCTTTTTTCCCTGAACTTAACTCATACATTTACTATGACTCTATGATCTCCTTCTTTTTATGAGACTGTACTTGTTTCTATAATCCTCCTTTCTTTTCTTTATCAATGTTAAAAACTACATTCTCACCATTGCTAACTTGCAGATCAAGAAAATACGAAAACAAACCCACCGACTTTCCAATACATGGAAGCATGAGATGCCGGGCATAGATTTAGTGATAACCTGAAGTACGGCACATGATGTTTAGACAATACAGAGGTAAATATGGCCAATTTACCTCTGCTATAAATAGATATATAATAACTTCATAGTTATATGATCCTGACTCTATGTAAAGCTTTATTTACTAAATGGTCATGATGTAAACATAGAGATGTTTTTCAATTGACATTTACAGTGTGAAAATTTAGAGTTAAATATAATTCAAGCCCTCTTCCTTTTTGCATAGGGTTTTTTCCCAGCTTCATTATGATTTGAAAATGTTGTTGTGCTGATAGAACGGTAGTTACAAACTTACAATGTTACATCACTTGATGAGTATTTATTTGATGAGATACAAGAGTACCTTGCTACCAAAATTTGGCCCATATTCTGACATTGTGTTGGATCAGACTTTGAGAATTGTTGTTGTCTTTCGGCTACAGAAAAGAACAACCAAACGTATTATGTGTTTCTCTAGTGCCCACATCTTTGGCTGTGATCCTATTGTAATTCTCCCTTATCTTTCTATCGCTTTGGCGCTACGTCTATTATAACTCTTGACAACATGTGGAATACTGATTTCGCGCTGGTAGTTTTGTGCTACATGATCCTTGATGTCGGTAATTTTGTGTTACGTTGGTGCAGTAGCAAACTCAACAATCATCCTGCATGGTTTACTTTAAGGTTAGCATGTCTTCACTAGATTTGAAACATAGTTCAAGTTACTAAACTCCAAAGAGATTTTCCAAATCCACTTAATGAAGAACTCTGTAAACAACTATAAAATTGTCCTTCAATATTCAATTTGTCTATCCTTAGAAGAAATGCTCCTCTAGATCTTCCAGGTGCCCCAAAAAAAAAACAGAGCAGTGGAGAATTGAGATTTATAATTACGCTTTTTTAGGGGCTAAATGTAAATCACCTTGATGAGTTCAGAGTTCAGATAGTGAACAAATACTATGTTTAGACCCATCAAAATTAATATTCGTTTCAATTGCAACTAGAATTTTAACTCGAGCAATGCCTAATTTGTTTTATGTAGTGCGAAATTAGAATCCAACAATTGTGACATGATAAGTTGTTAAAAAACAAAGCAACTACAAATGATTGGGGATAAAAATAACAATTTCATGGGTTTTAGTGCAAATGAAAAAACTAGTGTGCCTTATTTTCAATAATTGTATAAAGTGGGAGGATAATAAGAATTTAGAGGCTGAAGCCGTGTGTGAGATATGTTGCCATCAACTATTACACGTAGCAGAAAAGCAGGGCAAAAACAAGGCAGATCCCTGGAAAGCCACCAGGAAACTGAAACTGAGAGCTACAATTCACAGTTTTTAGACGTTTTAGGGTCCAAAAAAATTTTGCTGAAATTTTTTACAAAGTACTTCTATGGTCAAAAGAGGGCTCCTAAGCAGATTTTCGAGGTCCAAATGGTCATAAAATGAGTCTTGAGACAGCGAAATAGACTAGTATGCCCTTTTTTGAAAATTATCAAAAGAGGAAGGATAACAAGTTTTTGGAGGCTGTAATCGAGTGTGAGGCTCGGGACAGCCCTCCCGTAGCAAAATACGAAGGTTATGATTCGCCAAAAACATGTAGGAGAAATATGGGGAGAAATGAGACAAGGCTCGAGACAGCCCTCCAGTAGCGGAATACAAAGATTACAGTTTACAACTTTCAACGGTTTTGGAGTCTCAAAAAAAAATGTCATGGTCAAAAAAGGACCTCTGAGCACCTTCTTCGGGTTTAGAACTTTAGAAGGTCATAAGATGAGTCTTTTGAGAGTGAAAAAACTAGTGTGCTATTTTTCACAAATCGTCTAAAGAGAGAGAAAAACAAGTTTTTAGAGGTTGAAATCGTGTGTGAGATGTCCTAGAGTCACCAACAACGTGTAGGAGAGATATAAGGAGAAAACAAGACAGAAAGTCCGAGATAACCGTCGAGTAGCTGCCTAAAATGAAGGGTATAATCCACAGTTTTCGAAAGTTTTTTGGCCGACAAGTTTTTTACAACGTGTTGCTATGGTCAAAAGAGGTCCCTTGAGAACCTTTTCGAGATTTAGAAGGTCATAAAACGAGCCTTTAAAGAGCGGCAAGACTAGTGTGCCTTTTTCAAAAAAATTTCTAAAGAGGGAGGCAAACAAAATTTAAGAGGTTGAAACCGAGTATGAGGCGTCTTAGGGTTACGAGCAACACATGAGAGAGTTAAAGGGAGAAAACGAAATGGAATCTAGTACAACCCTCTTGTAATCGAAAACAATGTAGGCCATAATTAACAATTATCAAAGGTTTTGGGGTCTTGAAAAAAATACCCGGAAATTTCACAATGTGCCCCTATGGTCAAAAGAGGACCTTTGAGCAGCTTTTCCGGGTTCCATTGGTCATAAGTCGAGTTGTGGAAAAGCGAAATGATTGGTGTGATTTTTTTTTGAAAATTGTCAAAAGACGGATAATAACAAGTTTTAAGAGGTTGAAATTGAATATGAGGCATACCTGGTCACCAACGACACTTGGGAGATTAAAACAAGACGAAACTCTAGACAACCCTCCAATAGCTGAAAATGAAGACTAAAATTCTTAATTTTCAGAGCTATAATTCACAAAAAACTGTTGCAAACTTGCAATTTATAAATTAAGTTTAAAAAACATTATTGAATTAAAAATAAGGATTAGTTTCAAACTAAATAAATAAATTTTGTAAAAACAATACAGTTACCAAAAAAAAAAAATCAAAGCGTTATCCTATATAATCACATGTTCACATGAATCACCCCCTTTGACATTCATTCTTTTTTAATAAAACCCAAATAAACCAAGTATTTCATTTTTTTTTTCATTCATATCGTTTCGTTTCATCTTCCCCAAACTTTTCAGTTTCTCTCTCCTAGGGTTTTCCTAAAAAAACTCAAAATCAAAATCAATGGCGTCAACAAGGAAGATTACTCTGAAAAGTTCCGATGGTGAAACATTCGAGGTAGAAGAAGTGGTAGCTTTGGAATCGCAGACTATAAAACACATGGTGGAAGATGATTGCGCTGATAATGTTATACCTTTACCTAATGTTACTAGCAAGATCTTATCAAAGGTGATTGAGTACTGTAAGAAGCATGTTGATTCTCCTAAATCTTCTGATAATAATGATCGTCAAGTTGATGAAGAACTCAAGAATTGGGATGCTGATTTCGTTAAAGTTGATCAGGCTACTCTCTTCGATCTCATCCTCGTATATTTCTTTCTCTTTTATCTCTTGATTTTGTTTGATTTTCGATTTGTTTTTGTATGTTTTTATGTGATTGTTAAATTTGATTTGATAATCGAGAAAATTCATGTGATTGTTGTTTTGTTTCAGTTTGAATTTGAATTTTGTGTGTTTTTATGTGATTTTAGGGGATAATTGTTTTACGACTTTGAATTCTTGATTTAGGTTGAACTTTTAACTGTTGAATTTGTTGTGAATTTGATGTGATAGTTGAGAAATACATGTGTAGCTGTTTAAGTATGAGTAGTTAGGGTTTACATAATCTTACACGTATTCTTTCAAATTTGTATCGGTAAACTAGTGGAATTGGACAAGTGGTTGTTGTTTTTGGTCTTATGGCGTCGTTTGGACCTAATAACGTTTTTAAAGTTTTTGGTGACTTTCAATGAGTTTGTGAGTGTGTTCTTGAGTATTCAGTCTGGTATGAAGAAGATTTAGCGAAGGTTTTCGTGTTTTGTTACATTGTGTTTGGTAAATTTACTAATGTAGAAATGTGGGAAAATTACAACTATGAAAATGTTTAGAAAAGCATAAATATGGAAATGATCTTATACATCTCGAACTTAGCGAAGGTTTTCATATTTTGTTAGGTTTGGTTAAATTTTATGTGATCATAATTTGATAGGGCTTTTTATTAATTTTTTATGTATAGATGATGTCTCTTTATGCTAAGATTTGAATTCGGTTTTCATTGAGATTTCACACGTTTCTGGTTTATTGCTTTTGAATACAAGATTCCCGGGCATTGGTTAGTTATGGAGTTGGTATTTTGTAAGCACTTGCCGGCTTTTGCCTCGTTAATTTGCGCACTTGCCGGCTTTTGCCTCGTTATTTTGCGCACTTGCCGGCTTTTGCCTCTTTTGATTGAAATTTTGCACGTTTTGAATTACTTGTGTTGCTGACGAATATGTGATGAATATGAGATTGTTGAGCAGTTATTCGTGTTATGTTTGATTAGGAATGCAATTGCCGTCTTTGCCACGCTCTGTTCGAATTTGGCACGTCTTTACTCTTTTGTTTGTTGTATGTGAATGCAAGATTACTTGTCATTTATTCTTATCTTGCGTGTTCTAATTTACTATTTCGGAATTTGGTTTGTTGATATGAATGAAAGATTATTGGTCATTTATTCTTAATTTACCCAGTTTAGTTTACCTTTTGATTTGTTGCTTGCGAATGGGAGATTATTGGGCATTTATTTCTATTTCATTTGATTAGTTCTGAAATTATTATGCAATTGAGAGTCTTTGCCGCGTTAATTGAAATTTAGCTTGTTTGGTTTACTTGTTTTGTTAATGAATGTGATATTTTTGGGCATCTATTCGTAATATGTTTGGTTAGTTATGTAATTATTATTATGCAATTGTTGGATTTCGCCAAGCTCTAGACTTAAAATGATTATACATTTCCAAATTGTTTTGCGGCTTGTTGACTTTTAACATGTTTGAAAAGATATAAAAAGCCTAGCCCACCTTTGTAGTTTTTAAACGTGATCGTATGAAGTTTCCCATTGTTCAAGTGCTTAAAGTGTGAGATTTGTGGTTGTTTTGGAAAAATACTGCATGTCTTCCGTTTGGTTGTTTATTTTAGTTTGATTATGTGGTTCTTGAATGTGTCTAATTTTATAATGCATTATTACCTTTTTTTTCACTGAATTATCTTGGTAGATTGAACTATTGAAGCTTGATCAATGCTAGAAATATGTTAATCATGATTTGTTTTATTAGTTATGATGATCCTTTATTTGCTTAGTGTGTAATTTTTTGGGACTAAGGCATTGTTGTTGTAGCATTGTTTATTGGGTACTTTGTGTTTGTTTTGATCCACTTCCTTTCTTGATTTCCCGTCCTCGTTGAATTAAACTTTCCCTTCTCCTTATCATGTGTTATGTGTTTGACTTTCTTCGGACAAAACTCTCTCTCACTCTTTCATTTGGTTTATTTCTATTTCCTCGATCCTGTTTTTATTGACTTTAACTTGTGAGGAACGCTAAATGGATGGTGTCAACCTCTTTGGAAGTGACTTAGGAGCATAGTTTGTGTTTTGACTTGGCTTTTTCCATGTGGTTTAAATGATCTTCATTTTGAAATGTCTGTTTTCCTTTCCGTCTTTTAAGATTATTAGGAAGCAAACTCTTTTGTATTATCACCACCCAATCTACCTTTAGTTTTTATAGTGTTACAAAGTGGTAGACGTTTTTTTAGAATAGTGTGGCTGTTACACTGGTAATTTTGTTTTCATTTTTCTTGGAAACTCTATCTCTCGTTTCTTTGTTTAAAATTTTATTGGTATTGTATATGATGATTAGGACTTAGGAGTTTAGGATAACAATTGAATCCTATTCTGACTGAAGGCTATCAATATATTTTGAATAATGAAATGTTGTGTAAGTTTCTTTTTTAAATTTAAGGCTTGAGGGTTAGGAGCTAGGAACTATCTGTAAATGAGCCTTTTTCATCTTTTTTGGCAGTGAGTACTTGGCCTCTATATTGGTGAGTCCAGTTTGGGTTCTTTTACCCTCTTTCATTATGCCTTATAAGTGTAACGAAACTTGGTTGGAGATATTACTATGTTGAACACACTGCGCTCTTAACATTTTACTGCGCTCTTAACATTTTACTTGTAGAACTAAATATAATTGGTTGGTTGTATGTCTTTAAAACTGTAGGCTGCAAACTACCTGAATATCAAGAGCTTGCTGGACTTGACTTGTCAAACTGTTGCTGACATGATCAAGGGAAAGACTCCTGAGGAGATTAGAAAGACTTTCAACATCAAGAATGACTTCACCCCTGAGGAAGAGGAGGAGGTTCGCAGAGAGAATCAGTGGGCTTTTGAATGATGATAGTCATGGCATAAAATAAACATAATTGAAGTTGGAGTTATGTGTTTAGCTATTTTATGAACATGCTGGTGTTATACATTATTCTGTTTAAATTTGCCATGTAGTTTATTTTCCTGACTTGATTTTATCCTTGTGCTTTACTCTTCTTGGATATATATACTCTCTTCAATTGTGGGGTACAAAGATGGGATTGTAAATAACAATGTCTTTTGAAAATTGTCTTTTGGAAGGTGCTTGCTGCTGCTGGTAGCCTTATTTCGCACCTTTCACTTCATGCCAATTAAATTGGCACTGTGTGTTTATTATATACGGAGCTTAGCCATCGTGACAGGTTGTTACTGCATTGTGAATTTGTGATTTATATATTATTTTGGAAAAATGGACACATGACATGTTTGGACTTGGGAATAAGTCAAATTTACAGCTTTAGTGCTCAAGAATAATTTTATTAGAGATGGATGTGACTTGTTGAGTTGACGTTTAGTTTTCTATGGTTCTAACGTGAACTGTTCTTGAGGAGATTGGTGCGGCAACAATAGTTAACATCTTGGTGATGTTGCCTTCAGAATCTTCGGAAACTGACATTAATGAGCGAGTGAAAGTATCACGCAGTCACGCTTAAATGAAGTACGTCATGCTTAGATGAAGCATGTCATACTAACATAGTTCTTAACTTTTTCAATGATCTATATCTGGAAGTTGGAATTGTATAATCCAATCCTATGCAAACCAAACCAAGCAGAACCTGAACTATGCTTCTAATAGGAAGTCACAGTGCAGCACCCTCTGAACCACTATCATTAACACCCTCGTTTGCATATTGGATTCTACTATTCTAGTATTGGTCAAACGCGCAGAAAATGCAGATCAGCAAATTATTACTACTACTATACAGTTGAGAGTTCTGATAAACATCTAGATGAATGATGAACATATTTTGATTAACAGCCTAACAAAATTACCAGATAAGAAAGCAGACTTGAGCAATCATAGCCATTCTGTGACAATGAGTATTCAATTTCTGAAACAAAATGTATGTTTGTGTGCAGTAATCCATAATGCAAAATCCAGTATCATAACAGACTTTACACAGCATCAGTTCCAAGAGGAACTCAGACATTATTAAAAAGCACACCACCACTACAGCAACATATCATGAGTAAAATTAGTGCAGCATCAGATGATAATACAACATAAAAGGTGAAATTATCGTGTGGCAACAAGAGCACTAAACTAGAAATGATATATTTCAGTCAGTTACGACCAAAATAAAACAAGAAAGTTGAGGTTTGGATATGTTGAGGGTTTGGACCTCAAAGTTTGATGACTTTGATCCATTATGTTTCCCTTCAATTGGCTTTTGTGCTCTTGATTCCCTGAAAATTGATCCCATAATTGAAGAGTGTTTTACCAGATGGCCTGAAAGTTGAGACTATCATCAACACCATCTTTGGTATCAGGCTATTTGTTGTATATTGTGTGGGTGCCATCCGCCATGTGTCTAAGCGGCAAACATCCTGCCCTTCAACTTCAGGACATCAGCTTGCCATCCATCCATATGGAAAATTGTATGAAACACAATCCCTGAACCAAAGTTTGACACACTGTCTTGAGCATCGATAGTTATACCATGTGAGCATCCAATGAACAGCAATGCTGAGACATACCATCAGCCAGCTTGACTATCTCCGACCACTTCCCATGTCCAACTCTAGAATTATGAATAATTTCTATTAGATCTACAAGACTACAACCTAGCAATTTTCTAGCTTCTCTATTCTTCATTAGGTCCTTCACTTTAGCAGCGTCCTCCCATCTACCAGCAGCAGCATAAATATTCAGCAGCAGTGCATAGCACATTATATTTTGTGGTTCTATTTCAATATATGCCTTTACAACTTGTTCCGCAACAAATGAATCACCTTGGAATCGACATGAACCAAGCAAACTTGCCCACAACACTGATTCTGAAGGCATATCAATAGCAAACTCATTAACTTTCGTGAGAGTTTCCAAAGCTTCTTGGACCAGCCCCACACTGGCCAATAGATTTGCCATGCACCAATAGTGCGCAAAATTGGGTTTTATGTCAAATAACTTCACCATCTGAGAAAAATAGGTTCTCCCTTCTTCCAACAGCCCTGCACGTGTACAAGCACATAGGACACCAACGTAGGTGATTTCATCAGGGAGCATCCGCATTCTTCGGTTTTCATGTGCATAACCATGAACTTCAGCGTCACTATCTTGTTTCATCCCAAATACCATGTCTTCAAATAAATTAAGTCCATCGTTAGGATTGCCATGAAGACAATGCCCTAAGATCATTGCATTCCAACAAACCAAATTCTTCTCAGACAAGCCATCAAAAATACAACGAGCCACACCCACCTTTTGGCATTTATTATACATATCAATGAGGGTAGTGTTCATTATCAAATTCAAATTCCACAGCCTTCTAACAAGAAAAGCGTGAACCGATGCACCCTCTTTCAGTCTAGCAGTCCGTCCGCAAGCAACAAGAACATTAACTATAGTCGTATCATTCCCCGACAACCCCCTCCTCATCATCTCACTAAAAAGTCTCAAAACAACTCGAGGGTTATGCTCTTCTAAGTACCCTGTCATCATAGCATTCCAAGACACCACATTTCTCTCGGGCATTGCATCAAACAAGTTGTTTGCAGTTCTCAAATCACCACCTTTTAAAAACGCATTAATAACGGAATTCCACGACACCAAATCTCTCTCAAGCATAACATCAAACACCTTCAATGCATCATGAATCACCCCACAACAACCATACATATGAATCAAAGAATTCTGAATTTGGATCACATTATCAAATCCATACTTAATAGCTTGACCATGGCACATCTCACCTACTCTACAACTACCACATTTAGCACAACAATTAAACAATGGAGGAAAAGTATAAGAATTAGGAATCATCCCACATTTTAGCATCTTATAGTAAAAGCTTACTCCTTTTAATGGCGAAAAACTACAAGAACAAGCTTTAATTACAGTGTTGAAACAAACGATATCTGGAAAATTAATGCAATTAAAAATCCACAAAGTAGAATGCAAATAACTAACTTGAGATGAAAGTCGAAGTAACTTACTTCCAAAAAATGGGTTTTTTAGGCGACCCAAAATTATTACCTGGGCTAAGATTTTTTCGAATTGGGGTTTCTTTAAGTATTGTGAATTGAGTTTGGTCAAAATCAGGTTAGAAGATGTAGATGATGATAAAGAAGAATAGTAGCGATGAAATGGGATTAAAGGGAGACAAAAAATGCCTCGGATTGAGGTTTTTGCCATTCATCTGAAAACGGGTTTTGATTGAATTTCAATTTGAGCTTGATTTCCGCCATTAACTTTCATCTCAAATTATCTCTCAAACACTGATTTTTTTTTTGCTTTGTAAATGCCATGAAAGATTGAAAGATGATGGAGGCGCACAAATTTGGAAATATTTTGAAAGCTTTAGACGACGTCGTTTACATAAGCTAAGGGTTTTACGAAATGTTTTACCCGCTTACTCATTGCTTCTCTGGTCAAGATAGAGACCTATTTGCAGCTCATTAGGCGATAAAACAATTAAGGAAGAGCACAAATGGCTAATGGTCTATTTTTAGAAATTTCCTCTAGAAATAGTACATAAAAAGTTTTTGAGGCTGAAAACAAACGTGAGGAGTCCTCGATTCCCCAAAAAAATTTAGTAAAAATCATGCTCGAAACTAGATTGGACTTAGGATAGCCCTACAAAGGATGAAAACAAAAGCTATTATTCACTGTATTCAGATATTCCAGTATTGCGAAAAAAAATTGTCAAAAATTTTACATATCTCGAACCCCAACCTTTAGGGTCCAAAAGGCAATAAAACGATCCTTGGAGAACAAATAGACAAGTGTGACTTCTTTTCAAATATCTCTGAAGTGGAAACATAACAAGTTTTTTAAGATTAAAAACGAACTTGGGAGGGGGGGGGGGTCTTGGGTAAATCAAGAACACTAGGTAAAAAAAATAGAGTAGAAACTAGATGGGCCCAGGAAAGCTTTTCGAAAGTCAATATATAGGCTATTATCCATAATTTTTGGAGGTCTCGGAGTTATGGAGATAATATTGGTGAAATTTTTACAAGATGTCCCTATGTTCAAAATAGAGACCTCGGACAACATTTTAAGTAGGGGTGAGCACAACCGAGTTCCCGGTCATTTCACTAGGACCCAGTACATGTCCCGGTACTGGCCGGGTACCCAGATCTGGACCCGTTCGTACAGGGTATTGGATTACCCGGTCCTGATACTGGTCCCGGCAGGAACTGGGTCCGGTACCGGGTACCGATTGTATATTATGCATAATTTTTTTTTGGAAAAGTTATTTTAAACATAATTTAATACTTTAATATTGTATTTCTTTTGAAAAAAAATTAAAAGACCTAACATCAATTACAATATTACAAATTTGGGTTATCTCACTTATATTTATAATGTTGGAAAATATTAAAATTAGGCAAATAGAATAAGTAAATTAATAAAATGCCAGTTGGAACCGGTACCGGGTACCTGCAGGGAACTATGTCCGGTTCCGGTTACCCGGTTCAAAGATGTCTAGTACTAGTCCCGGTCCCGGTACTAACCAAGTAGTTATTTTGGGACCCAGTATCGGACCTTATCCAATCGAAACCGGGTCTTTACCTGTCGGGTCCAATGCCGGGTATCTAGTTCCGATGCTCACCCCTAATTTCAAGATTCAAAAGGCCATAAAACAATCCCAGAAAGCGCAAAATCGTCAAATATGACCATTTTTTTGGGATCGCTATAAAGACGACACGTAACAAGTTTTTTTAAGAGTCAAACCAAAACATAAAAGGTTGTGAGCTCACCAAGAGCACTACAACCAAATTAGGGGCGAAAACTATAGTAGCCCAGACCAGTCCTCCACCCCTCCGGGAACCGAAGACCGTAATATTAAAAGACGACAAATTGGAGAAAAACAAATAAAATTTAAAAATAAAAAATGGTGAGAATGAGCAAAATGGTGATGAAAAATGTAGGAGAAGGAATTGGGAAAACTCTTTCAGAGATTTTGGTTTGCCCTTTAACCAAACAGCCCTTAAGGTTTTGGTTTATCTTTATCTTTGAATTTCAATATTTGGGCTTTAATCAACCAATTAAACAAATGATACAATTTGATTCAAAATCTGATAATTTGATTGTTGTTTAATGTGATTTTTGAGCAGATATTGTGAGAAGACGAGTTCATTAATCAGTGATGAAATTGGGGTTTCTTTTCCAGTGAGTAATTCTCATATTCTCCCTTTTTTTTTTTTTTTTTTTTTTTTTAAAAAATGAGGTGTGTGTTGAAATTGAATAGTTGAGGCATACCTGGTCACCAACGAAACTTGGGAGATTAAAACAGACGAAACTCTAGACAAACCTCCAATAGCTGAAAATGAAGACTAAATATTCTTAATTTTCAGAGCTATAATTTCAAAAAAACTGTTGCAAACTTGCAATTATTCAATTAAGTTAAAAAACATTATTGAATTAAAAATAAGGATTAGTTTCAAACTAAATAAATAAATTTTAAAAACAATACAGTTACCAAAAAAAAAAAATCAAAGCGTTATCCTATATAATCACATGTTCACATGAATCACCCCCTTTGACATTCATTTTTTTAATAAAACCAAATAAAACCAGTATTTCATTTTTTTTTCATTCATATCGTTTCGTTTCACTCTTCCCCAACTTTTTTCAGTTTCTCTCTCCTAGGTTTTCCTAAAAAAACTCAAATCAAAATCAATGGCGTCAACAGGAAGATTACTCTGAAAAGTTCGATGGTGTGAAACATTCGAGGTGAGAGAAGTGGTAGCTTTGGAATCGCCAGACTATAAAACACATGGATGGAAATGATTGCGCTGATAATGTTATACCTTTACCTAATGTTACTAGCAAGATCTTATCAAAGGTGATTGAGTACTGTAAGAAGCATGTTGATTCTCCTAAATCTTCTGATAAAATGATCGCAAGTTGATGAAGAAACTCAAGAATTGGGGGGATGCTGATTTCGTTAAAGTTGATCAGGCTACTCTTTCGATCTCATCCCTCGTATATTTCTTTCTCTTTTATCTCTGATTTTGTTTGATTTTCGATTTGTTTTTGTATGTTTTTATGTGATTGTTAAATTTGATTTGATAATCGAGAAAATTCATGTGATTGTTGTTTGGTTTTTTAGTTTAATTTGAATTTTGTGTGTTTTATTGTGATTTTTTAGGGGATATTGTTTACGACTTTGAATTCTTGATTTAGGTTGAACTTTTAACTGTGAAGTTTGTTTGTGAATTTGATGTGATAGTTGAGAAATACATGTGTAGCTGTTTAAGTATGAGTAGTTAGGGTTACATAATCTTACACGTATTTTTCAAATTTGTATCGGTAAACTAGTGGAATTGGACAAGTGGTTGTTGTTTTGGTCTTATGGCGTCGTTTGGACCTAAAAAGTTTTTAAAGTTTTTGGTGATTTCAATGAGTTTGTGAGTGTGTTCTGAGTTTCCGTCTGGTATGAGAAGATTTAGCGAAGGTTTTCGTGTTTGTTACATTGTGTTTGGTAAATTTACTAATGTAGAATGTGGGAAATTACAACTATGAAAATGTTTAGAAAAGCATAAATAGGAAATGATCTTAACTCGAACTCACTTAGCGAAGGTTTTCATATTTTGTTAGGTTTGGTTAAATTTTATGTGATCATAATTGATAGGGCTTTTTATTATTTTTTGTATAGATGATGTCTCTTATGCTAAGATTTGAATCGGTTTTCATTGAGATTTCACACGGTTCTGGTTTATTGCTTTTGAATACAAGATTCCCGGGCATTGGTGTTATGAGTTGGTATTTGTAAGCACTTGCCGGCTTTTGCCTCGTTATTTGCGCCATTGCGCGCTTTGCCTCGTTATTTTGCGCATGCCGGTTTTGCCTCTTTGATTGAAATTTTGCACAGTTTTGAATACTTGTGTGTGCTGACGAATATGTGATGAATATGAGAGTTGAGCAGTTATTCGTGTTTGTTTGATTAGGAATGCAATTGCCGTCTTTGCCCACGTCTGTTCGAATTTGGCACGTCTTACTCTTTTGTTTGTTGTATGTGAAAGCAAGATTACTTGTCATTTATTCTTATCTTGGTGTTCTAATTTACTATTTCGGAATTTGGTTTGTTGATATGATGAAAGATTATTGGTCATTTATTCTTAATTTACCCAGTTTAGTTTACCTTTTGTATTGTTTGCTTGCGAATGGGAGATTATTGGGCATTTATTTCTATTTCATTTGATTAGTTCTGAAATTATTATGCAATTGAGAGTCTTTGCCGCGTTATTGAAATTTAGCTGTTTGTGTTTACTTGTTTGTTAATGAAGTGTATTTTTGGGCATCTACGTATTTTTGGTTAGTTATGTAATATTATTATGCAATTGTTGGATTTCGCCAAGCTCTAGACTTAAAATGATATACATTCCAAATTGTTTTGCGGCTTGTTGACTTTTAACATGTTGAAAAGATATAAAAGCCTAGCCACCTTTGTAGTTTTTAAACGTGATCGGATGAAGTTTCCCATTGTTCAGTGCTTAAAGTGTGAGATTTGTGGTTGTTTTGGAAAAATACTGCATGTCTTCCGTTTGGTTGTTTATTTTAGTTTGATTATGTGGTTCTTGAAGTGTCTAATTTTATAATGCATTATACCTTTTTTTTCAACTGAATTATCTTGGTAGATTGAACTATGAAGCTTGATCAATGCTAGAAAATATTAATCATGATTGTTTTATTAGTTATGATGATCCTTATTGCTTAGTGTGTAATTTTTTGGGACTAAGGATTGTTGTGTAGCAGTTGATGGGTACTTTGTGTTGTTTTGATCCACTCCTTTCTTGATTTCCGTTCTGTTGATTAACTTTCCCTTCTTCCTTATCGGTGTGATGTGTTTGACTTTCTCGCGACAAAACTCTTCTCACTCTTTATTTGGTTTTTATTCTATTTCCTCGATCCTGTTTTATTGACTTTAACTTGTGAGGAACGCTAAATGGATGGTGTCACCTCTTTGGAAGTGACTAGGAGCATAGTTTGTGTTTTGACTTGGCTTTTTCCATGTGGTTTAAATGATCTTCATTGAAATGTCTGTTTTCCTTTCCGTCTTTTAAGATTATTGGAAGCAAACTCTTTTGTATTTATCACCACCAATCTACCTTTAGTTTTTATAGTGTTACAAAGTGGTAGAGCTTTTTAGAATAGTGTGGCTGTTACAATGGTAATTTTGTTTTCATTTTTCTTGGAACTCTATCTCTCGTTTCTTTGTTTAAAATTTATTGGTATTGTATATGTGATTAGGACTTAGGAGTTTAGGATAACAATTGAATCCTATTCTGACTGAAGGCTATCATATATTTTGAATAATGAATGTTGTGAAGTTTTTTTTTAATTTAAGGCTTGAGGGTTAGGAGCTAGGAACTACTGTAAATGAGCCTTTTCATCTTTTTTGCAGTGAGTATTGGCCTCATTTGGTGAGTCCAGTTTGGGTCTTTTACCCTCTTCATTATGCCTTATAAGTGTAACGAAACTTGGTTTAGATATTACATGTTGAACACACCTCGCTCTTAACATTTACTGCGCTCTTAACATTTTACTGTAGAACTAAAATAATTGGTTGGTTGGTATGTCTTTAAAACTGTAGGCTGCAAACTACCTGAATATCAAGAGCTTGCTGGACTTGACTTGTCAAACTGTTGCTGACATGATCAAGGGAAGACTCCTGAGGAGATAGTAGAAGACTTTCAACATCAAGAATGACTTCACCCCTGAGGAAGAGGAGGAGGTTCGCAGAGAGAATCAGTGGGCTTTTGAATGAGATAGTCATGGCAAAATAAACATAATTGAAGTTGGAGTTATTAGTTTATTTTATGAACATGCTGGTGTATACATTATTCTGTTAAATTGCCATGTAATTTATTTTCTGATTGATTTTATCCTTGTGCTTTACTTCTTGGAATATATACTCTCTTCATTGGGGGTACAAAGATGGGATTGTAAATAACACATTCTTTTGAAAATTGTCTTTTGGAAGGTGCTTGCTGTGCTGGTAGCCTTATTTCGCACCTTCACCTATGCCAATTAAATTGGCACTGTGTGTTATTATATACGGAGCTTAGCCTCGTGACAGGTTGTACTGCATTGTGAATTGTGATTTATATATTATTTTGAAAATGGACACATGACATGTTTGGACTTGGGAATAAGTCAAATTACAGCTTTAGTGCTCAAGAATAATTTATTAGAGATGGATGTGACTTGTTGAGTTGACGTTTAGTTTTCTATGTTACACGTGAACTGTCTTGAGGAGATTGGTGCGGCAACCATAGTTAACATCTTGGTGATGTTTCTTAGAATTTCGGAACATGACATAATGAGCGAGTGAAAGTATCACGCAGTCACGCTTAAATGAAGTTCGTCCTTAGATGAAGCATGTCATACTAACATAGTTCTTAACTTTTTCAATGATCTATATCTGGAAGTTGGAATTGTATAATCCAATCCTATGCAAACAAACCAAGCAGAACGTGACTATGCTTCTAATAGGAAGTCACGTGCAGCACCCTCTGAACCACTATCATTAACACCTCGTTTGCAATTTGGATTCTCTATTCTGTATTTGTCAAACGCGCGCAGAAAATGCAGTCAGCAAATTATTACTACTACTATACAGTGAGAGTTCTGATAAACATCTAGATGAATGATGAACAATTTTGATTACAGCCTAACAAATTAAGATAAGAAAGCAGACTGAGCAATCATAGCCATTCTGTGACAATGAGTATTCAATTTCTGAAACAAAATGTATGTTTGTGTGCAGAATCCATAATGCAAAATCAGTATCATAACAGACTTTACAACAGCATCAGTTCCAAGAGGAACTCAGACATTATTAAAAAGCACACACACCACTACAGCAACATATCATGAGTTAAATTAGTGCAGCATCAGATGATATACAACATAAAAGGTGAAATTATCGTGTGGCAACAAGAGCACTAAACTAGAAATGATATTTCAGTCAGTTACGACCAAAAAAAAACAGAAAGTTGAGGTTTGGATATGTTGAGGGTTTGGACTCAAAGTTTGATGAATTGATCCATTATGTTTCCCTTCAATTGGCTTTTGTGCTCTTGATTCCCTGAAAATTGATCCCATAATTGAAGAGGTTTTACCCGATGGCCTGAAAGTTGAGACTAATCAACACCATCTTTGGTATCAGGCTATTTGTTGTATATTGTGTGGGTGCCATCCGCCATGTGTCAGCGGCAAACATCCTGCCCTTCAACTTCAGGACATCAGCTTGCCACCATCCATATGGAAAAATGTATGAAACACATCCCTGAACCAAGTTTGACAACCTGTCTTGAGCATCGATAGTATACCATGTGAGCACCAATGAACAGCAAAGCTGAGACATACATACAGCCAGCTTGACTATTCTCGACCACTTCCCATGTCCAACTCTAGAATATGAATAATTTCTATTAGATCTACAAGATACAACCTAGCAATTTCTAGCTTCTCTATTCTTCATTAGGTCCTTCACTTTAGCAGCGTCCTCCCATCTACCAGCAGCAGCATAAATATTCAGCAGCAGTGCATAGCACATTATATTTTGTTTTTGGTTTATTAATATGCCTTTAAACTTGTTCCGCAACAAATGATCACCTTGGAATCGACATGAACCAAGCAAACTTGCCCACAACACTGATTCTGAAGGCATATCAATAGCAAAATCATTAACTTTCGTGAGAGTTTCCAAAGCTTCTTGGACCAGCCCCAACTGGCCAATAGATTGCCATGCACCAATAGTGCGCAAAAGGGTTTTATGTCAAATAACTTCACCATCTGAGAAAAATAGGTTTCTCCTCTTTCCAACAGCCCTGCACCGTGTACAAGCACATAGGACAAAACGTAGGTGATTTCATCAGGGAGCATCCATTCTTGGTTTTCATGTGCATAACCATGAACTTCAGCGTCACTTCTTGTTTCATCCAAATACCATGTCTTCAAATAAATAAGTCCATCGTTAGGATTGCCATGAAGACAATGCCTAAGATCATTGCATTCCAACAAACCAAATTCTTCTCAGACAAGCCATCAAAAATACAACGAGCCACACCCACCTTTTGGCATTATTATAATACAATGAGGGTAGTTGTTCATTATCAAATTCAAATTCCCACCCTTCTAAACAAGAAAAGCGGATGAACCGATGCACCCTCTTTCAGTCTAGCAGTCGTCCGCAAGCAACAAGAACAAACTATAGTGTATCATTCCCCGACAACCCCTCCTCCTCATCTCACTAAAAAGTCTCACAAACAACTCGAGGGTTATGCTCTTCTAAGTACCTGTCATCATAGCATTCCAAGACACACACATTTCTCTCGGGCATGTTCATCAAACAAGTTGTTTGCAGTTTCACAATCACCACCTTTTAAAAACGCATTAAAACGGAATTCCACGACACCAAATCTCTCTCAAGCATAACACATCAACACCTTCAATGCATCATGAATCACCCACAAACCATACATATGAATCAAAGAATTCGAATTTGGAACATTATCAAATCCATACTTAATAGCTTGACCATGGCACATCTCACCTACTCTACAACTACCACATTTAGACACCAATTAAACACATGGAGGAAAAGTATAAGAATTAGGAATCATCCCACATTTTAGCATCTTATAGTAAAGCTACTCCTTTTAATGGCGAAAAACTACAAGAACAAGCTTTAATTCAGTGTTGAAACAAAAAGCATATCTGGAAAATTAATGCAATTAAAAATCCACAAAGAGATGCAAATAACTAACTTGAGATGAAAGTCGAAGTAACTTACTTCCAAAATGGGTTTTTTAGGCGACCCAAAATTTTACCTGGGCAAGTTTCGAATTGGGGTTTCTTTAAGTATTGTGAATTGAGTTTTGGTCAAAATCAGGTTAGAAGATGTAGATGATGATAAAGAAGTGAATTAGCGATGAAATGGGATTAAAGGGAGACAAAAAATGCTCGGTCGTGAGGTTTTTGCATTCATCTGAAAACGGGTTTTGATTGAATTCAATTTGAGCTTGATTTCCGCCATTAACTTTCATCTCAATTATCTCTCAACACATGATTTTTTTTTTGCTTTGTAAATGCCATGAAGATTGAAAATGATGGAGGCGCACAAATTTGAAATATTTGAAAGCTTTAGACGAAGTCGTTTACATAAGCTAAGGGTTTTACGAAATGTTTTACGCTTCTCATTGCTTCTTGGTCAAGATAGAGACCTATTTGCAGCTCATTGGCGATAAACAATTAAGGAAGAGCACAATGGCTAATGGTTATTTTTAGAATTTCCTCTAGAAATAGTACATAAAAAGTTTTGAGGCTGAAAACAAACGTGGGAGTCCTCGATTCCCCAAAAAATTTAGTAAAAATCATGCTCGAAACTAGATTGGACTTAGGATAGCCCTACAAAGGATGAAAACAAAAGCTATTATTCACTGTATTCAGATATTCCAGTATTGCGAAAAAAAATTGTCAAAATTTTACATATCTCGAACCCAACCTTTAGGGTCCAAAAGGCAATAAAACGACCTTGGAGAACAAATAGACAAGTGTGACTTCTTTTCAAATATCTCTGAAGTGGAAAAATAACAGTTTTTTAAGATTAAAAACGAACTTGGGAGGGGGGGGGGGGTCTTGGTAAATCAAGACACTAGGTAAAAAAAATAGAGTAGAAACTAGATGGGCCCAGGAAGCTTTTCGAAAGTCAATATAGGCTATTATCCATAATTTTTGGAGGTCTCGGAGTTATGGAGATAATATTGGTGAAATTTACAAGATGTCCCTATGTTCAAATAGAGAACCTCGACAAAATTTTAAGTAGGGGTGAGCACAACCGAGTTCCCATTTTCTCTAGGACCCAGTACATGTCCCTGGATATGTCCGTCGGGGGTACCCAGATCTGGACCGTTCCTGTACAGGGTATTGGATTACCCGGTCTGATATGGTCCCGGCGGCAGGAACTGGGTCCGGTTAGTGGTACCGATTGTATATTAGCATAATTTTTTTTTGGAAAAGTTATTTAAACATAATATTAATACTTAATATTGTATTTTTTTGAAAAAAAATTAAAAGACTAACATCAAATACAATATTACAAATTTGGGTTATCACTTATATTTATAATGTTGGAAATATTTAAAATAGGCAAATAGAATAAGTAAATTAAAAAATGCCAGTTGGAACCGGTACCGGGTACCTGCAGGGAACTATGTCGGTTCGTTACTCCCGGTTCAAGATGATGTACTAGTATATCCGGTCCGGTACTAACCAAGTAGTATTTTGGGACCCAGTATCGGCCTAACCTATCGACCGGGTCTTTACTGTACCGGTGTCCAGGCACCGCGTAGCTTTATTCGGATATGGGGTACGTCCGATGCTCACCCCTAATTTCAAGTTTCAAAAGGCCATATAAAACAATCCCAGAAAGCGCAAAATCGTCAAATATGACCATTTTTTTGGGATCGCTATAAAGCGACACGTAACAAGTTTTTTAAGAGTCAAACCAATAAAGGTTGTGAGCTCACCAAGGCACTACAAACAAATTAGGGGCGAAAACTATAGTAGCCCAGACCAGTCCCTCCACCCTCCGGGAACCGAAGACCGTAATATTAAAAGACGACAAATTGGAGAAAACAAATAAAATTATAAAATAAAAATGGTGAGAATAGCAAAATGGTGATGAAAATGTAGGAGAAGGAATGGGAAAAACTCTCAGAGATTTGGTTTGCCTTTAACCAAAAAGCCCTTAAGGTTTGGTATCTTATCTTTGAATTTCAATATTTTGGCTATATCAACCAATTAAACAAATGATACAAATTGATTCAAAATCGATAATTTGATGTTGTTAATGTGATTTTGAGCAGATATTGTGAGAAGACACGTTCAAATCAGTGATGAAATTGGGGTTCTTTTCCATGTGTAATTCTCACATATTCTCCTG
>PYUH01000164.1:2961669-2978925 GCA_016808085.1 Suaeda aralocaspica
TTTTTTTTTTTTTTTTTCTTTTTAAATTGAGTAAAGAGTAAAGAGTAAAGAGAAGAGAGTGTAGTACTACTAGTGTTGTAGTGTTGTTGCATTGTAGAGAAAAAGGAAGGAAGTAAGGTAAGTGTACTATGTTATTTTGTCACTATTGGAAAATTGTAGAGGTCACGTGATTGGCACGTGCAATGGAATAGGAATAGAAAACATTAGAAGGGGTGAGGAGCTCGTGAGGGGTGTAATGATGGTTGGTAAATGTGGGGAGGGTATGTTTTTATTTGCAAGTATCTACTTAGGTTTGAACTACTTTTGGAAGGGGATTTGCCCTTTTCAACTTGGGTAAATTTTTTGTGCTATTGCTATTTATGATGATTAGCAAATGTTGCCATAGATATTTCCGTCCAAAATTAGATTAATTTGATTGGGAAAAGAAGAATAACTACCCTATACACAAAATCCTTTGAATATATACGTCTTTTTCACCTTATTTTTCCATTCATTCACTTCAATTTTGGTATCAGGCAAAACCCATTGCATAAATACGTGTTTTCCTTTTTAAGTATTCCTATAACTTAGATTTTACACATCATACGGAGTATTAACTTATGTTGTACTTGTGTACTATTATCCATTCCTATAAAGCACAACATCACCTATTGAAAAAATAGGATGGAAACTAAAACAATGGAGCTTGAATTGGCTCTCAAAGAGCTAAAGTTGAAGGTTATAATATGCTTTTATAACCATTTTAAGATTCGATAACAGAAAGACAAAAAAAAAATAAAAAAAGCAAAAGAGCATATGATCAATAATATAATTGATATTGACAAATCCACGACTCTCTAGTCTCCACAAGGCACAAGCCCAACGTCATCAAAAAAATAAATTCATAATGGACTTACACCTCATCTTCCACATGTTTAGGAGTTTAGTAGTGTTTTACCTTTTTTAATAAGCATGAAATGATGAACATTTGAAAAGGACAACATGTTTAAACTTAGTAAGTCTATGGTTAAATTAAACATATGAATTTGGACCAACAAGGCAGCAACACATGAATGAAGCTTGGATGTAACTCCCTTGAATTTCCAATGATAAATGATACAAACAAATAAATGTCCCACAAAGGCAAATAAAATCCCCACAAAAAGCACAAACAGGAAATTGCAGAAGGTTGAGTGGTGGTACAGCTACACAGATACTGGTCCGCATTTTAAGCCAAGGGAAAAAAAAAAAAAAAAAAATGCTCCAAAACACAGATGAAAATGAGAGAGAGTAAAGCATTAATGAGTTGATTGATTTGTTGAGGTGTAATGAAATAACAGGTGTTGGAAAATGGACAAAATATACAAGTTATGAAGTAATTGAAGTTAGTGTGAGTACTACTGTAATTAAGTACTGTAACTATGAAAGGAATTGAAGCAGTGTAGTAATTGAATTACGGAGCAAGTGTAATAATAGCATGCTATCACTCCTAATTCAACGATTTTCGAACTTTCAAATTGTAGTTTATTACCTCTTATATATCTCATGTCTTTGGAGTTTCTACTCCAACTATCATTGGCTCATGTCCTTACTATTTTTCACATTCAAAATGTAGAGCTTTTTATATTATAACTATGTTCAATTTGTCTAATGTGATTGGAAATTTAGTACTGTACCATATCCACTATGTCTAGTGTAAGTGGCGAGTTATACATTTTTTGGCGATACAATTTAGCAGTTCAACTATATGTTATGGTACAATCTAATCCATATCCTCCTAAATCCTAACTATCTATCGAAAATATTGATAAAAAGTAATTAAAGGATGTGGCAAGTAAACAAATTAGACGAACCTATTTCAAGCTTATACGGCTTAAGGAGAAGACAACGCACCCTAATGAAACAATACGAGAGTAAAATGGAGTAAACGATTAAACACACGTGGTGTAAGAGCAAGAAGGAAGTATGGATGGAAAATGATAGAATAAGGGATACAGTAACTATTTGGAGAAAAAAATTGAAGGAAGCTAAGGAAGTGGGGGTAGAAAGAAAGGAGGATGGTTTTTGTTCAGAAGACAAAAATCAAAGAAGGGAAGAAGTGGTCACTCACTACTCACAAGTAACAAATAACAAACAAAATGCACATATCACATTCACTACTTTTGCTTGTATTGGACAAACCAGTTCCTCCACTTTCTCTGTTATTTTTATTTTATTTTTATTTTTATTTTTGGTTTAATTAGGTGGAATACTTTTACTTGAACAAGAAAAGTTATTATGTACCGTATTTCTGTAGTACTTACCATTTCCCATCATACAGCAATTTTGGGTCCTTGACTAGCCATTTTTTAATCTCCTCAAACAAGTCACCAATCTTATATAGACTTATAGTTACATAGTTATATGTGCCAAATGTAATGCGTGCAACCATATTTGTTTATTGTTTTGGAAGAGGAAATCTTTGTAATCACTAATATTGAAGCTTGTTTTTTGTTGAATAGATAATTACACTTCCTACTAATAAAGTGTCACTTGACCGATGAACATGCCACTATGGACGCGAGGCTGCGAGGGAGCACAAAATTTAGATAGTCGGTAAGGAACTCTTGTTTGCTAACCAATGTTGAATTACCGATGTCAATGAAATAAAGATCGTCATAGAAAAGTGTCAATGATTTTGAGAATGTCATTGCATAGATTAAGGGCCTGTTTACTTCAGATTAAAATCCGTTTATTTCAATTCAGCTCTGTTCAGTTCAGCTCTTTTCTTATTTTGCTATTCATTAATCATTTATAAAAAAAACTTTCAGTTCACTTCCGCTGAAGTAAACAGACCCTAATAAGAAAGCCACCAAGATAATTGAAAACCATATCAATACCCAATTAAATAAGGGACTAAAGAAGGAAATACTCTTCACATATGATTACACTTGGTCACTTATGACACATTGACATATGGACTTGACTATATATGTATACATAAGACATATACAACCATAATGCAATAGTTTCACAAAACTTGTGAGTGTAGTGTTGCAATTTGAACTGACAACACTTAGATGTGTATTGGATTTATGCCCATGTCCATTTTAAATGACCCCTACCATAAAATTGGTAGGTTTAGACACTCCAAGACAAATTAGATGAATCGAATTATGAATTCAACAACAATAAAGTCATAATTAATTACTATTGAGAAAATCACTTACAATCTACGGTTTTGATGAACATTATGGTGACAATTTAACGTTTGAACTTTAGACAAAAATATCAAGAAGTACTCAACAAGTATAGAAGTAAATTTTGAGTTAGCACTCCACAATACTACAAACAAGTGAGGTAGGTAGGGTTATGTGACAACACGAACAAGGCTACGAGTACAACAGAAATAGCGCACATAAAAGAAACACAAATGCTTTAAGTGTCTAGGTGGTAAGTAGTATTAGCCCATTTTTTTAGGCCAATAGTCTATGGATAGGGTCCACCAAGTATATATGAGGGAGGTTCTCATGGTTGGAAAATCTCAGAATCCGTGGCTCATAATAGTTTCTAATATCCTTTCTTACCAATATATTTGGGGTTTTTGTGGGTCTTACCTTATATTCACATTCAAGAACCATAATATACTTATACACTTGTCGACTTTCTGTTAGTTATCTCATTTCTTATTTCTAAATTTTAACTTCTTTTTTTTTTGGTTAAGTTTGGTGCTGTACTTTTTTTGAAAATTAACCTCAATTATATAAAACTTTACTTCCAACACTAAAATCCAATTAAGCCCTCAATGTTTCACATCATTGCGATATAAACATGATAGGGTGGTAGCAATTTTGCAATTATGCAAATTATTCTTCTAATACTACATGATATACGATTTATAGCATATCTTAATGTAAGGGTTTAGGGTTTAGGGTTTAGGTGCTAATATCATATCTTTATATTAGAACCCTAGACAAGGATATTAGAACCCTAGACATCGTGTAATAATATTTCTTCGTCAACCAAACTATGTCTAGGGTTCTAATATCCTTGTCTTATTCTAGTCGGTAGTATATATTGAAATTCCTCTCAATTCTCATTTCTATTCTCTATTTTTTTAGTAGAGATGTGTCATTCGAGATCAACCAAAAAGTCGTTCATGCTTTTTGTTCCTCTTTCAAATAGACTCTCCTAGGTTAGAGTTAAATAAAGTTTGTGATTATATTAACGTATTAATGGAAATGAATTTGTATATAAATTAATAAGAAAACATTATTTTCTATTCCTATTAAAAGGGAGCTAGTACGTCGGCTATTCTAATAAGACGTGCCAGTATGTCAGCTATTCTCATAAAGGAAGTCAATATGTCGGTTGTTCTGATCAATGAGGCAGCCAGTATGTCGGCTATTCTCATAAAGAGAATTTTAACTTTTTCTTGGTAAAGTTTTGTGCTATACATGTTTAGAAATTTAACTTCACTTTTGTAAATCTTTACTAGGAAGACTAAAATCCAATTAAGCCCTAATTTTTTCACAACATTGCGACATAAACATGATAAGGTGGTAGCAATCCTATAATTATGCAAATTATTCTTCTAATACTACATGATATATAAATAACGCATATCTTTATACACTCACACTCATGTTTATGCTATTATATACATGATTACATGAGTACTATATTGCAACTTTGCAAGTAACTTTTTATGCTAGTAAACTAAAGTGCTAATAGTACATGGCATGATAGCATACCTTAATATTCTTCCTCATGCCCTAATTAGCTAATGTTTCGCAACAAAGGTTTTGAACATAAGCTAATAAGTATTCAAAAAAAAATTTAAGCCTAATTTCATTTTATTACCGTTCATTTAAATTTTTTTTTGTTGACGTCGGATACAATATACGGATTGCTTGATTGCTTGTTTCATCCCCCATACGCATTAATCTAAATCAAATCATACCATAAAAGCAATTGATAGCTCCTCAACGAAAGCAGCTGAAGGAAAGGCATAATAATTTTTGTTCCCAAAGAAGAAAGGACCATAGGAAAAACCAAAAAAAAAAAGGGTATTTTGTCAGATATCTGATTTTCCTTATTCAAAAATGAGTCAGCCTTCAAATTCTGACACCCATACACCTATCTCAAACCTATTGGTCACAACTTATGTACCGAGTACCATTTTTTTTTTTTTTTGGACAAAAACCATTAGACTACTATACAGGATTAATCCAGTATGTATTTTCGCATTTTTCTCCTTACAATTCTCAGACGAATTATGATTAATGTTATTATTTATGTGAGAAGGAGAATATGAAAATATTTTGAAGAGTGTGAAAATGTTACTACCTGACTAATCCCACTTACAGAGCTACCAAAGTACAACTTCAACCTAACCTTTATTGTCAATGAAATGATTAGGGCATATCATTTGAAAGTACATAGCATATTGTAGCCTGGTAAATTGGCGACCATTTATTTGATCTTAGTGCATGTTTATTTCAGGTGAAAACAGTTAAATTGAAGCGATTAAAGCTGAACTAAAAGCTTTTATTATGGATTAATAATTTTTAATTATGTACTATTAATTTTTAGCTATTGATTTTTAATTATGATTATTGATTTCTAACTATAATTTTTATGAATTGACTATGACTATTGATTTTAACTATGGATTATTAATGATTTTTAACTATAGAGTAATGAAATAAAAATTAGTAATACATTTTCTTTGTGGATGATGATCCACTTATGTGGCAAAATAATATTTTTGTTTCATTTGCTAAATAATAGTTTCATAATATTTTTTCGTGAAAATTATAAACTATATATATATATATATATGACAAAAAAAAGTGATGATTAATGTTTCAAAAATATATTACAACCACACTAATAATAAAATGAATAAATATGCTACGAAATATGAAGAAAAATACTATTATGAACATATATATATATATGTAATATTAGGAACAAATTAATTAGCAAAATAAAAGAAGAGCTGGGATGAACTGAATTGAATGGAGCTAAACTAGAACTGAGCTAAACTGATTTTAAGCTGAAGTAAACAAGCCCTTACTCTATTTTAGACTAAAGATATAACATTGAATTTCCTCCATCTTTCCACCCTACTAGTTCTTCGAATCTAATGGTTTCGAGTGTGTACTTCGAGAGATTAGAATACATTAGATTAGATCATAATGGATGGTTATAGATTAGAATAAAATAAATTAGAATGGATTAATGAGATTAGAATAAATTTAAATGAATTGTGTGGACTACAATGGATTGATAACATAGATTTGATTAGAATTAGATTAACTTTATTTGAATTATTGGAAAAAAAATTGCAAAATTAGAGAATTCTCATCATCTACATTCCTCATTACACACTACAATCGAAAGAATTTTTGGAGTTTTGAAAAATAGAATGTGATGCCAAAGATGAACAAATTAAAGCCTTCCAATTGTTTATAATCTTGGTAATGTGCACGTTACATAATTTGCTCAATTACATAAGTTAGATTGTAATTGGAACTCATAGTTAATTTAGATTTGACTAATCTGAGACAACCAATACAACACTGTTTTTGCAAATAAATTAGCAAAATATGGCAAGATGTGTGTGCAAAAAACATGAATTTTGAATATACCGATGATATAGAAGAGGAAGAATTATACTACAAAGATCAAAACAATTATTATATATTAATTCATGTAGAATTCAGTGTTGTTANTCTCCTTACAATTCTCAGACGAATTATGATTAATGTTATTATTTATGTGAGAAGGAGAATATGAAAATATTTTGAAGAGTGTGAAAATGTTACTACCTGACTAATCCCACTTACAGAGCTACCAAAGTACAACTTCAACCTAACCTTTATTGTCAATGAAATGATTAGGGCATATCATTTGAAAGTACATAGCATATTGTAGCCTGGTAAATTGGCGACCATTTATTTGATCTTAGTGCATGTTTATTTCAGGTGAAAACAGTTAAATTGAAGCGATTAAAGCTGAACTAAAAGCTTTTATTATGGATTAATAATTTTTAATTATGTACTATTAATTTTTAGCTATTGATTTTTAATTATGATTATTGATTTCTAACTATAATTTTTATGAATTGACTATGACTATTGATTTTAACTATGGATTATTAATGATTTTTAACTATAGAGTAATGAAATAAAAATTAGTAATACATTTTCTTTGTGGATGATGATCCACTTATGTGGCAAAATAATATTTTTGTTTCATTTGCTAAATAATAGTTTCATAATATTTTTTCGTGAAAATTATAAACTATATATATATATATATATGACAAAAAAAAGTGATGATTAATGTTTCAAAAATATATTACAACCACACTAATAATAAAATGAATAAATATGCTACGAAATATGAAGAAAAATACTATTATGAACATATATATATATATGTAATATTAGGAACAAATTAATTAGCAAAATAAAAGAAGAGCTGGGATGAACTGAATTGAATGGAGCTAAACTAGAACTGAGCTAAACTGATTTTAAGCTGAAGTAAACAAGCCCTTACTCTATTTTAGACTAAAGATATAACATTGAATTTCCTCCATCTTTCCACCCTACTAGTTCTTCGAATCTAATGGTTTCGAGTGTGTACTTCGAGAGATTAGAATACATTAGATTAGATCATAATGGATGGTTATAGATTAGAATAAAATAAATTAGAATGGATTAATGAGATTAGAATAAATTTAAATGAATTGTGTGGACTACAATGGATTGATAACATAGATTTGATTAGAATTAGATTAACTTTATTTGAATTATTGGAAAAAAAATTGCAAAATTAGAGAATTCTCATCATCTACATTCCTCATTACACACTACAATCGAAAGAATTTTTGGAGTTTTGAAAAATAGAATGTGATGCCAAAGATGAACAAATTAAAGCCTTCCAATTGTTTATAATCTTGGTAATGTGCACGTTACATAATTTGCTCAATTACATAAGTTAGATTGTAATTGGAACTCATAGTTAATTTAGATTTGACTAATCTGAGACAACCAATACAACACTGTTTTTGCAAATAAATTAGCAAAATATGGCAAGATGTGTGTGCAAAAAACATGAATTTTGAATATACCGATGATATAGAAGAGGAAGAATTATACTACAAAGATCAAAACAATTATTATATATTAATTCATGTAGAATTCAGTGTTGTTATTGATGAATAGTTATCTTGTAAAGATATGTAGTAAAAATAGCTAAATTTGTCTTTTAATTGCTTAAGTATGCATAAATAAAAAAATTACGTAAGAAAAAGGGGAGAGATTGGTTTGAAAGAGGTGATTGGATTGGATTCACAATTTGATTATAATTTTTTTTAATTGTCAAATTAATAGCTAATATTAAAGTCAAGCAACAAGGTATTCCGTTTTTAACTAAATGTTAAAATAAATAAATAAATAATTTAGCATCTTATTATCAAACTTTAGCGAAAAAAAGTCAACTTTCAAGGCTTACCCTCACCTTTGTGAGTGGAGATAGTTTTAGTATATATTTGGTAAATATTGTTCCATACTAACTTATATAAGCCAATGTTATTTGATAGGACCGATAAATAGTTAGTAAAAAAAAATATTAATTAAAAGAATTAATTTAATAGTTAAGAAGAATATACTTATAGTTAAGATCTAACTAACGGTCTTACTAGAAACTTGCTACATCCATAAGTAACAATGATGGTCAAGCCATCAAAGTGGATTTTTGACCAAAATCTAATAAAAGTTGCTAATTTTGGTAAGCACAACTGTTTAACAGAGAATGTTAAAAAAAAGTTTTATCTCACAGATTGACCTAGACATTTGGTTTTTTTTTTTTATAAAATTAAAATATATATATATATATATATATATATATAATGTTTATGGATGAATCTGAATCGGATTTAATCAAAAAAAATTTAAACAAAAGTACTTAAACAAACAAAATCGAACTCACCCAACACCACTTCATTTCTTAACCAAACAATGTTTACAAGAAATGAAAGATTGACTATCTAACCCAACCAAAATGAGAAATTTAATTCTTGAGCTGATTTTAATTATGGATAAGTAGAAGTTACTTATAAGGTCTAGTAAATAATTGGCAATTTCTAACACAACCAAATGTATCTTGATAGATACAACCATAGCGGAAAAATATGTTCCTTTGATTTGACATGAGCAGAATTTGTCAAACTGATTGTACCGTATACGGCCTCAAACTTATAGCATTCAAGTAGCCTATAACTGAAAATCAACACCCTTTCAGATTTAACTCCACGATAAAGCATACAGAAGACAACGCAGTTTGACAGATACAGAGCTTCCTAGTACTACAGACAATTAAAATGCATGTAACCCAAAATCAAAATTAGGTGCCAAAAGCCCACAATAGATAGTCAACCAGAAACAATTTGGAGTTAATCTACTTCTTAATATCAAATCAACAAGTTTATACCAACAAAATTAATAGGGTTAACAGCATAATCTCGAGGTTCAAACTAAAAATTCTGAACATACAATATCCTAACCTACAGCACTTCTCTCACCGCAAGATTACATGATCTGGCAAGTGTCAAACTGTTTAACAGCCGAATTTTGAAGTAATGATAGTATAGATAGCACATGAGAATTCCAAAACAAGTTCAGATAAAGCAGCTAGAACTAGTGCACACCAGCAACCTCAGATAGCATCACTGTCAACCACAACAATATACAGGTATTCTCCATGGGACGACATTTTGGCAATTCAATTCTCAATAGCCATGGAGCATGTTAAAATGGTCTGAGGGGGAGAACAGGGAAATGAAAGCAAAATTTCCCAAACAAAAAACTGAGGCACTAGAATCAATACTACACAAGGAGATTGATCCACCATTAGCAAGGCGCCCCTCCCCAAACCCCTCCACCCTCAAAAAAAAAAAAAAAAAAAANAAAAAAAAAAAAAAAAAACCAATATGGTCAAGATAAAAAATAAAGAAACAAAATTTTTTGAAGATTCCCCTTTCCGCAGTCTATTTTCAACTGTCTCTAACTATTTTTTTGGGTTTAAATTTTTTTCGGTTTTTTGTTTTTTTCGGTTTTTTGTTTTTTTTTTTGTTTTTGTTGGTTTTTTTTTTTTTTTTTTTTTAGTTTAGATTATAAATATATATACCAGCCTTGAGAAATACGGTGCTTCATTCTGTAAGGCTTGATTTAACAACTAATACTTACCAAAGTTGTTCCTTGTTCATAAACTCCATCAGTCTTCGCAGACACTAAATGATCAAACACATCCAACCATGAAATTGAGGTTGAATCCAGAAAATTAATGTCCACCTGAACTTTCTCCATCCTTAACGGTCTGCAATGGGCTGTTTGAATCTTCAGAGGATGGACTTAATGTTTTGGCAGCAGCAACATCTAACTGAACCTTGGAATTGTTTTGATCCATGGTCTTGTCATCCATTTTGACATTTTGCACCTGAGTTGCCAGATTATCAGACTGGAAAGACGTAGAACCTGATGAAGTTGGAAATTGAACAGAAGGTGGCATAATCCATCTAATCCAATCATCACGTTTCCGAATTTTGTCGCCCTGTAATAACAATGCCAGCTACAAAATCATACACTGCTTTAATAATCTAAAAACATTGGCTATTTGTCTTGCTCTTTAACACTGCTTTAACACTCCAAAAACATGGAGTACAAAATGTGGGGCAAAATTATCAAGCATTAAACATAACAACAATCTGATAGGGAACATAATAAGTTGGTAAGTAAATCACCTGCAATTCGACAACCGTAGAATACCTCACAGATTCCAATATTTGCTGATAATTATCCGTTAATTCCATCACCTGGAATAAAGTTCCAATATAATATTAACCAAGAATAATATGCTGTCAGACAGAACTGAGACACTGAAAGACTCATTAAAAATTAAGTCGAATGAAAAGCAAAAGATCATTTCATATCATGATATATACGATGAAAAGGAACACCTCATGGAACGAATAAGTTGAGATAAAAATTTACGAGTAACAAAGAAAACTTTACTAGCAAAGAATTCCGCCTAAATGATGTTCATAAGAGATTAAATCATAAAAAAAGCTAGTAAGGTGGTTAGAAAAAACAGAAGGAGAAAACTAGATCTATACTTCCGTCATAATCAGAATTAGACCTGTAAATTTGTGACACGACCCGCCAACTCGACACGAGCACAACCCTTAATTAAAAGGTTTGGGTCAAGAAATATAACCCGTTAAAGTACACGGGTTGACACGACACGAGCCATTTATTAAACAGGTCGGGTTAGGGTTGAAGGGGTTCAACTCGTTTAAGTAAATGGGTCGACACGGCACGACATGATTCCACCTTTTTTTTACTTTAGTAAGTAAAAAGACATGACACGCTAACTCAACATGAAATAGACCCGTTAGTAGCGGGTTTGGGTCAAGGGTGCCAACCCATTTAAGTACATGGGTTGGCACGACACAACTCTTTTATTGAACGGGTAGGGTTAGGGTTGGAATGGCTCACCCCTTTAAGTAACTGACACGACACGAAAATGACACGACACGACACAATTTACAGGTCTAATCAGAATTATACTTTGAATTAGAGACATGGAAATAAAGGATCATTGTAATATGTAAATGTAGCCATGTAGAGAAAAAATAAAGGAGAGAGAAAAGGCAATGTCAAAAAATATTGGAACGTAGAGAGGAAGAGCTGAATATGATGGAGAAACTTTATGTAACAAAGAAATAAGTATGAGCAACATAAAGGAAATGCAAATTTAGAACCAAACTAAAACACAACTTAAAAGCGATTCTGCAATGACTCTAAAATGAAAAGAAACAGATTACACAAACAGGTCCTACTTTTCTATTTTCTTTTCTTTTCTTCATCTTTTCCAGTCGGACATATGCAGGGGAAAGAACAGAAGGAACAGATGAAACTACTTAACTTTTAAAAAGTTCATCACCCCAAAAGAAATGGAAGCAGAGCAAACACCTAGAGGGAAAATATATTCTCTTTTAACTTCACATTTGGCAGGATATGTTAATCAAATAGGGGAGTTTTTTTTTTGGGTGGGTGGGGGGTACATACAACATAGCCTTAGTTTCATTATGACAATATTATACATCCTTCTCCATGAAACTTGCATGTCAACTTCCAGTTTTGGTTTCTCAAACTAAGACTTAAATCAATCAATCAATCGGAGCCTTAATCCCAAAAATTGGGGTTGGCTACATGAACCAAAATTAATCATTCCATGTGGTTATCGTTATCCACATAAATTTTCCTCCTCTATCCCCTGCGATCGAGAACCTCATTCTCTTGTAAATCTAAAAGCTTCATACCTTTCTAACCCCTTCCCACCAAGTCATTTTCGGTCTTCCCCTACCTCCATGATCCCACCCTTCCACTCGTCGCACCGGGGCACCATCAGGTCTCCGTCTCACATGTCCGAACCAACGCAAGCGATTTTCTCTTAATTTGCTTGCTATGTCTGTGACACCAATTTTTCGGCGTATTACTTCATTTCTGATTCTATCCCTTAGAGAATTCCCGCACATCAATCTTAACATCCGCAAAACCTCTCCCAAAAGAAGGGGAAAAAACCAGTACAACAACGCGAGTTACTGAACTTGATATAGGTGTGTAGCAAAAGAAACCTTAAGATGCATATGTAGTGAAACGAGTTTCTCACCCATGTAATGAAACAATTCTAAATACATTGAACTGTTCAATTATGCAGATAGCTTGTCAATATTCATGATGCAACATCTTAAACACGAGCAAATGAATTAAAAACCATTGTCCGACAGCTCAGTCTAACGTAACCTTAAATAATCATATTGTGTATCCAAATTATCAAATATAAAGATGAATGACAACAGCTTTCACTCTGACCACAACCCCTTCCCGTATCTATGATATTCTGAAATAAGATAAATAAACCAACATGTCAAATTCTAGACTGCAAATTAAAAGTTCAATTGACTACAAAATGCTATTGATTGCTGGGCTTTTGGTTGAGCGCAGCTGTGCAAACAAGCTTGGGTGGTCTAAAATGGGTGCACTGAGATTCTGGCAACTCCGGAGACATCTCTAATCATGTTGGTTACTTTCCTTGTTTTACCTACCTTTGATCTCTTTTTTTGTTCGTTTCTCAATGACAAGCCCTTCTCTCCATCTTCAATCTCACTCCAGGAGTTGCCAACCCTTCTTATTTTATCCTTTTCATTTAATTTGAATTCTTTTAAAATACCGATACATAGTTGAGTGTGGGATAGCCTGAAATCACTCCCCTTTTTTTCAACCAATTATTCCGTTTTTTAAACAATTTAAAATTAGTATTTTTTGCCTTGCAATCGCCATAATCGAACCTGGTTTTCTAAAATTTATTGTTTCCTCTCCCTGCGCACGTATGACCCTCCCCATATCAGTGCAACTTAAGACACAACATTCATCTTAATATTAGGAAAATATCTTATAACCACAGAAAAAGTTCCACATCTCCTACATATTTGTATTGCAAACAAACTTTTTTTTCTCAGCACTTTCATGTGTCCCTATGTCTCCCTCAATTTTTCATAGAATGTCTACTAATTACTAATCAAACATAACAGAAAAAACTATCTTTAAATAACAGGAAAAAAAGCTAAAAATCACCACATACACAAAACAAGAAGGGTAAAAAGGTCATCACAGCAAATTACAGATATATTGTTCCATTGAGATGGATATTCAAAATCTATTGAGAATCATAAGGTTCCAAGGACAGATACTATGTGACGTACACTTAGTCTGCAAAAGAGGCAGGTTGATAAGGCATTGTTTTACTTAAGTATACAGTTCTTAATTTTACTAAAAGAAGATTGTTAAAGAATAAAGAGAACTTGATGGTAGAACGCTTTACAAAAAAATTGAAAACCTTAATACAAATAAAAATTATAGAGACATACTGACGTTAGATAATAATCACTATGAAACCGAGAATTCTAATCAACTTATAAAATCTTGGACCAAATCAATACACTAATCAAACAAACCTTCATAATCCTGACATAAATTATTTTTTCACCATCTCTTTCCAAATGACATGGGCCCCCTCTAGGCCTCTATTTATATTTGCTCCCTTCATACGACACCTCTCTATCATATAACCCCAACACAAACAACAATCACACTACCAACATAAATGATCTAAGCAAATAATGTTGTAAAAGCACCTTAATAATACGTAAATCAATATTTTGTTGTAGATGTCATGTCTACTGGAATTAGATTAATTTGTCTTTGAGTATATTTTGGCCGCTGAACACACTTGTAGCATTTGATTAGGTTCTTGATCGCAGGAGATGTAGTAAGAAACTTTTTAAGGATAACCACATGAAATGATCAATTTTGGTTCAAGTAGCTAACTCCAATTATGAAACTAAGACTTCGATTGATTAATTTGAATAGTGTGACCTTATTTTATGCAATTTCTTAATTTAGAGTTTGGCATAATAAATCATCGTGCCCCCATACTACAGTTGCATCTAATGAAAAATAGAAAGTACCGAAGTATAAAGCTGTAGAGACAATAAGACCAATCTCCAAGAACCACTCCAAAACTCTTCGACCAACTCACAACAGAATAAATGAAAATATAACAAGTTGCCTACATGGTCCATATCATCCTTAACTTCACTAAAACAGAACAGTCCACTAATATTAGCACATTGAACACAAGGAAACAAGAATGCAAGTAACTTTACATATCATTCCAATTAGGGTACATATATTGTAATGTTTTTACAAATTCAACGAAATGTAGAATTCTGCATCATTTCAAGCAATATTGATTCTATTGGATCAGAACTAGGGGTGCAAATGCCACAAAAGCAAAAAAAGAATCAACATAGGAAAAACAACAGGCTACTAGCACATCTCCATTGAGAACAAGGTGCAGCAATCAACCCAGTAGAAAAATTGTCCAAGGTAGATAAAAGCAATTAAATCAAGGATATCCAAGCTGCAAACATTTTCTAGTTGATTGGGCTCTCAAAAACCTTGAAAAAAACCATGTTCTTTACATAGCCAAGCACTAAAAAAAATTGTGTTTAAAAAGTTTTAGAAACAGCTAAAATTGCAGTGGTGTGGAAACTATGGAGTCATGAGCTTGCAGTGGTGTGGAAACTATGGAGTCATGAGTAGGTGATAAGGACCACGACATCGAGTTGCGGATGAAAGAGACACAATCAAATATGATTGAAGTAAAGCAACATGAACAACAAATGATCAATTGACATATTAAGATGAGAAATATGAATACACAAGTTAGGAATAGAGCAACATCTACCTGCTGAAATACTAATAAAGACAAAGTAGGAGTCAAAAATGAAAGAGAGAACACCAGAATATGACGTACCATAAAATTATAAACACACACAAAACAGATAATTATATCTCAATTTAGGTAAATTCAACACCACTTACTAAAATAACACACATTGCTTGATCCATTCTCAAGGCTGAAATTGCACCACCTTGTCTCCAACCCAACACAGCATTTCCTTAACCAAATCCCCCTTCATATGAAATATTGTTACAGCTTACAGGTGAAAGTACAGAGGATGGAAACCACAACCAATGGTTTGATGTATAGAATCACCACTACCGATCCAACTTTATAACATTGATAACTTACCAGAAAATGTTAATATTAATGAGCAAACAAAAGCTAAGACCAGCACTAACAATATGTTCCCAAAGCTATCACTTCAAGACTATAAAGTATTTGATGTTTATCATCTTCTAATGGTATGAGATAACAAATTTTAATATCAATTCAAAATATCATACGGAGTATCATTTTACATGACCTAGGGATCTGCTTGAGCCAAAAAACAATACCACTTCAAAACATCATGAGAGGAAACATCGTAGGGTTTGTCTATAAGACATAACTAAAGAAGAAAATGTAACTAACAGTAACACTTCATGAAATTTTAATACAAATTAGGGTGGGGAAAAAAATAATTACAAACACACACAAAAATGGAGATTTTAAACAACCACAATAAATTCTACATCAAAGCATCACAAAAGAGCTCCATTAAATGAAAGCTTACCTTTTTAAAATTCGCAATTAGCTTAAGAGGAACCCAACCGTGTTCATCCATATTCTGCCGTAGAAATGTGTCTTTGATTAAATTTTCATTACTGCCACAAGATGACAACAGAAAACAAAATAATAAGATTGGAAGTTGCATTGTAAACTCAATATAAGATAATAATACAATATGAAACTCACAAATCAGTACCTGAAGTAATAGTTGATCTGTTTCACTATCTTCACGTTCAACTCAGGATCTACAGCAGAATGAAGAAAAACCGGAGGAACAACAAAAGGTATACTAGGGGGACCGACAAAATATAAGGTAGTATCTGAAACATTGATAAAGAATTAGATATAGATATAAAACGGTATAAAGCAACACAATTAGCTAGCACTCATGCAACTTACCGACCACACCCATGGGAGCAATATAAGGTGGCATTGGTGTTGCATGTGGAACAAAGGGAGTAGAAGCAGCAGCGGTTCTGAAAATGCTCTTCTGAGATCGCATAAGGGCGTCTTTACCATTAAAGCTCTTGATGTGGTTCCAATCATGATTGGCTCGATCCTGATCACCCCGTCTCCCTCCATAATTCTGATGTGATCCATCTCCACGGGAATGGGACACACCGCCGGCCTTCCGAAATGCATTACGAGACTGAGAATGATCTCCACTTGCATTTCTAGACCATGACTCCCTGTGACCATGATTTTGATTGTTGTCTCTACCAGAACTGTCAGGACCACCGCCAGAGGTAGGCTTTGAGGAACTATAATTAGGGTTATGTGAACCTTCTACAGCTACTGAAGGCTGATGAGAGAATCCTCCATTAGCTTGTGGGTTTCCCCCACCATCACGCTTGAGCGGCTTCTGCCGTACTGGCCGGCCATGGTTTGACATGGGATTATTGTTCAAATTGCTAGTTGAAGACCTCTGAAAAGCTGGAGAATTTTGTGATGGTGACTCTAGTGATGGTGTTATTGACAATGATGAAGCTTCAACTCCAAATTCCTAGAGCAATCCCCACCCCCAGAACATAAAGCGTAGACAAATATGAGTACATTTTGATCATGAAAATAATAATAATAAAACACACACAGACACACAAATTAAAAAAAAAAAAAAAAAAACCTCAAAACCTAAAAATACCATAC
>PYUH01000164.1:2981152-3074930 GCA_016808085.1 Suaeda aralocaspica
AAAAAAAAAAAAAAAAAAACCTCGAAACCTATAAGTACCATCGCAAAGTTTTAATTTTGAAGTCCTAAAAACAAAGCATTCGCTTTCAAAACCATGGTAAACAAACATTTCGCAGATGAAGATTGCTACAATCTCCTAAACCCAAGAATGATAAATATAAGCGCAATCAATTACACTAATCCTCTTCTTTTCAATACTTAAATTTAACCTAACAAACACATGAGATATAATAATATAGAATATAAGACCATAAGCCGCGAACAGCATCAGACAACGTATCAAAAACCATAATTCGTCAGAAAACCAAATATCATACATCCTTTACACCATATCATCATCATCATATCAAACCGAAATTCTATTAACAAATATATCATAATAAGAAATTGAAAATTCAAAAAAGCAAAGAAATCCAATAAATTTAAATAAAAAAAAAAAGAAAAGAAGAACGTAAAAGGAAATAAACCTGAAGAGAAGAAACAGATCCAAATTCAGGGAGACTCTTGGAAGATTCCGAAGATGAAAGCTTAGGAGAAGCTTTGGTGGACTCAGAAAGAGCGGGCCAAGCAATGGACGGGCCCATAACGACAGACACAGGCCCACCATTCTCAACAGGCCCATTAGGAGGCTTCTTGTTCCAAACGGGATTTTTTCCACCACCTGCATTGCCTCCGTTTTCCGAGCTTTCCGCAATACTCCTCTCGCTTACATCGTTCGGCGATGTCGGAGCTCCGGTGGGCTCGGATTCGGGTCCCCGGACGATATCAGTCCATGGAGGTGACCCGGCCGAGGGAGTTGCCGCCACAGATGGAGAAGGATTGCTGCTCGCTGTTGCCGCCATTAAAAAAAAAAACTAATTCAGAAATTAGGGTTTTTTTGATAGAATATCACTCAATAAACGATCAAAAATCCTAACAGAAAATTAAAAATTGATCGCGAATAACAGAAATTAGGGTTTGAGAATGCCAATATGAGAATTTAAGGTATTATTATTATTACTAGGATTTCAAAAATACTTCGATCGAATTTAGAAAATATAAATCCGATCAAAGAAAAGGAAGAAGAAAAGATGATATATTCTTCTTCTCCTCAAATATATTTTTCTCTCTTTAAACACGCATAACAATACGCCTTCTATTTCTTTGTTTTATTTTTGGGTTTTATATTTATATTTACATGTTTTTTTTTGGTTTTAAGTATGTTGGTTGTTTGACGAAACTACCCTTGCGGTTAACTAGTGAAGGTATGAAACACATTCAAGAGACATTTTTTCTTTGCATCTAATATTGAGTTTCCATATATCCAAGAAGTAAGTCAAAGTATATATTCTTCTATATCTCATATATCTATATATTTTTTCCCATATCAATATTTTATCTTGCAGCATCACTAGTCAACATTATTATTATTATTGATTTGTTAAATTTACTTTTATTATGTGATATGATGAACAACATCATAATTTATGTATATGACAACATAATGTAATTAGCTAATGTCAAAATAATAATTTTTAAAAATTTTATAATAAAAAATAATGAAATTATGCTACATTTTCTCCATCGGAAAAATTAGTGGTAGAATTAAATTTTTTATGTGATGATGTATGCAATCACGTAATCCTCCATATAAGAAAATCTCTCATATTTATTTTTTAGATTACATCTTATCCCTTCAAAATATGTACATTCACGGCTTCATGTTTAGATTAGATTTATCTTTCTATATATTATATGAGTTGTAATATTTTAAATTTAAGTATAATGTGAATCTTATTCATCCAATCATAATTTTTGTACTTTATAAATTATAATTTCATATAAAATTTAATACGTTTATGGTCCAGTTGATAGTTTATTGATATAAATTTTGTACCGTAAATATTATAATTTCAAATAATATGTTCATTGTCCGATCATTGTGGTTGATATTTCATTGATAAGACACATGTACTAGAGAAGAGAATGAAATAATAAGCACATGTAAAAATATATACACTTAAGGGTACGTAAAAAAAAATCAATCCCATGAAGTTTTTTTGTTTTTTTATTTTTATTTTTTTTATTCCCTTCTAATTAGGAGGAGATAAAATCAAGAGAGATGCCCTTTACTCTAACGAATATCACAATTCACAAATATAGCATCCCTATCTTCTTTATCAGGAACAATTTCATATTATTTTCATAAACGTAGATGCTTTATGCAAGAGAAGTTGATTGTTCTTTTCACCAAGGAATAAAGATTGCATTAATCGAATAAAGATGATATTAACCCTTTTTTTTCTCTATGTTGTCTTAACTATTGACCTACTGAACATAACATAATACAAAAATACAAATCCTTTATTTTCAGGCATACATTTTCAGTGAAATACTGAAATGATATCCTGTTACTTGTTTTCATGTTAAAATTTTATAGGAGAAGCAGAGTATAAAGTGCAGAAAAAAGAGCAATTCTTGGTACCACGAGGAAGTAGTGTCATACTTCAGTTAGCTGTAAAATTGTTAATAACCTAAGTCCACAAAGCGTTTGCTTCAGACTCAATTGTACCTAATCAATAAATTAATGGCAGGAACACATTTCATGAAACATGAGCATTGAACAGTGACTTAAACTAAGCAAAATTTATGTGACTTACAAATTACTCATACAATAAAGTGGCGTTGCATAGGACCGTGATGTTACTCCCTCAAATTTAGGGACCAAATTAGAGCAGTTCCATCGCCTACCTCTAATCTATCAAAAACGTACTTGTAGCATGTTTTGCACACTGAAATTACAGACGGTATCATTTGTAGGGGGGGCAACGTCGGACAGTGGGCTGGGGAAATGATCTGGTAGTCTCACAGACTATTTTGATACGTATACAGTTGAGATGAGTGCAGGACTATTTACAACAATAAAATTCAGCTCAATATTTGGATTTCTGATGCCACAAATCACCATCATACCACAAGAAATGCGAAAATCTTAGAAGTAAAACAGAAAATTGAACAGATTGTAACAATGTGAGAAGGGTCGTCAAATTTCATCATCTTACAGGGGCAAAAGTAAAACTGGACAGGGGATAAAATCTGCCAAGAGATTTGCGTCAATGTGCTTCGAGTGAATTGCTTCCATGCTTAAAACAACCAAGTCTAAACTCAGATCATCAGCAACCTCACCAATTATGGCTGTGGGCTTACTACCTTCCCCAAGTTTCTCTAGCAGCCTAAATTCCTGAAATCCACCTGCCATTGTGTCCAAAAATTCAATAAAAAGGAAACATATGGCAGAGCCAACTGTAAAATGCCTAAACTGTTGTATATGGATTATATGCACACGGACTGACACTACATGTCTTTGTAATGGTGGTCATGGATAAAATGCTATACATCTTCACTAATTTCTCTCTACATAATAGGTACGGGAAAAGACAAATGATGGAAAGAAATCACAAATATTAAACCATGTCACTTAGCCATCACATACTCACACGGGCACAAGAATGGAAAGAAATTGCAGTACAAAATTAGGTCCTTAAAAGTATACCCAAACAAGAAGAGATAATAAAAAAAAAAAACTTGAATGCTTGCTAATAGCAGGCTATAAAGCACAGAAACTTCTAGGACTTGGAGTTACGACATTTCGAAAACACTTAAGAAACTTTTCGGAAACATTCATGAAACTTAATTTAAAAATCTAAAATGTTTCTCATAAGAGGAAATTTCATGCGATGTTTTAAGAAGAGTTTCTGAAACTTTGTGACTTACATACAAGCGTTTATTAATGTTCCCAAGTTGAGTACCTGATTTATAATCATCTCATGACCGAGCTCACGTGGCCAAGTTACATTATTTTTTTTCTCTTTTGATTCCCCTGAAAACCTTGAGAAAGGGTATTGTTTGTTGTCCCGATACCATGTTATTAGCTATCTAGCTGATTTCAACTGTCTAGCAGTCTTCCCATCAACATGTAAAATTTTAGGGCAATATTTTTTCAGGACTCCAAAACCCTCAAAAAGCATGACTTATAGCCTTCATTTCAATTTTTTTTTAGTGTATTTTGAGGCCGTGTCTCATTTTCTCTAAAAACTCGTTATGATTTATCTTTAGAGGATTCTTGAAAAATGACACACTTGTCTTTTTATTTTCGTTATCCCCCTGTGACCTATAAGTTGTCTGTTGACCTGGGACACCATGAAAAGTTTTCGGCAAAGTTTTTCAGGGATCCCGAAACCTCTAAACAGCGAATTATAGCCTTCGTTTTCAACTACCGAAGGGTTGTTCTGGGCTCCATCTCGTTTTCCCCCTTAATGACCAAGGACGCCTCACATCGATTTCAGCCTCTAAAAACTTGTTATCTTTCCTCTCTAGACAATTGTTGAAAAAGGGCACACTAAACTCATCTTATGACCTTTTCAACACCTAAAAGCTCCTAGGGGACCCTCTTTTGACCATAGAGGTTGTTCGACAATTAATTTCTCGGGATCCCAAAACCTCCAAAAAGTGTGAATTATAGCCTTCGTTTTGAGCCTCCAAAAAGCTTTTCAGGACCCAATCTTGTTTTCGCCCTACTTTGTTACCACGTGTAGTAGGTGTACTACGGTGCCCTACACTCGATTTTAGCCTTAAAAAAACAGTTATCTTTTCTTTTTAGTGAATTTTTGAAAAAATGCATAAATAATGCAACGATCTTATTTAACATGCCAAATTGTCGAGCCCTAACCCAAAAACACTTACAAAAAACACTGTTAACATGTACGACTCTTCGTTGACAACTATTGTTTGTCAAGAATCTAGTGTTTCCCTTCTTTAAGGCTTTCTTTGTTCTCATATCCTTTTTTCATAAACACAATTTGTGTTGGCTGCTTTCTCTATTCTCAACCCTACGAGTAGGGTCAATGCAGTCAATACAGCCAAAATACAGGTGGCGACAAATTTATTGTTGAAGCATAGTTAATGTTTTATTCAAGATTTATTTTTTTGTTTGTGGTAACATATAAAGTTACATGTTTATGCGTAAATTTTTTTTGTTTTTGTTTACATTGCTTTTGAAATTACTTATTTACCTATACGTTTCCCTATTTCCCTGTATCCGGGAATCCACTCTCACTCATTTCCCAAACGTTTCCGTTCCACGCTACACAAAAGGATTCAACTTGTCAGATCTTATTCTAGATTCCAGATTGTGTCTTAGTAACACATTAATAACATGAGCATGATATATACATATATATCTTCATCATTTATTTCTGCTGAAGGAGCTACAAAAGGCTTGAACCCTGATCTTACAGTGATGTACATAGGAAGTCTTGCAATCCCAGAGTTGTATAGTCATATATTTGTGCATTGATTAGACCAAGAAAGTGCAAACATATAAGCAGAGATCACTATCAAACATGATAGCATACAACTATACAAGTATAAAACAACAACAAAGCCTTAGTCCCAAAATAATTTGGGGTTGGCTACATATGAATGATGAATCAAACTTGATAGCATTTGCATTAAAAAATAAAAAGGAAGCTCAAGAAATAATACAAGCCAGTGTGGGTTGATACTAGGGTAAAGCGAGTGGAAGATCTAGAGATTAACATACCTTCAGCCAAATGCCAGCGAAGAGTTGCCAATTGCGTATCATGCTCAGGATGTGAGTCCTTTGGCTTGTCATCAATAACTGCAATGAGCACAAGTTTAGTAACCGGAGATCTAGCACTTGAAAAACCTTTGACAGAGAAAGTTTTCTCTCTGCAGTTCATCTATTCATATAGATTCTATGGAGGGAATTATTAAAAATAAAAAAAGAGAAAACAGGTTATGCCCTAAGACGCTAAGATAAGGCCACCTAAAGAATCCTGTGGATGAGAAGGACACAATACCACAATGACAGGTTGCTTAAGCATTATATATGCAGCCTTGCCATGTTTCCGAACGATCAAGTCTCACATTCTGAATTTGTTATAAAAAGACAAGAACACTTACCTACAACTGTTATGTCTGCTCCATACTTTTTGGCCAAAGCAGCAGTAGTTGCAGCAGCCTGGCAATAACTTACTTATTAATGGGTTTCGTAAAATGACACATTCAGACAATATTGCCAACTCACACACAAAATCTGCACCATTGAGGGTAATTAAATAGTAAACGAAGTACATTTATTTCCCCACTGACATAGCAACACATGGATATAACTGAAAGATGAGCATTACAACTGGCTTCTCCATCAACACAGATACAGGACTCAGGAGGAGCACGGACTCTAGATAAAGGATCGTGAATACAGCAAAAAGTTCATCAAACAGTTAGTATAAAAGTTCATACAATGATGATGCAGAAAAAAGATTAGGAGGATGTCATAGTAGCTATACTTGTGTAGTTACTAAATTTATAGATTTTATTGAGTTATCATGATACCTGTCTTGATCCCTCAGAGAGGTACGGATTTCGATCAGTAATCGGCAACAGCAGATGCTTAAAATGAGTAAAGGCATCAGCAGCTACACTGACTTCAGATTCTTGAGCCTTTATCTTAACTGTGAAAACACATCACAGAAATAATCAGTAAAAAACCCCTGGACTTTCTACAACAATAAACTACACTAAGAGTCAAATAGATATCTACCAGCAAAGGTGCTAGCAATCTAATATGGTCTCACAATGCATTAGAAGTTTCAATGGACCCAACTTAAGAGATATAATAGCAAAAATTTACCAAAAATTGTACTTGATCATAAAACATACCAAAGGTTGTAACAGTTAACTCAATAAAGTTAGCTTCCTCAACAATATGGACATTCAATGACAAAGCTATCTTATACTCAAGATGGAAAGCTCATGATCCATTAGCCTTTTGGACACAAAAAATTCATGGTTCAATATTTCTTTGAAGAATATGCAAAATTTTATTAGCTCAATGATTCTTCGAAGAAAATACAGGTAAGATAAAATTAGTATTCAAATATCTTCGAGAGATGGATGTTTAGCAACAATATATTCCCATAAATAAAATTCCCATCACTTATTGAGCCCATAGAGGATGTATAACTCAACAACGATGGTGAGCATGGATGGAGTCTCAACTTTTTCAAACAAGATGCAAGAAAAAAGTAATACAATTGTCTCCTCAACAATAACAACAACAAAGCCTTGATGTCAAAATAATTTGAGGTCGGCTAGACATGAGTCAATAAGAGGATCCACATATCCTCTCCCTCCACTCTTCCCTATTTAGCGCCACATTTTCATCAAGCCCTGACAGCCTCATATTGCCATACCAACAACCCCCCTCATACAAGTTTAACGTTGTATACCTGTAAAATAGAACGACAATCTACGTGCACTAGTATCATTGTATCATATTAGTTGCAAATTTATGCACATAAGTTGCTTACAAAATACATATCATCCTAACAACAACTGACCTACATGGTTACATGTAAACAAAAAATTGACCTTTTTCAAATAATATTATGCAAACTTTAATTAGCACCTTTTTCTCGAGATGGTGTTCAAGTGCTTCAGTCATAAAACATAAAACATATACTGGTTTTACAACGAATTCACTCTTTTTCTCGAAAGTCGAAACTGAGTAATTTGTGAAAGCATGTTTCATAACTGGCATATATACACACAAATTCTCAACAATTCCTCTAATTTTCATTTTGAGGACTAATTCAAGATCGCCTTCAAAATCAAAGATAGAGCTCACTGCTCAAGCTACAACTACTACGACTCCAAGGTTTCGTCACACCCAAGGACCGTATGTCCCTCACATAATAGAAAGTTTATTAGTAGATTCCTCAATAGCATAACTACATGGAGTATGAGAGTGAGAGATAATTCAATTGGTCAAAGCTTTTCTCCCGGTTCAAGGAGGTTTAGGGATTGATTCTCATCACCGCCCATTTTGTTGTCTAAACATCATAAAAATGGGACTGTATGAATCTTTGGACATGGTCACTTGATTAGTGATAATTGGTGAGCTAACAAGAGAGCAAAAACTGCCAAGCCACTAATGCTACTAGTGAAGTGAACTTAATTCTATCAGAGGTCACGTTCCTTTGAAATCCGCAAATTCATCAGATTATTCAACTGATTACATGTAAAATGTTCCAAAATTATGGATAAGAATGCTGGAGTATGATCATAAGTTCCAGATATTCATTCAATCGATCAATCAATATCCTAAGATTTACCAAATAATTAAAGCCACATTTGTATGAATTAGAAGATTACATATCGCCTGAACATAACGACATATAAAAACCATAAAACAACAAATAACTCTAGCAAGTTGCAATAACCTTCATTTCTATATACTACGAAATAGGAATAGTTTGAAATTTCATAAAAGACATAAAAGAAATCAATAAAGTTGTAATATTTATCATACGAAATCTTCATACAATTGTATAAATCAAAAGCATAATTAAATTTGCAGAATAAAATTCAGGTAAGAAAGAAGAGAGAAGATACCATCTCGAGTGATTCGTGTTGAATCGGAGGAACAAGAGAGAGTAGGAGCTTTAAATTTGAAGGAGGAAGTGAAATTGGAGGAAAATATAGGAGAAAAGGTTGAAGATGAAGTTCTGAATGTATTTTTGGAGATGGTAGATGGTTCTAATGGAGGAGTTACAACCATGGAGTGAACAGACGCCATTGACGAATAGTAGAGGTTTGAAAAGGAAGGAAAAAAAGGGGAGATTGTAAACTGTGTGCGCTGCGGTGGTTGTACTTGTGGACTTGTGGGTTCGATAAAGCTCAAAGATTGTAGAGAGTGGTGAGTACCGACTAGAACTTCCTTAAGGTTAGAGCATGGTCAAAAGAAACAATATCACGACCCAAGATTAGGTACTAACTTCGCTAGGATGGATACCTAATTTTCATTTTCCTGTCATTATCTTATTAAAAGAAAAAACTCAAGTATACTTTATATTGTTAAGAATTTGGATAGGAATTGAGTTGAATTGAATTAGACTAGGTTGAATTGGAATACATTAGACTACTATATTATATAATAATCAGATTAGTTGAGATTGAATTAAATTAGACAAAATTGGTGCTTATTGTAAAAAAAAGAAAAAATCCTTGGACAAAACATACACTAGGAACTCGCAATTCACAATAATGTAATTATAATTTACACTATTGACCATAAGAAAAATACTCCCTCCTTTCACTTTGTTGATGACGCTCTGACCAATTTTGTTTCATAAAAAGACCCAAAACGTAACTAACAAAGTGAAATGAAGGGTAACATTTAAGAACTCATCTGAAAAAAGGATTATGTACATGCAGCCTTTTTATTGCACTCAAGAACATACATAAGAAATATAAGAACTTCAAAGTACTGTATGCCTTCATATATTTAGATATAGCTGATAAATTGTACAACATACAGCATACACTACATCCTAAATGACTACAAACATTATTCTTATAACAAACAACCAAATGCTACTGAATTTGAAGCTTAAGCCTTCTACAGTAAGTTTCAGTTTCATTTAAAACTATACAAAAGAATAATAAGATTGATTTAAAACCCATTAGGCTCATTATCTGCACCCTCCTCCCCTGCAGCTTCTTCATTATCATTTAGCATGTTCATCAACATGTTAATTTGATCCTGCAGCATTGTATTTTCTCTCTCGACATCAGCACGCTTTCTCTTTTCTTCTACAAGCTGGACTTGTAGATGTTCTAAAACCCGAGAATCTTCGTCTAGTTGCTCGCTTAATCCATCAATTTCACGATCCTGCACATGAAGCTAACCTATCAGTTTGTCTCATAAAACAGGAAGTGTTCACATGAATCTAAATATTTATTGGGATTGCATGAATCTACATATTTATTGGGAGACGGGGTGGGGTGATGTCTGGAATGTTATTTTCCACACTTTCATGCTTCTCTCACCTGAGAATAGCACATGAGAATCCAATAGCACATGAGTCACGAAATAAATAGGAAAAGAAGAAAAAACGACTCACTTATGATTGATATTTACACAACTAAATTGGAGATATTGGATTGAGAATTTTACACCTCCGTCACCAATGTGAAGAGAAAATGAAAATTCCTAATGATAGTTCGAAAGGGAAACTTGAGATCTAAACTTTGACCGTCATTAACTGCCGAGTAAACATGGCTCATCTAGTTCATCATAACCTCAGTTGAGTCTATTCGTATGACAGTTCAAAGTTCAGTCAATTTTTGTTTACTTTACCTACTATTCAGTGTTATGGCCTTGTAAATTTTTAACTAAATGAGCTCGAGCATGAGTTTTCTTAGTTAAGAATTTTAAGATAAAGCAAATAAGTTCAAAATGCACCTTGCGATTCATTTCCTGGATGGCAATCCTTCGCATGCTCTCAACAACGTCAACATTCACCAACTTCCTCTTCTTACCTATCACCCAGCCCTTTGGATAAGCTGTACAGTCAAAGTCTGGAGGAGGAAGTAAACTCTCATTTGAGGGTCGTTTTCTGGAGACATTATCAATAGGTTCTAGTGGTTCAAAAAGAGCCTTTCTTCGCTCTGAAAGAACCACAGCTGGAGGAGTTGAGTCCATTGTATTCTCTTCTACAGGAATTTCCTGTTTAGTAGGTGTCTCCAACATCTGCTCATCTTGCGGCCTTTTCACATTCGTTGAGTTTGCTGTTACAAGAAGCTAGTCTTGTGGAACAAATTTAAGCAAAAAAGAACATAGTAGTTACAATTATCATATCACCCATGCACACACGTCAATCATTCATAGCATGTGAAGTTCGGGTGATAAAAATGCACGAATCAATCTAGCCCGTAGGCTGTAGCAACTGGTCAAATGAGTTGTGCTGGTCTCAAAAAATGTATCAACAATCACATCTAAAAAGTACAATTATTCATTGTCATTTGAAAATTTGATCAAAATCGGATTGAGTTCGGTTAGGTTTCATCAGTTTTGTGGGCGTGACATGTCAAGTTAGTGTTATCTCGCGCTAAATTTGTGCTTGTGATGCATCAGTTTCAGTCAATTTGTGAAAGTAACAAGAATCCTTATACAAGCACCTCCATTTCCCCTTCCCTAAAGGCTAAATCGGCCCCAAAAAGATTATCAACATTGTTTACCAGGAACTCAGGAAGTCCAGTTAACCAATATGGAGCAGTTGTTTCAGTAACTACATGGCACCTCATTCTTGCAAACACTTCATTGAAGTTCTACTTTATATAAATAGCATACTACATAGAAGCTAATGAAAATTAGTGAACAACTTTTCAGTCTTTTGAAAATATGAGGGTACGAGACATTGAGTAAAGAAGATGGAATCCTAATTCCTAGCAAGCAATCGAAGAAACAGTAATTGGAGCGTTAGTTTTAAAATCTAATTGATAATGTCAGAATATGTGGGGTATATCCCAGCACCACTCATGACTCATGACGCTATACGATAGTTTCCGCTACATCCTTTAGTGACTTCACATTACCCACCTAAAACTATTGTTAGTCTCCAATTCTGTTTCTAAAGAGTCAAAATAGTTTCTTAGTAGCAGTCACTGGAAGCCTGATACATCACAATGCTTAAACAGCTACGCCAGCTACAATCTTATAGTCTTACATACGGAGTACTTAGCTACCAGTCGACCAGTCACATACTCTCATTAATACTTTTACAACAACTAAAAATCCCTAGGAAAATTTAATAAAATGCAACACCATTAGTCAATTCAATATACTAATTGAATAAAAAAAACCCTTGAAAAAAACAGAGTGTATTTTTCCCCCCTTAGTAACACGAAAACCTCAGTACAAGTCAAGTGGTGTACTAGCATCAAATGAAGAGGCTTGCTATAACTAGCCTAAAGGCTTAAACATAATCATTTAGGGAAGTCATTACAAAATCATAAGTAAAGCATTTCCCTTATACGAGAAACAATGTACACCACACAACAACTCATTTGGCCAATAAGTCATTGCACAATTAGAAACATAGAGGGAATCAATTAGTTTTCTTTTGTGTTCGCTCATTTGGCCAATACATTTTGCAACTAATTAAGTGCAAAGTACAACATTTTTAGTCTTTATAGACGACCTAGTTATTGGACACGACAGTTAAGGTCAAGTTAACATGACTATTATTGGACGAGGTCAACAGGTCATTATACGGTCAAAGTAATAAACTACGGATTAATAAGCCAATAATTTTTTCAAAAATGAAGTCATATAAGTATACTACAATGCTAAATGCTAAATGCTAATAGCGTGTGCTTTGGGAGTTTGGTGTCTTGATCAACCCAACTCCTTTTGAAAATCGCAAAACTCCAACACCTTACAAGAGCAACATTTAATACTCGTTTTATTCTTTGACAACTAATTCAAGAAATAAAAAATGAGATTGACTTTAACCCCCAAACTTTTTCTATTAATTAAGCTGACTTTAGCCGCAAATTAGCAAACTAATTGACCGTAATTACTTTCAACTCCAAATTCAAAAGGAAATCACTTTCTTGGCAACAAGTTAGAGCTTTTAATTTACAAAAAAGAAAGTAAATTACTCAACTTTTTATTAATTTCATAAATTATACTTGCACACAAAATGTTTTGTTGTTAGGAAAATATAAATAAAGGTGGATCATTTTAACAACTAACCCCACACTGGTGGCGTAAGAGTAAGAAAAAAGGAACCAAATATGATTTAATTTCACCTTGCATATGGCATGAATGGTGGTTAAGATGTCGTTTTTTCGAAATGGATTTTTTTTTTTTTTTAACAATTATAAGCAATGAATTAAACCTTCAGGATCAAATAGCTAAGCTAGCAAACATAAAATAACCCAAAGAAAAAAAAATGATTATTTTTTAGCTAAAATAAGAATTTACTACACTAATTTTCTTTACTATATATAAATACAAACTCCCAAAAAATTTCAAAGCCATGAAATTTGACAAAAAATAGTAAATAATACTCCGTAATATAAAAAAAAAAAAAAAGGAACAAATTCAGGAGAGGATAAAAATTAATCAAGGTGCAGTATTTCAGCTAATTAACATAATTAGTAAAAAAAATAGAGAGAGAAGGAGTGAGAAATTAACCTTTCCTCTTGCGAGATTGCCAGAAAACACGAGTAGAAGAAACTGGAGCAAACCCATCAAAATTCTTTTCTTCTCCCATTTTTTTTTTTCCCCTTATTGAATTTAAAGCTCCAAATATTACACAAATAATACAAGCTCTTTAATTATTTCTCTGATGAAATGAAATCTTGATGTTGAATTTCTACCTTATCTTAAGTTGCATGTTTTTTTTTTTTTTTTTTTAAAAAGAAGAAATATTGTGATTTTGGTAATTAATTTAATGATTAATTAGAAGTATATACCATGAGAAAATGAAAGGATTTAGCAAAACATATGATATGAGATGTGGGTGAGTAGCAGAGAGATGGACGGTTGAGATTAAGAGGTGTTTTAATTGAGTGGAAGTGGGTGTGATTTTTAAGGCAACGTAAGTAGGACAAACAGACTTGTCTGAATATAAACGTTTACTCTACTACTTACTGTGGGTCCTATTAACATTTTTGTTTTCTTTCCTTTTATTTTTTTTTTTTTAATATTTTGGCAGCACTCCAACCAAAAATAGGCCCAATTTCTCAGCTCAATAGCTAAATTGTGATTTGTGAGCCCAACTCCTACTAGACTTGAGAACATTAGGAAAGCAAAAGACTAGAATTAACTACGTAGTGGTTTCTTCTTGTCGTTTAATCTCTATTATTTTGCATTTGTAAGTTGTAACAATTGTAAGTTGACAATAATATTGAATCTAAACAAACAAGCAACAGCAGAAACAAAACCTGTCCGGTGGCATGGGCCATGGCAGGAGTCTATTGCGAGAGATCAGGGATGAGGCTGTGTTGGGTTGACAGACAGCTTCGGATATATATGCTACAAAAGGGGGCATGCAAGTACTGCTTATTGTTATTTCGAAGGGTTAATCCAAATGGCTTGGGGATGAGCTGATAATCATGGGTGAAAATGAAAGATTTTTGAGGAAACTTATTGAAAAATAATAATTTCAAAAACAAATTATTTTACACTTGAATATATAATTATACAATATGAAGTTTGTTATTACAAATAAGAAATTAAATTTTGAAAAAAATAAATATATATTACGCTTAAGCAATGATTTTATCGCCACTTTCACCTTAGTATTGAAAATAAAGAAAGTGGATAACGAACACAAATTGTGTTTATAGACAAGGATATAAGAATAGAGAAAACATTTAAAAAGAAAAACACCAAATTCTTAAATAATAACAGTTAGCGTACAAAGTACATGTTAAGAATGTTTAATTTTATTGTTTTTCGAATATGGCTCAACATTTAAGCATTTGAATAGGGTCATTGCATTATTTATGCATTTGTATCCTTATTTCAGAAATCCACTATCAAGGGAATAAGATAACAATTTTAAGGCTGAAAACTAGCATGGGTTACCCAAGGTTACCAAAAGCAAGTGAGTAAAATGTTGAGAGAAAATGAGATTGAACCCTATGAATTTTTGGTGTCCCGAAAAAACATTAGCATAAAATTTTACATGTTGATACTCAAATTGAGGAAGACTCCTAGATACTTAAAATCGGCTAGGAAACTAATAGCATGGCATCGGGAGAGCAAGTATTGCCCTTATCACTGTTTTCAAAGGAATCTAGAAAAAAGATAACTTCAACACATGAGTTGTGTCATGAAAGGATCATATTTCAGGTACTCAACTTGAAAACATTTGGAAATGCTTGTATGTAAGTCACAAAGTTCTCGAAATACTTCATTTAACATCACATGCTGACATGCAACTTTCTTATACGAGAAACGGTTACGATTTTAAAATTAAGTTTCAAAAGAGTTTTTGAAGAATTTTCTAAGGCTTTCCGAGTTTCTGAAACGTCAAAGTTTTCATGCTTTAGAGGTGGTTACGCCATGCCTCTTTGTTACTAGAATTTTTGTTTTACGTTTATTGATAACCTACTATAATATGTACCATTATAATCTGACCAAGCTACCAAATATGATAATAATAATAATTATTATTATTTGGTGCTAAGGAGTTACCTGAGGAGAGTAAGAACCGATATCAAGATTTTCTAGAAATAAAAATTAAAAGAAACTTTATCCATTTGAGTTACGCCTCATTTCCATCATGTAAATTCGGTCAAACAGGCCGCTCCAACCCGACGATTCTGCTTCTAATTAATAGGATTTGGGCATAAGGCCCGGTGTGGCTTTTAAGTTGTAGTCTAGATGTAGATGGACAAAAACCCGTTTCCGATCACCGAAACGCCACCTAAAACGGTAAAAATGCCGCGAAAACAGGAGTTGAAAGGCGGAAACGAATGCGAAATCCCTGGTGTTTCAACAAACAACGACCAAATGACGACTTTATCTGTTTATTCATTCGGCGAACCACATGATGATGAGCATGGCTTCACTATTCAAATCATCGAGGTATATATTTTATTTCCAAATATTTTGCCGTTAAATATAGGAAAATTCGAAAGTTAAACAGTAATTAGTGAGTTAATTATTTATAATTGTAGAACATGAAAGAAGAATACGGTATGTTTGTATGGCCGTGCAGTGTTGTTCTTGCTGAATATGTTTGGCAACAACGATCTCGTTTTTCTGGAACTTCTGTTATTGAGGTACGGAGTTTCTTCTTCCTTCCATTTACTTATTTGATTATGCTTCATTAACAAATTTGTTTAATGACTGTATAAGTTGTTATATTAATGCTTTCGTATTGGAAACGATCGATTCGAGTCGGGTTATGTTCTTCAAACTTGAAAGCTATGGCTGAGCTAAAACATCAAGCTCCTTCGTCCTAAAACATTAGGCATTTGTCGGTATGCTGCATTCAGCATTACACTTCCAAATGATAAGTAATGTAATGCACCCTTAGTTTCAAATTCTGTGTTTATCACTTAGTTTGAGCTCAATTGTTCAAAAGAAAGACTGATTTGATGAGTACTTAAGACAATGTTGGATCGAGTGCTGATTCTAGAAAATATTGATCACATTCGAAGCTTTTTATGTCAGCGAAATTAGAATTTTCTGATTGCATTACATACATACGCAATACACATGGTGATATGAAAATAGATAGCAAAATTGTTTTGTGAATGTTATTGCAGCTGGGTGCAGGAACCTCACTACCTGGCTTGGTGGCGGCAAAAGTGGGGGCAGATGTCACTTTGACAGATGATTCTAAAAGATTGGAGGTTCGAGAATCAATATCTGTATCTTTTCCAGCTTGATGAAAGTTATTATAGCTACACAGTATTGTATGATACTTTGGGTCTTGAAATTTGATTTTCACCACAATATTGTAAAGTCGTATCTATTGTTTTGTTGTGCTGTAGGTGTTGGAGAACATTACAAGTGTTTGTGACTTGAATAAGCTGAGCTGTAAGGTAATTATGCCTTGAATTTCTTTTTCCCTCTGAATTGATGTCTAGGAGTTAAAGTGGAAGGATTATGTTTTGTAGAATAACCATCAGAATTGTCAGTGGCTTATGCTCATACCACTTTGTCTTCTTCTTTCCTTAAAATTTTCCAACCCATTTAATATATCTTTCATTTCCTTTTCCGCTGACTTGTTTATCAATGTAGGTAATGGGACTCACCTGGGGAATCTGGGATGCACAAATTTTTGATTTGCATCCTCAAATATTACTGGGGGCTGATGTATTATATGATACAGCTGGTATGGGAAACCTACTAGTTTCCTATTATTCCATTGGTTTTTTACTTACTGTATTTATTAGTTCTTAATAGTTTATTCTTATGCCTGTTTCATCTATGGCAGCTTTTGATGATCTCTTCAGCACTGTGGCATTCTTGCTTCAAAACATTCCAGGATCAGTCTTCATAACAACTTATCATAATCGAAGGTTTCTATCTATTGATGTTGCCAAATGTTATTTCAAGATCATATTATTATTACTCGTATTATTTTGGGTTATTTCTTCTTATTTGTAAATATATGCAGTGGACATCACCTTATTGAATTCCTGATGGTCAAGTGGGGTTTAAAATGCATAAAACTCTTGGATGCATTTTCATTTATGCCATCTGATAAAGCTTCTGGCCTTAGCGGCAATATTCAGTTGGTTGAAATTGTATTGGCTGGTTAACAAGGTTAGTTTTTTGCTAAACATCTGTTGTTGGACCTGTTAATTTTCAATGAATATCTAACTTTAATGTTTTTTTCCCTATGCTGCAGTGACTTCTTGCTTCAACGACAGCTAGTTTCCTTTTGCTTTCATGTTTTGTATGGGCTTTCAGCCTTCATTTTTGCTCACCTTGAGTTCTATCAAATCAACCAATCAATTGGTATCCTGTTTAGAAAGTAGTTTACTACTGAAAATGATATGCTCCTACATGAGATACTTTGCAAGAGTGCAAGATGCTGAGCCATCTACGGAGTAATGAGGTGTAGTTTACTGCTCTTCATTCCAAATTAGAACATGTCCATAAATGTAGAATTGTTGTAAGAAAGTATCTTTATGCTTTTACATGTTAGTGCTGATTTTGATATCTCTGATGAACTGACTTACATTTCTCACAGTCTATCCTAGTTCAGTTTGGTGGTATTCTAGCATATTTAATTTTTATCATTGTATATTAAGACAGATTGGAACTTTCATTGTACTTAAAAACATCAAAAGTTTATTTGTCTTTCTCAATTATTTTTCTGTTGATCTATATATTGCTTTTACCTTTTTTGTTTGGTTAAGAATGGTTGACAATAAGAATTGAAAATTTTGAATATTGTTTACTGCTATTTCATTATGAAACTATACTGCTGCCTGCTTCGTATATTGTAATACTGAAGCAAGTAAGATACACTTCATGCAAAGGCAAATTCAATTTACTGCTACACTCAAACAAGACTTCTTTTCACTCTTCTAAGGATCTTAATGATCATCCCTTCGGCTATAACTGATCCTCTGCAGGGATGTGTTGAGATGGACCATCTGTAGAAGTTTATCCTAAACTTGTGAAAATGAGAGGACGGGTGGGGGGTTGCACACATAAAGGCAACCATAGTACTTGATTGCCTTAAATTTTCTAAGTATCTATATTTAACTTAAGTAATACTGAAGGTGTTTAGACCTTAGTTCACCACTCGGCAATTCTTCCGAACTTCCTGCCCTCCTGTGATGCTGCTCATCTTGATCATAGACTTGGCAAATGCCTCATAGAAAGCTTCTCTGTTACCAGAAAATTTATAAACCAAGTTTTTGGTGCTTGGAGATGTGAGTAAAGCTTGGTCGGTAGAAAATAGGCTCTTTCCTTGAAGAATTAGCTTGTAATATGTATTGTCAAACATTGTTGGGGAAGGATCCATGTTGGAACCAGCATTTTTCACTTGACTGTGTGCAGGGCACACTTTTTGTAAGCTGGCAGCAAAGGAAGGATTAATTGAGGGGTCAATGTCATGAGTTGCGTCGAAGTTGTGCAGTCGGTTTTTAAATGATGAGCAGTGGGAGAACCCAAGACTGTGTCCACCTGCAGAATGAAGGGAAAAGGTTAATTGAGTTATTTGTTTTTTCCAAAATTGTCTATAACTAATGTTAAGGGATAAGTTGCCTTTTATCCTTTTTTGGTTTCTTTACCTGAAAGAGCCACCAAATCTCCAAGGTTTAGGCCTCTTTGAGCAAAACTTTGTTGGAGCTGCGAGAAGTTGAATGTGGGTGCTGGAAGCTGTCTTGTTTCACTGGCAAGTGATGTTCTCCCGTCCTTCCTTCCTTTTGGCACATCCCAAGTTGGCCCACCAGTCTTTATTCATGCAAATAATATATGAGTCTAATTTATATTTGGCAGGAAACTTTTTTTAATCTAGGAGTAAGTTTCAGTTTCTTGTTTGTCATCATGTTTGCGAGTAATTTACATGTGCTGGGAAATCATTTTGGTTGTTCTTTTGTATATAATTCCTGAAGTTATCAAATAATCTCTTATTGAAACAATATTATTTAAGGAGTAGAAGATGGAAATTGTATGGGTGCATGCATGACTATTTGCACTGGAATGAAAAGTCAATTGCAGCATTGGAATCCTGTTACAGTATTTTATTTTATATTTTTAGTGTAAAAGCTCAATTTAATGTGCTATAAGCTTAGGTATGCTGCTTCACTTACAAGGAATACTGCATCTCTTGCAGCTAAAGCCAATATGTCAGCGCACGAGACAACTCCAGGACAGGCAGCTTCAACTGCCTTCTTTGCATTATCAATGACGAAAAATGCATGTAGGGAAAGGTTTGGAGGACCTGATTTCTCTACTTTGCTGTTCCCAAATTTGTCTAGCAGCACAGAGGCATCACATCCCTTGGAAAAGAAAAAGAAATTGTTGTTAATTTAAATATATTCAGATGTGAAATTCATCAGAAAGTTAAACATTCTGGCAGAGTATGGAGTTTTAGTTTGATACCCTTATAAAGCAATCATGGAAATGCATCCGAAGCACGGCTGCTGGGACAGTTTTATCTTCTTGGAATGCTTCTTTCACCGTCTTTGCGATGATATCCTCCACCGATGGACATGTCTTGTCATAGTAATCTAAGCTCAATGCATCACTGAAGGAAAATGCTGAACAGATGAGAAGGGAGATCAATACTGCAGCAATGGAAGCCATGGTGCTAAGTTGCTTAACTCTCTAAACTTTTACTTCTCTTAGTTTATTGCTGAAAATTTAAATGAACATGATGGAGATTTTATAGGCATATCGGGAAAGAATTGCTGACATGACAGAATAACAGAGTTGGTTATGTGACACACATTTTGGATTTTGGTTTACCAGTGAATTAGTTCAGCCTAATGTTTTGATGAGTAGTGTTTAAGCATTCTCATCAGTTGAAGTAAATACTGTTCATGTATTTACTTTTTTTTTAAGCTGTTCCCAAATTCCTGCTTGGCAGTTCTTTTTTTCTTGAACCTTCTTCATGTGATTTATGGTAATCGAGGTTGACATTATCCACACATGAAGCAATAGTGATTCTTCGACCTAGAGATTGGATCAGTTGAGTCATTTCATTATTGCATTTGCTATTCTTATTAGAATGTCAACTAGCTTAGATAGGGAACGAAGTCTTAGAGAATGATATCCTTGATTTAAGATGAACCATCTTTTCTGGGATTAAGGCTCTGATTGACTAATCTACCTTTTCTAATCACCCGTCGTCTCTCCCTAACGTAGATGCAATTTGAACAATGGAGTAGTCGAATTGCCAAAATATTGAATTGGAGTGATAGGATGAACGCCATAATTGGACTTGATTGTCTAGTCTAGTTTGAGCAAGCACTTCCCATCAATTTGAGGCCTTAAAAAACCCTAGTGACGCTTGATCCCCATAATCTCAAGGTCACGAGGAATAACTTACTACTAAACCAAGTACTATTTGGTCAATTTTCCGTTAATGACAATTTGATTTTGTAATAGCGATCTGATGTATAGTTCTCAACATGGTTTTATTGTAGCTATAGTTTTGAACATGTGATTTGTTTGCTGTTCTTGCAACTTTGATTTGTTCATCCAATGCATTTTTTTTCTTGTAGTGTCGGCAAGGTAAATAAAGAGTTTGATGAAAGAGAAGTGCCTTTTTATGTTTTTTCTCCTTTTTGCTGTATTCTTGTGACAAGGTAACTATGTGAGAGGCCCCTCCAAAAAAGAAGAAGAAAAAGCTAAGTATATTATTCTCTATTTTGTGTGTTTGGTTTTGATGATATGAGGATAATGTACGTTGCAATTAGTTTGGTACATGTTTTTTACATAAAATTTTGAGCAAAAACTAAGAAGTATTAAGTATGTTGCTTTCAATGTACAAATTGATGGGGCTGAAAGGGGTATATTGGTTAGAGGTGAGTTATCAGTTCGTTATTGACTTGTTTTTTCAGCTCAGCTTAAATTTGAAGTTATAATTATTATTATGAAGCTACCATAAGATTCTATTAGCTAAGTAATACCCCTTTAATAATTTAGTACGTATTATTAATACTTACTAGTCAGTAGTTACTAGAGACTGGAGAGACGATGTTGATTGGCTGCAAAGTGTGAGGAGATGTTGATTGGCTGCAAAGTGTTTCTCCCTACTGATTATACGTAGTACTATGCTCTCAATAATCAATAGGCAAACTACTGCATTTCTGATTCTGACCTGACGGACTCTCGTCGTGGGTCGCATCACCCTTATGCAATGTGCATGGCTTAATTCTTGTCAAATTCAAGCATGTTGATTGCCATATACCTTTTTCCGTTTTCGTTAAGTTGCACTGTAAGGCCCGTCCGGTTCACAGTGGAAATAACAACTTCCTATCGGAATTCATTTATCATGGGAATTTTTATGTTTTAGATTTACTACGAGTAAGGCAAATTTGTTTGGTGTATATTGTAGGAATTTTTTCCCCATAGGAAATCTTACCAAGGGGGGAATAGGTGATTAATTTCCTTGTTTATGTAGGAATTAAATTTCTCTTAGAACCTTTTTATTTTAAATTTACCATGATATTACACCAATACTCATTGTATTGATTAAAAGTTGTATTTTTGCAAGTTAATTGCTTTATTAAGTAGTTTAGTGTTAGAAAGCTAACCAATTTTATAACTCGTGCTATTCACAAGCTTCATTTCTACAGTTGTATATATGAGATGATTTGCCAAAAAGTATTTCAGAGGAATAATCAAAGGTGAAAAGGTTGATAAAAAATAGATCACAAGACAAATTAACTTAATCAATGAAAAGGTTGTGGAGAATTATAAAATGAGAGAAAACAACTACGAAGTAAGTTGTATAATAATTAGCTTATACAAAGTGCAAAGTACGATGCTTATGATTGATAGACATTGGAAGTCTATGGTTAGCACTGAATTTCAATGACTATCGGAGTAAAATAAAGTTAAGGCATGATCACACCTTCTTACTCTGTAGAACTTTAGAATCGATGAACCATTATTGTGGCATTTATGAACTGAAGCTTGAAATGTTTATCATTTCATGGATCTAATTTCTTTCGTTGTGTTTTTGACAGTTACCTCATGTCCCCTCATTTACTGAGTCGCTGGTGAGATATGTATTTTATACACATTAGGTACAAAGGCAATGCAAAAGACAGAAGAGGGGAAAGGGGGAGAAGACAAAAAGATAGGAAAAAACGATATATATTGATTGGATGAAACTGCTAATTCTAATTCAAGACACACTATATATGCTTAGGAGGATTTAAAAAAAAAAAAATGATAATAACAAAAAAAAAAAAAAAAAAAAAAANCTTAAATTTGAAGTTATAATTATTATTATGAAGCTACCATAAGATTCTATTAGCTAAGTAATACCCCTTTAATAATTTAGTACGTATTATTAATACTTACTAGTCAGTAGTTACTAGAGACTGGAGAGACGATGTTGATTGGCTGCAAAGTGTGAGGAGATGTTGATTGGCTGCAAAGTGTTTCTCCCTACTGATTATACGTAGTACTATGCTCTCAATAATCAATAGGCAAACTACTGCATTTCTGATTCTGACCTGACGGACTCTCGTCGTGGGTCGCATCACCCTTATGCAATGTGCATGGCTTAATTCTTGTCAAATTCAAGCATGTTGATTGCCATATACCTTTTTCCGTTTTCGTTAAGTTGCACTGTAAGGCCCGTCCGGTTCACAGTGGAAATAACAACTTCCTATCGGAATTCATTTATCATGGGAATTTTTATGTTTTAGATTTACTACGAGTAAGGCAAATTTGTTTGGTGTATATTGTAGGAATTTTTTCCCCATAGGAAATCTTACCAAGGGGGGAATAGGTGATTAATTTCCTTGTTTATGTAGGAATTAAATTTCTCTTAGAACCTTTTTATTTTAAATTTACCATGATATTACACCAATACTCATTGTATTGATTAAAAGTTGTATTTTTGCAAGTTAATTGCTTTATTAAGTAGTTTAGTGTTAGAAAGCTAACCAATTTTATAACTCGTGCTATTCACAAGCTTCATTTCTACAGTTGTATATATGAGATGATTTGCCAAAAAGTATTTCAGAGGAATAATCAAAGGTGAAAAGGTTGATAAAAAATAGATCACAAGACAAATTAACTTAATCAATGAAAAGGTTGTGGAGAATTATAAAATGAGAGAAAACAACTACGAAGTAAGTTGTATAATAATTAGCTTATACAAAGTGCAAAGTACGATGCTTATGATTGATAGACATTGGAAGTCTATGGTTAGCACTGAATTTCAATGACTATCGGAGTAAAATAAAGTTAAGGCATGATCACACCTTCTTACTCTGTAGAACTTTAGAATCGATGAACCATTATTGTGGCATTTATGAACTGAAGCTTGAAATGTTTATCATTTCATGGATCTAATTTCTTTCGTTGTGTTTTTGACAGTTACCTCATGTCCCCTCATTTACTGAGTCGCTGGTGAGATATGTATTTTATACACATTAGGTACAAAGGCAATGCAAAAGACAGAAGAGGGGAAAGGGGGAGAAGACAAAAAGATAGGAAAAAACGATATATATTGATTGGATGAAACTGCTAATTCTAATTCAAGACACACTATATATGCTTAGGAGGATTTAAAAAAAAAAAAATGATAATAACAAAAAAAAAAAAAAAAGAAAAAACTTCATTTGACTCTAATCTATGTCAATTACAGCATAGTTATCTGCTGTATACTCCGAAGTACATATATTATATGTTTTCCCTTATGAATTAACCTTTCTACAATTCTTCCGAATTTCTTGTCCTCCATTGATGCTGCTCATTTTGATCATGGACTTGACAAATGCTTCATAGAATGCTTCCTTAGAGTTGGCATATTTCAAGACCAAATGTTTAGTACTTGGGGATGTGAGCAAAGCTTGATCTGAAGAAAACAGGCTCTTCCCTTGTAGAATTAGCTTGTAATATGTATTGTCGAACATAGTTGGAGAAGGATCCATGGTTGAACCTGCCTGTTTGACCTTGTTATGTGCAGGACAAACTTTGTTCAAGCTTGCAGCAAATGAAGGATTGATCGTGGGATCAATGTTGTGTGTTTTATCGAAGTTGTGTAGTCTGTTATTGAACGAGGAGCAGTGCGAGAAACCTAGACTGTGTCCACCTGCAGAGTGCATATACAAGGGCCAAGGTTAATATTTTTTCATCAATCTTTTAATTAGGTATGTTACTGTTAGATACTTGTTAATCTTCTGTTTATAATGTTGTTGATATTTAAGGCTTTGTTTGATTGATTGATTGAATGTTGTTGATATTGCACTTTGCTCATGTTCACCTGAAAGCGCCACCAAATCTCCAAGGTTAAGGCCTCTCTGTCCGAAGTTCTGTTGAAGCTGAGATAAGTTGAAAGTTGGTGCTGGAAGTTGGATTGTTTCACTAGCAAGTGAGGTTCTTCCGTCTTTTCTTCCCTTAGGCACATCCCAAGTTGGTCCACCAGCCTTTAAGAGAAATATAATTCATACATATGAAAATGAGTATAAAAGAAAGGTGATGATAAATAATCTTTCAGTATAAAGGCTAAGTTTTGAGGACTCCTTTTACAGTCATTATGACTATGAGGAATCATCATTTGGGTTGTTAAATACTCTTTATGTACAAATTTTACCAGTTGGATTAACAATCATGTATAATGTTATTACTTACAAGGACTACTGCATCCCGTGCAGCTAAAGCCAACACGTCAGCACAAGAGACAACTCCAGGACAGGCAGCTTCGACGGCTTTCTTTGCATTATCGATAACAAAAAACGCATGTAGGGAAAGATTTGGAGGTCCAGATTTCTCGACTTTGTTGTTCCCATTAGAGTCAAAGTCTAGCAGCACAGAAGCGTCACATCCCTGCAAAATGGAGGAATTTGGACTCGATAAATAACAATTAACAAACAAGATATAATCACTAAAATGCTACTCTAATAACAGGTAAGCTGATATGGAGTAGTAATTAATATTAATACCCTAATGAAACAGTCATGGAAATGCATGCGAAGCACAGCAGCTAAAACAGTTTTATCTTTCTTATATGCTTCTTTGACCGCATTTGTGACGATACAGGCTACGTTAGGACATGTCTTAGCATAGTGGTTTACGCTTAATGCATTGCTAAAGGACAATGCCAAGAAAATAACAAGTGAACATAAGACTGCAGGAGTAATAGGCATCTTTAATTAGGATGTATGAATATTGTTATTGTTATAGTTATTGTGTTTGTTTTCTAGTTTTGTTGTGTTGATATTGTTAATAATATGAAAGGGTATATATAGTTTCATGAAGTGGGAAGATTATAGAAGGAAAAGAGAAAGGAGAATGAAGGAGAGTGACAGAGTAACAAAGTTGGTAATTTGATTTTGACAGAGACACAAAGTAGTTAGTTGACCATATGAATTAGTTCAGCCTAATGGGTTATGAAGATTACTATTGAAGCATCTTCTGTCTTAATATTACTGAAATTTGGAGAGGGTTTTTTCATATTATCAAACATTTGGACATGAGTAGAATAACATTTGTTCTTTATTGAATTAGTAGCGTGTAAAAATAGAATTGAATCTACTTGCATAGTTGCATGTAGTTATCTACTTAGCACAGAATGTTACTAACATGTCATTATTATCTACTGGCATGTAAAAGTAGAACAGATGAATTTATGATGTTTCATGCTATTGTATTTAATTACGTAGTATTATTTCTTTATTTTTCCGAGGTGAAAGTCATTTGGCTCGAAGCTATTTTTAGTTCTTTTTAACTTAGCAATTTTTTGTTCCTCCCAACCTAGATGTAACTAGTAAGGTACGACCAAAAGCAAAAAAATTGTTGATTTGACTTGAAGCTATTTTTAGTCCTCTTTAATTTAGCAATTTACAACGGCGTGGCTTTACGAAGAAAATTACTGATTTTTTTCACAACGATTTAATCACAGCCTCACAGGTTCTAAAAAAATTTAAAATTCTGAAGATTTTAGATTGATTGTTTCTTTTATTACTCCATATTATATTTTTACTTTTAAAAGTGGAAAACCAAATAAGATTACAAATACTTTTCTACTTTCATTTCAACCCATAAATCAATAAATTTATGAGGTCAAATATTTGAAAACTTAACAATTTAATATATTAAACTTAAAAATTAAATTCATGCATTCCATGAGAGCTATTCTAATTAAAATAATTTGAGAAAGATACATAATTAAAGTGACTTTCAGTAAACGAGTCAACACAGCACGAGTAGTCATTGGCGGAGTTAGCTAAGGGCACGGTGGTGCACGTGACCCACCAAAGCCCAAGACAAAAATGAAGTTCAGAAAAAATGGGGGATAAGGGGAAATTGGATAATTTTTTAGTTGCGTATTTGCATAGAAAGAAGAAGAAGATCAATGGGGAAGAGGATGAAGATGGGTAGGGTAGTTGTAGAATAAAGATGAGTTAGAGAAGAAGATGAATAGTTATAAAGTGGGCTTATTTTATTAATTAAGAATTAGATAGATGGGCTAATGGAGAGTGGGCTGGTGGGGTACAACTTTAGGGATAACATTCAATTGGATTTATGAAAAAGAAGTGGTATATGTGGAATTTATAAATAGTATTTTTTCATATTCCTAGTATATAAAAAAAAACTAGTTTCAAATAAAACAAAAATTTTACAAGTACCTTTCAATCTTTCATTCCTACTTTTCTACGTGACTCTCCTACTTTTATAAAAGTATATCTATGAGTTACGAAATATTAATCTATTTGATCATTGTTTTAAAATGTGTGTATTATTGCGTATTTTTTAAGAAAAAATGATCGATTTTGTGCCATTCCTGTTTCTAGAAATAACCACTTTAATCTTCCACTGATGTACACCTTAATTAATCTATTGTACTTTATATTATACAATATCTCTATATTTATATTATCTTCATTAACAAATGTTTTATTTATTATACATCATTGCTAAAACAAATTTATGAAATTAGCTTTTTGTGAGAAGTAATTTTCTTTTTACGTAATGATTAAAATATGAGTAATTATATGCCTTTTTTCCTTATCCAAAAAAGCACGTAAATACGTAATATGATATTTATAATACATATTTAGCTGCAATATGAAGATTTTATTACTAATTGGTCATAGTTATAATTTTTTGATACTATTACAAACAATCGATAGTTGATGGTAACCATCATTTTCGGAATCCTGCCTCCGCCACTGAGTAGTCGACCTGTTGTTGGGGTTCAACTAATTACTAATGTAATAGCTAGCTAACCGCCTACGAAATTGTTCACAAGTCACAACCATAATAAACCGCTCGCTAGGGTTTAAGCTCCAACGCAAAACCCTAATCACAGTTTCCTTATCCTTCAACGTCTTCTTCAATTAGTGCTTGTCTTCCTAATTTAACTTTGCAGAAATCACCTCAAATTGTTGAAAATGGGTTCGAAAAACAAGAAATTGAACAAAAATGGCGACAACAAGAGTGAAAACAGCAAACAGAAGAACACTAAATTGATCGATGATCCTCGATTTTCAAAAGTTCACACTGATCCAAGGTTCCAGAATGTTCCAAAGCGAACATCGAAGGTCACAATTGATTCACGATTCAACGAAATTTTCACCGACAAGCGATTCGCGAGTTCATCAGCTAAGGTTGATAAGCGTGGAAAACCTAAAAAACAGTCTGAGAATGCTTTGCGTCGATATTATCACATAGAGGAGGATGAAGAAGACGATGAAGATAGTTTGAAGAAAAAGAAGAAGAAGAAGGATGTGAAGAAGGTTGAGGAAGTGAGTAGCAGTGAGTCGAGTGGCGAATCGTCTGAGTCGAACTCGGAAGGTGAAGTGGAGAGTGATGATGGTAGTTCGACTGATATTGATGATGATAGTGATTTGGATGGTGTTGATATGTTGGATGATGTTGATTCTGTTGAGGTGATTTTTTTTTTTTTTTTTTTTTTTTTAATTTGAATGTGAATGATGGAAGAAATTGAATTTTGTTTGTTTTAAATTTCTTTGAATTTTAGCTTATTGGTTTATTGAACAGGTGGAGAATGTACCTGTAATTGAAGAAGAAACGCATCGATTGGCAGTTGTTAATATGGATTGGAATCAAGTTAAGGTATGGATTTTCAAGCTTTTGAATCGTTTCTTAGAGCAAAGTATGCTTTGTTGTTTTGGACTTAATTTTCAGTTAGCTTACGCTTGGCTTTGATCGGCTACTGCTGATTGTATAATTCGATTTCCTTGCTGTTCAGTTCATGCTCTCCAGCGTTAGTTTGTGTAATTCAATTCTAACAATTTAATAGTAATTTTATGCATTTGCCTTTGTATTTTAAGCTTAGAGTTTGCTGTAAGCATGGTATGTGGGCATGTTCGTATTGAAATGCTTGTAGGGTTTGATTGAAGTAATGTTGTCAGCAATTAATGGTTCATGACTGCCTGTGCTCAATTATTGCCTTTGTCGATAGCTTAACTTCAGAAAATAATGATTTTGCTGTTAGGAGGGTTAATCTTTTGTTTGTGGATGACTTTTGTGATTCCTCTTATTGATTCATGTCAAATTATATCGGGACTAAGGCTTTGTTATTGTTTAAGTTGAAAGTTAATGTTTTGGCTATACCTTATTACAATGTCTTTCTTTCTTCAACACTATGGTACCCTGTAGGCTGCTGATTTATTTATGATGTTGAGATCATTTCTGCCTAAAGGAGGGCAAATTAAGTCTGTATCAGTCTATCCTTCAGAATTTGGGCTCAAGCGTATGGAAGAGGAAGCAATTCGTGGTCCAATTGCCTTATTGGAAGACGAGGAAAAAAAAGATGACAAGGTTGATGATGATGATGATGATGAAGATGAAGATGATTTGGATGAAGATGAAGATGACAGTGACGATGAGATGGATCCTGAAAAGCTGCGTGCTTATGAAAAAAGTAGGCTAAGGTAATTTATCGGCATTGGAATTGTTACCCTTTTGTAATGTGCACAAATTGCTGATTATTCTTTTCTTCGATCTTTGCCCCATATTCTCTGAGGCTTAGGTTAAAATTTCTGTTTTGGCCCTTTTTGATGTCAAATCTCCTCAATTTTTGTAGTTAATGTCATTCCATGTGTCGCACCGCACTTCATGTAATTGTGAATTCTTGTTAAATAGTTTGAAAATCTGTTTCTGTAGTTCCTAAAAGCTGTTCTGTGCTTATGCAGTACTCAAAGTATGGTATTTAACTACTGTGTCTTTTGCTCTTTCAGGTATTACTATGCTGTAGTGGAGTGTGACTCTGTTGCTACCGCAGATTATCTCTACAAAGCATGTGATGGGGTTGAGTTTGAAAGATCATCTAATGTTCTGGACCTCAGATTCATTCCTGACACTATGGAGTTTCCACATCCACCACGGGATGTTGCTAATGAGGTACTTTGACCTTTTTCTTAGCAAGGATTGTTGTGCAGTCAATAACTTGGTATTGTTTAAATAGCAATTTGAGGGGAGCAAAAAGTTCATTTCAGCTTTGTTATCATTTATGACCAATCTCTTTCTGACACGTATGGAGTACTTGCATAGCTTTTAAACTGTAGCATTGTAGCTTATGTGTTTGGATCATGTTGTATCAAATGGCAATGGTCTTAAAATTTCCTCTTTGTTTCAAATCCTGGTATCAGGCACCACCTGATTACGAGGGTTTAGATTTCCATACCAAGGCATTGCAGCAGAGCAATATGACCCTGTCATGGGATGATGATGAACCACACCGCGTGAAGACTTTGAGGCGAAAATTTAATGAAAAGCAGGTCAGTAATGCACTAATGCACCTATATAAATAAAAACTTTTTCGCATTTTGAAACAGAGAGCATGCCTAATTGCCTTATAATTCCTTCTCTAAGGTGACACTTTATTACAAGTACAACTTTGGTTTCCTAAATATGTAACCCCTTGTTAAACCAAGTTTAAATTCATTTGAATATCTCCCATAATTACCTAACAATTATGTTGCGTTTTCTGAGGATATTGTTTGGATGTGGTATTATTATGTTTTAAAAAATAATTCAGGCATTGAATCTATTTTGTGCCTGTTTACCATATTAAGTTTATTTCTTTCCTGTAAAATGTTAGAAGTATGGGATCCAGTGCTGCTTTTTCTTTTTGTAACGGTTTGATTTATTGTTGTAGCTTGCTGAATTGGAATTGAAAGAGTTTTTGGCTTCTGATGAGAGTGATAGCGATGAGGATGAAGATAAGTATGCGAGTGAGGATGATGCTGAAGATCCTTCTGATAAAGGAATCAAGAAGGGAAAGATGGCCAAGAAGGATATGTACCGTGCCTTAGTCCAATCTGGGGGTGGTTCAGATGAAGATGAAGATGAAGATGAAGGGCAAGATATGGAGGTCACTTTCAACACTGGTCTAGAAGATATAAGCAAGAAGATTCTTGAAAAGAAAGATAAAGGGTCAGAAAGTGTTTGGGAGTCTTATCTCAGGAAAAAGAAAGAGAAAAAGAAGGCTAGGAAATACAAGTCGAAAAATTCATCAGACGATGACAGTGATGATAGTGATGAAGATCATCAAGAACAACCTGATGACTTTTTTGAGGATGAGCCTTCAATTGGTAAAAATAAAAAGGGTAAGGGTAATAAGAAAACAAGGGAAGAGAAAGTACCTTTGGAAGATAATGAAACAGCAGTGACCAAGGAGGAGCTTGAGCTCTTGCTTGCAGATGAGGATGGAGCAGATATTAATTTGAAGGGTTACAATATCAAACAGAAAAAGGGTAAGAAAAAGGGAAAGAAGGGTAAAGAAGAGGCTTCTGAGGAAGACAAATTACCAACAATTGATTATGACGACCCACGTTTCTCAGTTCTGTTCACTAATCCTGGATTTGCTTTGGATCCCACGGACCCTCAATTCAAAAGGTATTTTTATGTAACTAGCACAGGATTAATGACTTAATATTACAAAATTTATCTTGATTTACTGCTTGGAACCTGACAACCTGCATTGGTAGTTTTTGCTTTTTGTTTGTTTATTTGTTTGCTTAAGTGTGTGGTTTGGGATGTGGCAGGAGTGCAACTTATTTCCGGCAGTTGGCTCAACGGCAGCTGAATGATAACGAAGGGCATGCAACAATGGTACCAGAGCCAGAGGAATCATCAAGATTGATTTCAAATGACTCAAGTAAGAAAGAAGATGAGAACTCTGCTAGTACATCCCGAAAAGAGAAGTTTGAGTTATCCAATATTGTAAAATCCATCAAGATGAAGTCTCAGCAACTTCCCAAGCCATCGAGTGTTCAAGTGAAGAAAGATAATGGATCAACTATGAAGCTAAAGAAGCATAAGCTAGAAGGTTTAGACCGTAAAATAAAGAAAAGGACCAAAGTGTAAAGTAAGAATGAAACCTCTTCATTAGTGTATGGAGGACAAAATTTTGATTATTTACCTATTTCTCTTTAAATTATAGACATGATACTCCCCACATTCCATGCCTTTTCAAGTTGAGTTGCATGAAAAATCAGATTCTAGATTGTTTTCGCGAACAACATATCTTATATTGCTACTTTGATTCTTTTTTTGGTTACATTTGGAATTAACTTCCCAAGAGAGTTTATATTTTTTTTGTTTATAAATTCCCACTTCTCATTCTTTTTGTGGTTGTGCTAACAACATAACTATTGTTTATTTATTGTACCATTAATTTTCAATTTCCACATTACAGCATCTTCAATTGGGTACTTGTTAAGGCGAATCAATATGCCAGGAGTAATCATCCAATACTCTACCATCATCACTAAAGAACAGTGAAATAGGATATAAGTTGATAATCTTAAAATTGAATCATCTTGATCTATTTACTTACTGTTGTATGAATTATACAATGTGTGGTCTCTTCCCAAAAAAAAAAAACAAAACAGATACTATGGTCGCTGTGTATATGATACAATGTGTGGTCTCTGTGATCCATATGTACAAAGAGAGGGTTGAGCCTCATCATAATCATAAATTTATAACCAATCAGACCTGCAACAATGTATTAAGGCGCACAACTTGGATGTATTTCTCAAGTATAAAGGATTATCATCTGTTGAATAGAAGTATCTGAACCAAAAGAGTGCAGATAATGTAGTAGCTGTGTCCTAAAGCAGATGGTGCTTCTGATCTGTTTTGGGTTGCATCCAATCTTGGTGGATTATACAGTGGTAGTCTAGGACTAAGAGGCACGACTTCACCACCTGATGCATAACACACAGAATGAAGTCTAAGAGTTATTGAAACGAGCTAATTTCTGATAGATGCAGTCTAATGAAACGAATACTTACAGTCGTGGTCCTTCCATCCAAGTATCATTCTTTCGTGATCAAAAACCATGCGATAGCCGGTTAAGAAGTTTTCTGGGAATCAAAAAACATAGTACTGTATTATAAACTGTTTTTTGGAAATCAAGAAACATGATCTATAAAAGTTTCATTTATATGGATATCATAGACATTAGTGCTAACCTCCAATTATGTTGATATTATGCTCAACAGGGCCAGATTGGGAAACTGCCAAACAGTATATGGAATGACCATCCTTGAAGAATGAAGATCAACCAGAAACAGTTAAATGTTATGATTAGATCATATGAAGGTTGAGGCATGGTAAAATTCATCTTGTTTATGTCAGAAATTCACCTCAACTAGAACCATTAAGATTGGATCAATGACGGTGAATATGTCTCCGCCTGCCATTGTTAGATTTATCGTAGGAACGATCAAGTCATCAGGGCTTAAACTGCACCATTCAAAAAGCAATTCAGTACATATAATTTTTTTCCTCTCCCTCAGATTTTTATTTAGATAAGTAGTTCCTGCTCACTTGGATACATAACAGTAGCGGAAAAGATTGTCTGGATGTACTTCTACTCTTCGATCGTTTGTCTGGGAATCAAACTGTAACAGAGATTGCTATAACATTAAACTCCATCCACTTTAGTAAAAATTAGAGAAACCCTTTCTGAAAACTTACCATCTCGGAAATAAGACTATATGCCGGATCAGCTAGATGAGTAAATGATGTGCCAGTGTCAACAATGGTACTCAAGTTTGTTGCAGAGATGTTGGCTCCCATGGAGATTTGAGTTATGTTGACAGTGTAAAAACTGTTGAAAAATGACAGTAGATATAATGTGAGTGATGTTTACCAACACACGGAATAGTACAAAAAGGAGATGACATACTCCATTGGATCATTGGGATCAAGCGGTGTTTCTCCTTGTTTGTTGCCGTCTCTATCTCCAAAAATGATATTACCCATGCCATTTTCAGAAAAACACATGGAATAAGAATTTGAAGTGAGGTTTTGACTAGCTAAAACGCTAGGCAGCGATACAGGATCCCTAGTAAGTCCAAGCAGGCCATTCGGAGCAGCAGCTGTCAAGAAAGAACCAGTCTGAACAACTCCACAGCTGAAGTCACAGACAAATTTTGAAAATGATCAGTTAGTAAGTGTATTTATGAAGTTCAAAACATTCGTTTGGGTGATTTTTGATTTAACAAGTAGTAAGCGGAAATATGCAACCTTGTTTAGCCTTTTCTGATGTTTGGAAAGGGAAAAGAAAACTGTATATTATGACGGAAAAGGAGGAGAACAAGTGAAGGCTTACCCGAAAGGAATCTTAGTACTGACAGCAGCAGAAGAATTGGAGTTTGCAGAGAGGTGAATTACATCCTCTACTAAGTAACCAGTAGACGATGTGTTTGCTGAGAGATAAGCAACTTGGTAGGGACAATTGACTCGCGATGGATCACAGCTTATGCTGTTTTCACAGAAAGGGCTGTCACATTTAAGTTGGTTTCCTGTGGATGAGGTACTTAAACTGTAAATGTTGAGATCTATCACCTGATGTTCCGATTTCAAACAAAAGCATATCAATGTCAGGTAAAAGGTTTTTTTTTTTTTTTTTTATTAACAAGGATCACACGAAAATCAGAATTTGGATAGCAGAAAAATCGAAGAGCAGAATATATACCGAATCAGGACTGATTTCATCTAATTGCGATAAGCAATGATCAGGCTCACAGTCACATGGTAACCAGAACAGGTGACTGCCGGTATCAAGAGCTACAAGGTACCATGATTCTGGTGTTCCTAAAGTCACATTTGCGTAATATAAACTGAAACAAAACCATAAATTATATTACAATGATGAGCATCCAACTTAAACTGAGATGAAAACAAGGAGTTTATTGATCCATTTACATCCCACTCAAGCCCCAACATATACCCGTTGACTTTATGTTTTCAGAACAAAAAATCACCAACTTCTAAGCATGATTATGATCAATAAAAGAGAAAGAAAAGAGCATACAATCCGAGGGCATCGAGGCGGACAGTATAGTTTCCGGCAGCAAAAGTGAGGGTTGTATTATGAGCACCATCTCCTGCTAATCTACGTCTGTGAAGGACACGATCACGATGAACCATTGCAGCATAGTAATCAAGTGTTCCTTTCTCAGGAAACTGATCAACACCCTCATTTAACATTGACGTCACAGGAGCAGATAACCTATGATGGATAGTAAACCCAAATGCTTCAGATCCATGACAGTAATTCTTCTGACATGTCCAACTTAACATCAAAATACCCAACACTAAAAACACATCATTTAGCTTACTCCTCATTTTTTTTAGGCTTTTGATGATGTTCAGAATTTATTTGGGATTCTGACACTGATATCTTATATATCATACTTGTGTTTATGTACGTGAGACAAATTAAAAAGTTACAAACTGTATGAAATTCAAAGATTCTAGATGAAAAGGTCAAAGTAAATGTGATCAAGCAGTTCAAAGTATTTAATTAATTTAAAATAAATATAGAGGTACATGCCTACAAGTTGTAATTAAAAAACTAATGATGATAAGTTATAGGATGACTTGAGAATTAAGAGATGATAAAAAGTCAGACTTTGATTCTATTAAAAATGTGATTTACTGTTTGATTAATGTTGCGAAGAAGAACCTAACTACCTAAGTTTTGCTGATATGGCATCTCCACCTGTTTTCTCTCTGTAAAGCAAAATTCTCAGGCTAATCCAAAGTCATTAGACCAATAATGGGCCTCTATTCATAGGGGCCCAAAATTTTTTGGAGCTGACCTTACTTTTGGTGCTAGCGAGGCATAAGGGCACCGGTGAAATTCGATTCCAAAATCTCCAGGAATCGGAAGGAAAATTTTATCACTTGAGCTACTTTTCACTCTCTTAAACCTGACCTTAGCATTGGTACTCCTAATTGTTTATATTCTGTGTTAAATAATCATAATCATGCTTAGACCATGTAATTACATTAGACCGTCGTGCGTTGCTATTAGAGGACCAACTCAACCAAAAGTTTAAGCTGATGGTTGAGGAACAGGAATTGGTTTTATACTCTATCAGTTGCTAAACATCTTTGTGAAAAATCACAGTACAACTTTTGGATCTTTGCCTCTAGAGAGTGCTATTTAGCCAATTATGCCTAAGTTTTATGGCAGACTGTAATAATTTTAATTAAAAGTTCCGGTTTGACAAAAGAAACAATAATTGAGTAAATGATCAATTTAATAGCAAAATTGTACTGAGTATGAACAATGAGATAAAATCATAACAATATTGCCGATTCATTGTAACACACATGCTTTGATTATTATTTCTTTTCCATTGCGTTTCAATTTGGAGAATCTTGTTCTTCTCTTTTACACAGTATTTAATTTATTATTAAAGAATGAAGCACTTTTTTTTTATCCTCTTCAGATAACAAAAACAAAAAAGAAAAAAACACAGAATCAAAACTAGTAACAAGAACAAAGAAAAATATGGCATCAATGTCATTATTATGCACATCTGTCATTTATCGTGCGTAATTGTATGTTAACAGTTGACAACTTAACTATGTTTTGTTTTATTATTTTTTGGCCTCTACATAATACATATGTTTAAATTATTGAAGATTTGATTAAATGGATCAAAGAGAAGTACTATAACAAACATTACAAACTTTTGGTATGAAGTACTATTAATTTCAACTACGGAGTAGCAAAAACGAGTTTTTTGCAGCTTTTACCTGGAAAATTTCAAACGGACTTATAAATCCTCCTGTTTTTGCCAAAAAAGACAATGACAGTCCAAACAAGAGTATAACTTCTGTTGTTATTAACAATGACAGTCCAACAATTGGAGAAAAAGACTTGGTATCCAACAAATGAAGAGTTAGAAATTCACATGGTGGGTTATAAGAAATCATTAAATGAAGTCCTAAGTAAATGTAGCTTGTATAAAGTTATAAACAAGGTGAATCCAATACTATAACTGTGTAAATAGCACATAATATACATTGCTAATTCCGTACCTCAAATATATTTACAAGACCATGCTAAAAAAATGGTCGCAGGGAAATAGAATACCGCAGGGAAAAATAATACAGTGCCTAAATGTAACTCATTACTACAGCTAGAAGCACATACAACAATAATGATATCAATTTACTCAATCCTACGAAGATTAAGTCGGCTGCTCAGACTGGTTTATGCATGAATCAATCGATAATGATCTAAAGGCTATCAGGCTGTCCATGATAAATAAATTTACCAAAGAATCAATAACGCTTGAAGAAAAAGCAAAATAAATGTGCTAGTCCAGAGGTTTAAATGAGATAAATTATGTCTCCAAGTTGATGATGCCCCGCTAGAATGAGAGCCGTTTTGTTGTACAGCTCGAGGTTCCATGGAAGATATTGGAGGAACTTGTTCAGAACTCTGAGGACTGATGGGCAGCATACTTGAGTCAAGTGCTTCATTACCTGGATTTAGAAAGTCTTGTCAGCCACACAAAAACTAAAATGCAAGAACTAGAATGGAGTTCTGATTCATGTGGGAAAAAAGGAATATCTTACAATTTGAAGCCTTCCAACCCAACACCATCCTTTCACGATCAAAAACAACACGATAGCCAGTCATAAAATTCTCTGGAAAGCAAGGGGAAAACATATGAGATGACTGATTAAACAGCAAGACCGCCCTTCCTATGTTAATCAATCTCAGTTACTTCAAGTGTCCAACTCAGCCAATTTATTAAAAAAGACCATTATTTTGGCCCAAACTGAAGTGTCAAAATGTCTATGCCAATGTCAGCTTGACACAGATACTAGTTGGAATAAACTAACAAGTCTCAGTAACACAGGAATGAACAAAATAGTGACAATCATATGATAATAAGAACTTACAAAAACGCAAAAGGTGACCAGTAGATTAGCAATTGCCTCTTCGTCAATGATTTAAAAGGAGAAACAAATACGAAGTACTTGCTTTTGTTTCAAAAATCTTCTACTTTCCTTCATTTAATAACCATCACACTTTTTTCTTTCTTTCTTTTTTTATTGTTTTTTTTCTTTTTTTACTTTTATACGTTAGATAAGGAGAAAGGAAAAGAATGACTTTACTTACGGCCAATGATATTTACGTCTTCACTTTTGACAATTCCCAAACAATACATGTCTCCATTCTGCATGTTAAGCAAAGTTAACAAACATATATGATATGTCAGTACAGAAGCAGGAGCAGAAGTAATACGAAGTGTGTTAATAACATAATTCAAAATAAATTACCCCATTAGGAAGTGTCATTGTAGGATCAGTAACAAAAAGTTGATCTCCACCGTGCATTGTCAGATTGAGAGGGGGCATGTTCGGGCCATTTTCGTTTAAACTGCAAGTTGAAGTTTGGTTAATGTTTCTTTTGAACAAGTCAAAACTCTCAAAAGCAAGAACTTAAAATGTAATTTAAGCCAGTAGCACTCACCTCAAGTCATAGCAGTACTCGAATGGAATTTCAGAATTCGATGGGACTCTGCTATCTTTTATCTGAGCATCGAACTGCAATAAAAGAGAATTCTGAATACTTACATTTCCATACGGAACTTTACTTGATATAGGCAATTAAAGGTTTCTAAGAACTCACTTTTTCAGTAATTAGCGAATAAGCTGGGTTATTTAGGTAGGTAAACGATGTGCCAGAGTCAAAAATCGCATAAAGATCATCAATGTGAGAGACATTTCTTCCCACACTTATCTTTGATATGCTAATATTGTAATGCGGACTGTTAAGAGGTTAAGAAGTAAAGAGTCAGCAAGATTACAAGCGTACACCCATATTTCATTTGTCAATCCAAAGATTAATAAAACTGAGAGTTTCACAGAAAGGTATCACTTACTTAATTTTTTTAAGATTAAATGGTGTTTCACCTTGATCTGAGCTGCCTTTATCTCCGAAAGTAATCCTGCCCTTCTTATCATCTCCGAAACACATGGAGAAAGAATTTGCAGCAATTTTCTGACTAGCCAACATACTAGGAAATGATATACTATCCAAACCAAGCCCAAGTAAACCATTAGGAGCTCCACCATCCAAAAAAGAACCAGTTTCAATCTTGCCACAACTGCAATCAGTAAAGCTTGCTCAAATTACTATTTACCATGTCAACCATTAATTCCTGTTAGGTACTTCAATTTCATTTGATTCTGCAAGATCATACTTAGTTGCTACATTTTAAACAACCTATTTTTGTAAGACTACCTCGATGGATATGTAATCTCCGGAGGAAATAAAATCTTGTAAACAAGGAAAGAGCTTAATGACAACTTACCCAAAAGGAATTTTTGCATCTCGAGGCTTAGAAGGATTGTCATCTGCAGTCAGATGCACCACATCCTCTATCAAGTACCCCGAAGAGGATGTGTTGGAAGAGAGATACATCACTCTGTAAGGACAAATGTTGGGTGATTCTGAACAGCTTGATTTATGTGCACACAGAGGACTGTTACAAGGAACCTTTGTACCCGAGGACGATGTGTTGAGGCTGTAAATGTTGAATTCTACCTGGTACAACAAATAAAAATAAGACGTCATGGCTCATGAAAGATGAAGTGAATTCCAAAAATAACAACTGCGACAGAAAGCGCCAGTCTCATCTCAGCTCAGTGCAAGTTAAAAGTAATTATGACTTTATGAGAAAATAGAATGGAAGTATGTAGACTGTCACAATCACTCCACCTCAATTGGAGAGGTAACTGGATAAATATACCTTCTTTCTTTCCTAATAATTTAAGTATGTAAAACCATTGTTGCTTTACTATTGATAACATAGAACTAGCATTAAACACCTTATGTCAGAAAGGTGAAGGAATTGGACCTTAAACACATATTTGCACATCTGATTTAGGAAAAGGGGATAGGATATTGGGAGGCTTGGGGAAAAAAAAGGTTTTCTTTCAATTCGATACAGAGAAGTTCTAAGCTCCACACTAAGCACTTCAGTATGATATAACACTTCAGGAGTTCAGGGGGCAGTTTATTGTATTGCAGTTTATTTTTTTTATCCTTCTATGTTGAAACTATACCCAACTGCACAAATATGACAAATGATAGACTTGTTGAACAACCGAAAGAGATATCTCAACCACTAAAAGGATACATAATATGGACACAATCTTTCCTTATTATAATCCCCTAAATTAAGCCTTACTTTAGATGAAAACTTGGTCTTGTGCTTATTTATTGCCATACAGGTCTTAACAAACAGATTAATTCTTAATTATTCATAGTACAATTATTTATACATGACAGATACAGAATTATAAAAAACCATTTAATTGAACCAACATTCATTCCTCTGGTGCACTATCATAAGAAACAACAAAACTACTCGTAATATAATTCAACCATGATGTAGGAAGGTACAAAGTATAAACTATTACTTAAATATGTAATGGTACGATTATACAATTTTAAATGAGGATTACTATTCAGAATCCCAAATATAATAATACCTCATCAGTGTCAAATTTGACTCCTTTAACACACTGAATGCAGTCACAGGGTAACCAAAACAGGTCGCTTCCTGTGTCCAACGCCACCAGATAGGATGCTCCCGGCGTCCCCACCGTCACATTAGCATATTGCAAGCTGCAAAAAAGTTATCCATATTACTAGGAGAAATTAGATTGTCAAAAGTCCATCAACCCATAATTAGTACTACTCCACTTCTAATACTCGTAATAAAGAAATGAACTTTTTTTTTTTTTTTTTTTTATCAACTAAGTAGATTATTCATTATTGAGCATCCTATGCCCAAAAATAAGGATTATATATAATTTTTATGGGGGGTTGAAAAGGCAACAATAACAAAACAACTTTTTTGCTTTAATCATTCTACCCGCAATTCCGCAATGTTACTCTCTTTAGCTCCTTCCACATGCCGTTAACGAGTAAAAAGGGAGCTACTAAGTACTAAGGAAGATTAGAAACTAGTCTCTTAGACACTAAGTATGCCATTTTTTAGAATTGACCCAAGCATACTAAGAATGTATGAGTTGTTGAATATACCCTTGTTCCATACTAAGTTAATGATTGCACATTTGCACTAACTGATAACTACGTAGAGTACCAAAAGCTTAAGAATTCGGGGGTTGAATACGGTCAGCTCTCCAAAACACACTTATTGTAAGGTCGAAAATGAATGCTACGCGAATCTACAATCAACAAACTGTACGAGAAATAACATCGAAAACAATTATTTAGGAAAGATGGCCATCCGTTCATGGCATCAAACCATAATAGTTGTGTATTACTAAGACTAAATCCAAGAGCCGTGAAGTTCAAAAGAGAGCATATATCATTAACATGCATAAAAGTACTAATTTTCAAGAAATGTTTAAACTTTAGATGATAAAACATTTAGTCAAATAACACGTGAGACATTATATTCTCCATTTTCTCAAATTAGTAACGTCAAATTATGAAAGTGTGTATATTTAGAAGGTTAGTTACGATTATGCCCTGAATCAATCTTGTAGTACTACTACTAACCTCTTAAGCAAAATACTACAGTACGTACCAAAATCTCTGTAATTACCAAATAATTTTATTCTATTTATTTATTTATTATACATAAAAAAAATATATATATATATATATTAATATATTTAAATAATAAAAAAAAATGCAATGAAATTCGAGAATCTAAATTACTAGAAATAAAAAGACAGAAATTATCCACAAAATTAAAGAAGTACGACTACGAGTATATTCAGCACCATTAACTGTCAATTTTAACTGTCCACAAAGAAAAAGCAACCGCCATTACTATTAATTAATTCATTATAATTATAATAAAAGACATTTTATAATTGCAAATAAAATTAAAAATTTTAAAAGAGGAAGAAAGGAAAGTACAATCCAAAGACGCTGATTTGATAAGTGGTGTTGCCTGAAGAGAAAGTGAGAGGAGTGTTGGAGTCACCGGAAGTGGAAGATAGCCGGCGACTATGAACGGCGAGATCACGGTGAGCTAAGGCGGCGAAGTAACCTGCTGTTCCCTTTTCCGGTAATTTTCCACCGCCATCTAAAATTCGGGAAATTGGATCAGAGAATCTATGGTGGATTTCGAAACCGTATGTTTTGTATGCTTCGGAGGCCCGACAGGCCCAGCCCAATAATAGAGCTAATAACAGTATGACACGTGTGTGTGTTGGGATATTATTGTAATTGGTGCTTCTCCTGGTAGGAGGAAATGGAATGCTTGTTGGTGTAAAACTGATGATACTCATTTTTTGGTAGGAGATATTTTTTTTATTTATTTATTTATTTATTTTTTTTTTTTTTGCATATAAATAAATAAAGAAAAGAATATTAAATAAGGAGGAGAGAGAAAGATGAGGGTGTTTAGAGTTTAGAGAGAGAAAGAAGAAGAGGATTCGAAGTGAATCACAAGTATTTTAGCTTTGTTGCGAATGTTGTAATGTTTGTATTTGTGAAATGTTGTTAGTTGTATAACAACAATACAATCGGTTTTTGGTTTGGTGCAAAATGTTAGTCAAGAAGGTGGGACCTTTATCAAAAAGAAACCACTTTCTTCTTTTTTGGGATTTGTATTCATTCTACAAAAAAGTTATGTAGTATTATCTTCTTCTTACGGATTAATACAAGTTTGGATAGAAATAAAATGGATTATATTTCATTAAATTATATTAAATTGATTGAATGAAAATAGATAGATTAAAATTTATTGAGAAAAAAATCTTTGTAGAGAAGAATTTTAGATATTGTCGGAGGTCTGGAGTATATTAAGAAGTAGTTAATTAAGTAAAGGAAATAAAGGATATAGGAATTTAAAATCTTTGCAAGATGTTACATTAACCCATTCCACATTTCCACTTGCAAGATTATTGGTAAGGATTAACATTTTTAAAATTATGATATCAAATCCAAGTTTTGGAGTCAACAATTAAATTATCTAACCATAACATAGTATAATATGAAAAAAATAATGATCAAATTCGTACTCATCGTGAAGAGAAATATATATGTTTTTTTCAGGGGGAAAAAAATCATTTTCTTTGAGTGGAAGCAAGTAAGTGAACTATGTGAATATGTCATTACTTCATTAAAGTATGCATTCTAGTTTCTGAAAGTGAGGAATACCACATTTGCTGTCAAAGACTCAAGAGCAATTGGGTGAAAGTAATGTAGGAGCGCAATAATACTAAATACATACGTGCAAAGTGGACCATTTCATCCACTTAATCCTTTATATTACAAGGACTTCATCTTTGTAAATGGAGAAAATAATTAGTATTTACCTAATTTATCTACCTTAATAAAGATCGGAGTTATAAATTATAAGGATTGGAGTTGTAAAGGAGAGAAAAATACTCGATAAGTATAAAACTTAATTCTTACACTAAGTCCAATTAGCAACTCGGTTTTTTAATATTTGTAGAAACTATATATATATATATATATATATATATATATATATATATAAATGTACTTTTACCTTGTTTTGAAGCATTGTGAGGTGGAAGTTATGTTATACATGGTTTTGAGGAAAATGTTTTGTTGATCTTCAAGTTCACCAACCCTTAGAGGAGGGCAGAATAATGGAGATAAAATATTCACCCTATGTTTGCAAACATTCATAATTAGGTCAATCATCGATTAATCAAAAGTTGAATAATTAATATGTTGATGTGAAAAAAAATCTATGTCTAGCTCATCTATATTTCCGCAGACATTAATTGAAGATTTAAGTGTATGATTCAAAATATACAACTTAAAATTGAATACTCCATTAAAGAGTAGTTGACAGGAAGAGTTGATCGTTGACACTTGACACTTGACACTTGACACTGTTGTTTTGAGGAAGGCAAGTTGTTGATCAAAATAAGGGAAGAATAATCTATCAGATTAAATAATACAAAAAAAAAAAAAAAAAAAAGAAGAATATATGTTGTTAGTTGGTTGGTCGGTAAAACCTTACCTAATTCCGTAAGCTCAAATTTTAGTAATTTACGGTAGAATGTTCTGTTATTAAACAAAACTGGTACTTGCTACTTCGGTATGACATTTCAACACGGAAAACCAATTTGAAAAACTGCTACCTCCTTAATCACTTGCTCCATGAATATTGCCATCATTTCACAATCAATTAAGTCAACCAGTTCAATTCATCATATCCTACATAACTTATGAAATGGGTTAGTAAAAGATGTATTATTTCACAACTCAAATTCGATTGTTCCTCTATTAACGTTGAAAATTCTGTGGCAGCTAAGAGTTTTTGTAAAACGTCAGTTTGAAATAGGGGGGATATTTAACCATGGATTAAATAAGCTATGCAAATTCAAGTTAAGTGTGGTCTATTTCACTTCGATTACTAGATAAGTCTTTCAATAAACTATTATCATTTACGGAAAATATGAACCGTGTGGGATCGTATAATCCACTCATGGGTTGCTGGTGTAACTACGATTATGTGCCCGGGACTTAGATTGTCTTTTACCAGCTATATGGTTTTGTTAAGAGAGATGACAAAAGGAGGTTCACTACAGGTTATCAGGCATGAATTCAGGATCTATGAGTTAAGAGGTGGAGTACACACAAAGGCTAAAATCTTATCAAAACATGACTTGTATGTATGTTGACATGCCTGTCTTTTTTAGTTGTGTCGAATATGTTACGGAATCCTTGTTTTTTTTCAAAAAGTGGAATATGAAATATTTCTAATCTAATTGAAAATATGAAAAAGTGGAATATGTATCAGGGTCAAGTGCCTTCTAGCATTGACGAAGGGGAAGTTCTAGCCTATTAAGAACCTTATGAGTAGTCCGTAATCATATGCCCTTGGAAGACCAGTACAAATCAACCAATCTTAGCTTCCTTATTACTTACGTACTATCATGTTGTAAAAACACAGTTCAGCTATGCCATACTCTTAACCATAAGAGGCCAATCTTCCTCATTATGTACACAATATCATGTTGTAAAAACACACTTCAACTATGCCACATTCTTAATCATAAGAACTTGGGCAATGTAACGACTAATTTTCCGTAAAATTTCAAGGACCACTACAATCCTACCTAGGTAGACATTAGACAATAACCGATTGAAGAATCTTCAGAAAATTTCAAATTATTCTCACTGTTACTATAAATCAATAACAATATAACATCGTGGCCCTATCTTGTTTAGATTTATTATACAGTGCTCAAAAAGAATACTAGCTAGTGGTTCTAGTGTTTATAGTACAAGATATCAAGAGAGAAAAAATTTTAGTGGTGGTATGTGATGTCTGAAATGCTAATGAAATAGAGAAGTCATGAAAAGCAAGGCAATCAAAGAAGTATATACTTGACAATTATGCCTGGGATAAGTCGTTGATGGAGCTGAACTACGAGGGCTCTCCATAGCACCAAGAGTTTTGTTATTAGGTTGCGCAGCAACTGCCGGAGGGACGAAAGTATCATTCCCTTCTCCTACAGAAGGGTTAAGGACCTCAATGTCATAACCTGTGAGAGAGCCACACCTACAGTTCAGTATATTTGTTGACATAAATTAATGTATCCTTATATCTTACAGCTAAAAGTAGACTTACAATCAGATTTCTCCCAGCCCAAGCTCAATTTCTCTCTGTCAAATACGATACGGTACCCAGTCATGAAATTTTCTGCACAAACATCCATGTCACGAAGATAAGTCAAATACTCAGTATAGCAAGTCTTCAAAGATCACAGATACAGTCCAAGAAAGTAGGAGTTAGGAAGTATACGCTAGCCATCAAATATCCAAAATGAACCCAAACAACGAGAATATGAAAAAATTCTATGCCTTTGAATTAAGGTTAGCCCCCTCTCCCCAAACCCTTCAAACAAACAAAAAAAAAAAAAAACCAAACAAAAAAAAGCAACCTCAATTGTTATCTTATTCAAAACTCTTTTGCCCTGAAGTTAACTTATGTTAAATAATCTGGAATAGACAACTTGAACGACAGATGCGTGCAATTCAAGAAGTAAAACATGAAATCGAGGGTAACTACTTATGTTCTCCTTTTGGCATGATTTAGACAATTTCTGGCTAATCAGAAATCAGCCAATGGATTTCACCAACAACATATCAAAAGTATTCTCAGTAAATAGATGACTTACGTCCAATTATATTGAGTTCGGTACTCTTGATCACAGCAAGACAGTATACAAGTTCGCTCTGCATTCAAGAGCAAGGAAACAACACAGCATAGGAGATTAGTCAACTGTTCAATTTACTCATCTCCAGGTACTTCTAACCCAGAATTAGCTTCCCACCTGGGTCGAAATGACAATGATGGGATCATAAACCATGAACTGGCTTCCTCCTACCATTGAAAGACTCACACTCGGTACTAAGCTTGCATTTTCATCTGGTCTGCTAGTTGTGTGAAAAATAACAAAATGTCAGCAGCTGAAAAATTTTTTAGTGATTTGGTTAATCTGAAGAATCCAGAATCAAACCTCATATCGTAGCAATACTCAAAAGGGATTCTTGAATCAGGAGGATGCCTTTTATCGTGAACTTGTAAATTGAACTGCCAGAGCAGAGGAAATTTAGCTAGAAAAACATGGCACTATGCAGATAAAGATGAACATTATAAAATACATACATTTCTTGTAAGCTTTGTATAAGAGGGATCAGACAGATAAGTGAAAGATGTTCCAGAATCAAAAAGAGCAGTAAATTCCACATCATACAGGGCTGTTCCTACTCGAATCTGAGTTACAGTTATGTTGTAGCTAGGGCTGCCAAGAACAAAAGAGATCAATCAGTGAAAAGGAAAAGATTACCAGGAAAAAAATATGCCCCCCTCCTCATTTCCCGCCCACAAAAATAGAAAAGTAAATATAGACAGCGTTAAGTATATGGAAAATTACCACTTACTGTAAGGCATTCACATTGAATGGGGTTTCAAACTGATCCGGGCTACCTTTGTCACCAAAGCTTATCCTTCCAACTCCATCATGCCCAAAACACATGGAGAAGGAATCTGCTATTAAACCTTCTCTAGATAATAAGCTGGGTACTGATATGTTATCCATACCAAGTCCAAATAAACCATTGGGAGCTGCCACATCTAGGAAGGATCCGGTCTGAGTCTGTCCACAACTGCAAAACTTAAAATTAGTTCTTCAGCATTCAGAAGGGTAATTTACAAATACTGCTGAATATACACAAAGTAACATAAAATAAAGACATCAAATTAATAATCTATCAAGGCATTTCTGTTTGCATAAGTTCAATTGCGGAAGCTTAACAGGCTGTATTCAATCCTAGCTTTCAGCTGATAATATAAAAAAATGTAAGATGCCAATTAAATTCCAATTCAACTCAGATATAATTGCAAACAGTAAGACACTCAAATTATATTTGGTTAGCATTTATTAAACTTTAACTAAGGTTCACTATTCAATTTGAAAACTCTCATTACAAGTGCCAAGCTTTGTCACAAGGTACAAAACAAGCATGTCTACCACCAGTAAAGGAGGTCTTCTAGTTAAGCTAGAGAACTGACTAGTGTTGCTTTTATAGACATGAACTGTTGCAAGGGAAAGGATTTCACAACCAGTAACTCACCCAAATGTGATGTATGCTTCAACCGATTCGGGATGGTGTACTTCTGTTGCCAAGTGCATAACATCCTCCACTAATATTCCAGAAGTTGATGTCTCAGCAGAGACATATGAAATCACATAAGGGCAATGATTAAATGATCCCAAGCATTGATTATGATGATGAACGCACAAAGTACTGTTGCAAGAGACCTTCTTGCTTGTGGATGATGCTCCAGGGTTGTATATGCTAAGCTCAAAATCCTATTCAAAGAAAAAATAAAATCCATCACACATTTGGAAAGTACAAAATGGAGAAGCAACACAGAATTTTGCAATCACCATTGTCTAACCAACTCCCTCAACTAAACCACTTCAGAGTATTCAGAATAAGGTTACACAGCAGCTAAACGGAACTGAAAAACTAAAGTGAAGTTTTACAACCATTGTTCAACAGCATTACACAAAAGCCACATCCATGTGATTCCCTACGAAATGAGATACACATAACATAATTCTAGGAAAAATCTTTCAAATCAAGTATCACTAATTTCTGCCAGTTTAATGTGGTATAAAGAGCATTGCTATGACAGTAATGAATCGATCCAAATTCGTTCAGTAGGCTTCCTAAGCTAACAAAACAGCGGATTTTCCTAGTTTACCTATCCCTCTTAATTCTTAAAGCAACACATATATGCATACCAAAGAAGAAAGAGAATCTTACAGAGCCATAAGCATAATTTGGATCCTCAACGCGAGCACATCTTGTACAATTACACGGCACCCAAAATAGATCACTCCCCGTATCCAACGCCACCAAGAACTTCGCTCCCGGTGTCCCTAGTGTCACCGTTGTATAGTGCAAACTGTCCCAATATATTCAACAAATAAATCATCATCAACAACACCACCCTAATTTCGTTCAAAACTAACTAATTTCAAACAAAAACTTCCTAATTTCTCACTCACTGTACAGTAAAATCAATAAATTGATGAAATACTCCACTTTTTATCATCAAAAAATATCATTCAAACCTTATCGATTTCAATCAAAAACAAAAAAGCACAAATCAACAATGCGACAGAAATTCAAAACACAGGAATTTGTTATGAAGTAATTAACCAAAAGAAAGTCTCCAAAGTCCAAAGTAACATCAACAAACCCTAAATTTAAGATAAATTCAAGAAAAACTGCAAAAATTAAATAAAACAGAAGTAATAAAAAAAAAAAAAAAGTAACTAAAGAAGAAGAAGCTTACAATCCTAAAGAACTAATGCGAAAGGTAGAATTGCCGTCGGAAAAAGTAACAGGATCTTCAATTTGAGAGATCTTTCGACCTCTAATAAATCGATCACGAAGAGCTAAATCAGAGTAATATTCATAAGAGCCTTTGGGAGGCCAATGATGATGAAGATGATGAGTGTTTGAATTCATTTGTGACCATATTTTTACTTGCTTTGAATATCTGTGATGCATTTCGAAGGTGAAGACACGCGCATTGCAGAAGTTGAAGTGTATTATTGTAGCAGAAATTGAGAGGAGAATTAAGGTTAATGAAGATGATACTGAATATAGCATGATTTTTTATTTAATTGTTTGAGAGTAGTAAGAAAGAAAGAAACCCTAGAAATGGTGAAATTAGGGCATTTGATTTGAATTGAATTGAATTGAATTTAGGGGTTTTAGGGGGGAGAAGATCTTGAGAAAGAGTGCTGTGGAGTGGAAGGGAAGAGACAATGAATGTGGAGTGAATTGAGTGAGAGTTGAAGCTTGAAAGAGATGAGTGTGTTGTTAGTTAGTTAAAGGTGGGCGGTATTTTACTCTTTACGACGCTGTCAATTGTGGGTCCTTTTGTTTTTGGGCCCAATATTATGCTTAGTTTTTTTTCGCTGTATTAAACTAAACTGAATGAAGCGGACTGAAATGAGGAAGTAATTATAAAAGAGGTGAGCTGAATAAAATTGAACTGAATTTAAGTGCTAAAAATTTCATTTTCAAAGAATAAGACCATAAAATTGATCTCAAGATATTTCAAAATCTGGATAGAGTTTTACTATCTAAGAATATAATTAATATGATTAAAAAATCTTTTAAGTTTCATTAGCAAATGGGTACTTTAGTTGCTACACGTAATTGTGTAAGTATGACTATTCATTCCAATTTCTTGCTATGAGTAATTTAGTTGGGAGGCATGGACAATAGATGGTTTTTTAGTATGTCCACCCGATTCATCATAATTTAGATCCAAATGTATCTAGATAGGCACTTGTGCACGCACGTCTAGATTATGGTGTGTGAGTTTTCATACAAAAATTTTCTATATTTGATGAAACTCAAACTCGACACGAGCACACGACATGACTTTTCTTGAGCGGCATAAAGTTGCTTACCGCTTAAGCCAACACTTAGGAGAATAAGAACTAATTAGGTAACAAAAAAGTTGAGAGCCTTAGACCTATAATTGTCATACATAGGTTGTTTAAACTTTAAAGAATAATTTTGATTTGAAGAGTATTTACTTACCCATAGTTTAGTTAGTGTTCAATCAAGGAACTTTTCAAAGATAATTTGTTATTAGTAGAAAAATGAATTAAGGTATTTGTGGTTGTTCAAGGCAAACCATAAACCTCTCTCGATACTTTGAAATGAAACTTCATATCCTAAATATAATGCTTGAAGATTATACACCAATACAGCATGTCAGGGGTGGAATTGACGAATTGTTATGCCAGTAAGATAATTATCTAGGATTTCATATGATTTTACAAAATGTAGTATAGCAGATGAATTTCATTTACAACTGTTAAATTAAATTAACCATGAATGACTTGACACCACACCATTGAAATTAAAATAATTAAAAAGGAAATTTAATATTAACAGTCAAAGACGGAATTACAAGCTATATATAACAATAGTTGCTAGCTAGCTATCTTCTGATATATTCTCATGGTGGAGTATTAATTACATTGCCACAGACCACATACATCACACAAAAACTATATATATCCAACTAAGTTGGGTTTTATGTTTTCCAAGTACGTACTAAAGTATATCCAAGTTGATCATTCAAGCAGCGCAGCTTTCAGTGTGTTGCCGGCCAATATCGATGACAAAACGATACTTAACATCTGCTTTATGTAGACGTTCCATGGCCGTATTCACATAATCCATTGGAATAACCTCAATATCAGCTTTGATCTCATGCTTGGCCGCAAAATCAATCATTTCTTGTGTCTCCTTTATGCCTCCAATGCCGCTTCCAGCTACCATCTTCCTTCCTGTCATATTGATTTTCACATCAATTCATTACATTTATTTACAAGTTAAACCTTTAATTTGATAATCGATTCTTCTATATACCTAATTGTATCATGAATGATCGATAAACTGCTTACCAAAAAGCAGGGGGATTACTGGCAACTCAAGAGGTTTGTTAGGAGCACCAACCATGACCAGTTTTCCATGATTTTTCAGCATACTAATAAGCGGTAACAGAGGATGAACTACCGCGACTGTGTCAATTATGCCATCCATTGTCCCTACAGCATCCTACACAAATGCAACCATGCAATTAGTCATTGTACATATTTTGAGGTTCAATGCTAGTTTAAGCATCACTTTTTCTAATATAATGCAGCAATTATTTTTCCCACTACGTAGTGTGTCGGTGTGTTGTATTGATCTTATCATTGTTGGATCAAATTTAAACATGATCATATATATATGATTCATCAATCAATATAATATACTTGTATATAAGATGTTGAGTGTAAAGTGCACCTGCAATTGCTGAGGATCATGGCTAACCAAAAAGGAATCAGCACCAAGACGGGTAATAGCTTCTTCCTTCTTATGAAGCGAGGTGCTAATGACAGTGACCTTAGCCCCGAAAGCCTTGGCAAATTTGACAGCCATGTGTCCTAGACCACCAAGGCCAACGACACCAACATGGAGTCCAGGTTTATCAAGGCCGTAATACTTCAAAGGGCTGTAGACGGTGATGCCAGCACATAGGAGAGGGGCAGTGGAATCTAGTGGCATGCTATCAGGAATTCGAACACCATAATGTTCGTTAATAACCATGATGTCGGAGTAGCCACCATATGCAGGGGTGCCATCAGGAAAAGTAGACAAATAGTTTAAAACCACCTTTGGGCAATAATTCTCAAGATCTTCAGCACAGCTATCACAGCAACGACATGAATCAACTATGCATCCAACTGCAAGTTTGTCTCCAACTCTGAATCTCTGCACCTTACTTCCGATTTCAGTCACCACCCCAACTATCTCGTGCCTATATATATATATATATATTAACAGATCGATCAGATCGACAAACGAAGAGTGACATATATAATACTTAATCTGCATGTAATCACTAAGCAAATGAAATGAAAGTGTAGTTTAAATAAAATAGAATTACCCAGGGATGCAAGGGTAATAGGCATTCCCCCATTCATTCTTGATGAAGTGAAGATCAGAGTGACAAATCCCACAGTAGAGCACTTTGAAAGTCACGTCTAGCTCTCCTGTTGCCCTGTACATTTCACATACATATATACTCTTCATCACAACCTCCACTTACATTAATTAATTATTTTTATCAAATTAAATATCAATACAATTAGCTATCGATCTACTAATAACTTCACTTCTTACTAAATATAGTAGTATGAGTACACATAATTAAACTTTATCTTAGTGACTTTATTAGGCGTTATGTACGTACATGTTGGACGAGTTATATATGTCACATGCATGATGCATCTTAATTATCAGACCATAACTTATATATTGCATGATGACCAAACTACTCATAAACTCATAGTATACACCATACATATATATATATATAGATTGGACCTCTTTAATTAATCATTCACAATTGTCGTCCCTAACTAAGAAATTTTATCAAAATCACATCAATCAATCACTTGACCGATGATCATACCTCCTCGAGAAATTGAATGGGGATAGGATTCCAGAAGAGTCTCTGGCAGCCCATCCTAATGCATTTTGTGGTTGTGGTTGTGGATGTACATCTTCCGTTGCTATTGCTTGTGCTTGTACTCCTTCCATATAGTTTTCGAACTAATATAAATCTCTTGACTTCAAAGTTCAAAGACAGAAAATCTTCTAACAAAACTTCTTAATAAGAATATATTAGGACGAAGTGAAGATGTTCATAAGAGAGATTGAGAATGGGCTTAATATAGTATACACTTTCCATGACGAGCTACTAGCTAGTGACGTAACAGATGACCTAATTAAGGCTCATTTTATTTTATTGCCATCAAATTTGACTATTTCAATCATCTAGTTTAATTTTGGGCTGGCTCGAAGATGGCCCATTAGAATTTGGGCTGTAAGGTTGGTGTTTTGCCCACTTTTGTCATTTGTTTTAGGGTGTTTAGGAGTCACAAATGTGCGGTGAGAATCGATTCCATAATTTGTTAAAATTAAGTGGAAAGTTTTAACCACTTGAGTTACCCTTCGCTCTCACTTTTGTCATTTGTGATTAATAATTGTGAAATTTATATTAGTTTCAGGCTTTAATTATTACGAAATTGTGATTAGAACTTTTTTATTGGCTGGAAAATAATACTTCGTATATGATACCCAATATAGTAACAATTTCTCCTTCCTATAAAAGCTAAAGGTACGGCCGGTGTATAAAGCCATAGCTCATTTGTTACCTCACATTGATTTGTTGTTATACTCAAATGTTATTCTAAGATTAGAAACACTCGATATGCTTGTGAATAAAGAACATGCAACAAAGAATTAGAGATAACTACTACGGTATACGAAACACCATAAATTCAACAACATGCTAACACTTTCCAATACTAGGAATACATTTGGTCGTGATCATTATTTTTATTTAAACAAAAGAAAGTGTTCTCTAGATCGGATAAAAATAATGGATATGGTTATATGGGACAAGCTAAGAGCATGTTTAGCCCCAAATCTTAAGACTTGGGGTGACATCATCAAATTGAGTTTTAAGACTTGTGCTTAAAACTTGTCTCATTTTCTTTAAAAACCAATTCTCAAGTTGAGTCTTGAAATTCCAAAACTCAACTTAAGACTTGAGATTGAAACTCACTCAAGTTTTATTTAGAGCATGTTTAGCCCCAAGTCTTAATGTTTGGGGTGATATCATCAAATTGAGTCTTACGACTTGTGCTTTAAGACTTGTCCCATTTTTCTTTAAAGATCTCAACCAAATCTCAAGTTGGGTGTTGAAGCTCAACTTAAGACTTGAGATTGGGGTCCACTCAAGTTCTATTTAGCTTTGTTCATTAATGTTATTATTATATAGTAAATATAAAAAGATAAAATAAAAAACAATATGTTATATATTTGAATCTTAAGGGCTAAAGTGATAAATTTGCTCAAGTCTTAATGAGTCTTAAGAAGAATTTAATGACATCATTTTCAATAGGGGTCACAAAAAATGATGTCGCCCCCAAATCTTAAGACTTGGGGCTAAACATGCTCTAATAATCGGATAACAAATGGGTACTCAATAATAGTAGCGGATCTAGTATTCATACTGAGTAGTTCAAAGTCAAATTAAAATTTACAAGTGCCAAAATTAATTCCAAATGCAACTACGAGGAATATTGGGTTACCGCCTTAATTACCAATATTAAAAATTTACAGTTTAATTTGTTTGTTTATAATTTGTATATTATGTGTAGCTCTTGTTTTAAATACATGCGCTAAAGGATCGGAGTATATTACAACCTATGTAGCATGGGTACTTCTAATGGGTTGCCGTCCTCGAACCTGATTCGTTCCCGTATTGAGGACGATTTCGATTCTTCATGTTATAATTTTCCGTACCCATTAACAATATTTTTCAGAGTAGCCGTTTTCAGTCCCCCTATCCGTATTCGTTTTCGACCTCGTTCCCGACTCTGTACAACCTACATTACAACTAATATGAGAGAGGAAATGCTATCGTAAATTTTCCTTCAATTTTAGTGTTTCTAAGAATTCTAACAACTTGATCATGGCTCGGACATTGTCTGGTTTCATATGCAGTGTGAAATAAAAAGAGCAAGATTAGTAATTAGCAATTAAGCATGATTTATCGATTGACAAAATAAATTATAAGGATAATTTGCAAACACTAGATTCATTATGAAAGATAGGATTTTTATCGATTTCACAAAATATATGTGAGGATAAATATGTCTATTGAGGATTTGATCAAATGCAATCTTCCAAAGACACTAGTAGGGCGTTTGACATGTTAGGTAGGAGAATAGGGATAAGAATAAAAATTGGAAAAGAGATAACGATTTGATAAGGAAGATAAATAGTTATTTCCCTATCCATTGTCTGGTTGATATAAAGTGGAATAATGGTGGATAGGGGAAAGGATTGAAATACTACCTCCGTTAATTTTTAGTTGCAACACTTTCTATTTTAGGATGTTATCTAATAATTGCAACACTTACTTTTTTTCTTTTTTTGGTAAGTTTTTTCCTTTGAAATTCCAAAAACACCCCCAATTTAAACATTCTAATCTAAATTTAACTCTAACACCCAAAATCATTAATCAATTAAGTTTATTATCCTATACTAATAAACCATCACCATCACCACTCTTTCTCTTTCTCTCTCCTCTCCAACCACCCAATGAAACCTCCACCACCCCTTTTGTTTCTCTCTCTTTACCCACCAAACCCACCATCACCTCTAAATCCTCCCTCACCTCCGAATCCTCCATCATCATATATACTCACCATCATCATCTTCGTCTTCGACCACCACCAACACCACCACTATCCCCCCTTGAAATCAGCCCCTTTCGAACCTCCAACGTTGACACCGCGGAAGCCTCCACCTCCACCTCCTCTACCGCCACCACGAGATTGAGCCTCTTTGACGGTGATTTAACGGCCGTCAAGCTCCTGACGAAGACCCCATCACAGATCTACGAAGACCCCTTTCGAACCCCAAAAGCCCAATCGTTATTCCAACCACAAAACCCCACTCCACCGCCATAAGCCCATAATACCTTCGAACACCACCAACAATTTCCGAAAGCCACTCTAACACCCTCCTTTTTCGGTTTTTGGTTTTAGATCGAACCACCTTAGTCGAGATCGAATATGGGTTTGTGGTTTTTAGATTCTCTTAGTATTGGTTTTGGTGTGGTTTTCGGTGGTTTTGGTGTTGTTTCTGTAGTTATGGTAGTTTTGGTTTCGGTGGTTTTGGTGAGGTGGTTTTGGTGAGGTGGTTTCCAGTGGAAGTGGATTTGGTTTGGTGGTTTCGGTGGATGTGGTGGCATGTCAGTGGTTTTGGTTTTGGTGTCTGTGGTGGCGTGTCAATGGTGGTTGTTGTGGTGTTGCCAGTAATGGTTGTGGTGTTGATTATCTATTCTCTTCTCTCCTAATTACTACCCTTACTTTTCTAATTTTGTCATTAGGAAATTTTGTCTAGGACTTTGTGCAACACTAAGTGTTGCAACTATTTCTTAACGGAGGTAGTATTAAATTACATTGTTGCCTTGTTGTAATGATGGCCTGGGTGGCCGGGGTAAAAGTGACATTTTGTCATTGTTAGTAGAAATCCTCAATTACCACTAGTAGAAACTGGATATTAGTTCCCTTTTATATAGATAAGGTGGGTAAGACTTGAGAAGGTAACCCAGATAAAATGGTTGGATGTGAAAATAAATAGTGTTGGACTTCCAAATATGAATATGAATCTCAATTTAAGTTGTCTCCTTGAAATTGAAAGCTTGTTGTTGGCGCTGGATCTAACTTTGCCATTGTGTTTTATGAATGTGACCTATGATTCTGATGTTCTACGCTTAGCTTGTACTTACCAGTTTTCCCAAACGAATATGGTCCTTGAAAACGGAAATGTCTATTCTAACTATTGATTTTCAATAGCAAGGTCCAACTATAGACGATCTAATTGGCAAAACCCCTTTTTTTTTTATTCTCTTATATATATTGACCACTTTATACTGTTTTCTTCCCATTTATGATGAATTATTCATATTACGGATAATTATTAGTAATGACACAAAAACTATATCTGTGTTTAATGAGAGTCGTACTTATGACCACACATTATTTACCAATTAAGCTATATGTCATTATTGTCAATATTTCCACAACAAAACTATTATAACATGTATATCATAAAAAGTAATATTACACTAAAATTAATAATTTCTTTTCTACGTTGATAAATAAAACATGTGAAAAATGGATAATAATGAATATATTTTTTTATGATAATTAAATATTCATTTTATCTCTTTGTCAATATCACAATTGATCTTTTATTTGGACCCATGAAATTTCTTTTGAAATCATGTGTTCAACAGTTCAAATGTAAAATCTCTGTTTTATTTCTTTATCAATAAACATATTAAGCTCACATTATATTCACAATTATTTGAAACTTTTATATCACAATTATCAAATATTTAATGGTTATCTATTATAAATATCTTATAATAATACTCCTATTTGTTCACTCAACATATCAGTTTGTTACAAAATTAAATTAAATTAATATATAACTACAATATTTTATATTTTGATGAAAAAGGCAAAACAAATGAAAGAAAACTTAAAATGAAATTTTATCAAATGATTCGGGGTAACGCTCGGGAACCAAAGCTAGTTTGTTATTACACATTAAAAGCTACTCCCTTTGTTCTTTTGTTATTTGATATGTTTGGAATTTTCACACTATCTATAAGATGGGAGAATTTTTGAAATTACTTTCGATATATAAAACATAATATAGTCATGTGGAATCTTGTTTGATTCATCTCAATTAAAATGTTATTAATATTTCATTATTATAATGTTTAATTACTTATTTACAACAAAAGATATTTAAGGTTAAACAAGTGCATTAGTATATGTACAAGTCAAAAAGTATCAGATAAAAGAAAATGGAGGGAGTATAATGCTATGGCCATTGGCCTCACACTTGCTTTTATTTTTATGATCTTATCGAAGGAAAAGATAAATTTTATATGTTATTTACAATAGGTATTAAAGAAAAAGAGGAATTATCAACAACTCACGGTGAGATGCTTATTACACATCTCACATGTCAAAATTGTAAATACACTCAACTTTGAGGTTAATATACGTATATACATGTATATATATACACAATTATACATATACACCTACAAAAGACATACATGTAGAAATACAAAAACCCACCACCCCATCTTGCCAACCACCACCGGTCCACCACCCACCTTCACGGCTGCCCCTCCCCCCCCCCTGCACCTACCTGCACGTCGCTCGACCTTTTTCGCACACCATCCCCATAACCAACAATCCAATCGAACTTTTTCGCCGCTAGATTTCGATTAGGATTTCGCACAATCGACTCCATCCCTAACTGTTCCAACACCGGTGGTTCAAACCTGTGAATCAATCGGCGGTGAGGCGACTTCAAGATGAGGGTCTGGGTATGGCTGGATCTGAAAATTGTATGTCTCCTGAACCAATATATCTTATTTTTTGGAGAGTTGGGGGGATGGGGGGTGCTGCCTTGGAGATTTACTAGTGTATGCAATATGAAATGGGTACTCAATTGAGTTTCAATTTGTCCGATTACTTGAAATATTACTGCAGAGTCGAAATTTTTGGGTTTAGTACATACTCTTTAAGGGAATTTTTGACATTGCAAGCTGATTGTAAAAAGGTCAATTCATATTGCCATCATCCTGTTGTTCTTTCATCAACCCCCATGCTCAGGCCCCGTTCTCCATGATTCAGATAATCCTCGGTGTAGGACATGTAGGAATCTGTTTCTTCGGTATTCCTTTAATAGACTTCAATCGGACACCAATGGAGCGGTCAGGAGTTTTTCTGACACGATGAGGGTTCTTGGGTTGTGGGTATGGCTGGTGGTGGTGGACCGACGGTTGTGCGTAGAAGGAGTTCAGGTCGGTGGTGGTGATGGTAGTGTTGTGGTGGTTGGTGAAAGTTTATATTTGAATACATATATTATTTGTATTTGTACAGGTATTTAGATACTTGTATGTATTGCTATAATTTTAATACAATTTGAAATGACAAAAAAGCCATTGTGAGATGTTTATACCAGTATTTCACTGTGAGTTGTTGGGAATTCCTCAAAAAGAGGAACATGTCCACACTAATTACTAATTAAAAAAATACAAACATTAGAAAATATAGAGTATTACTCATAGGTTTGGGGTTCATAATAAGGAGATATTTGAAAATAACAAAAGATTTGTATTTACATATGTGGCATTTTGAGTGGAGGGAAAAATTAAAATAAAACAAAATAAAATCAAAAAGTAATTATTGAGTTATATGCATGAACCTCTATGAATTTTGTTTGTTGTTGGTAAAAAGTTTGTACATAATAGATTTATCCTTTTGATGATTTGGTAGCACAACATACCTTTAAAGGGTTTTGTGCTGGTGTCAATTTTTATTTTTTTGGCTTGATTGTGCTATTGTGAATGCTCTTAGTTAAGGAGCAACTAATTTGACATATCCATTATTTCACAAAAATGTTGCAACGAATAAATTGGATAAAAAAATGCTCCTTACGTTTTGACTTGCACATATGTCAATATACTTGTTTGACGTTAAAAATCTTTTTATATATATGTAAATATTATAATAATTGGATATTAATAATGTACTCATTGAGACGAATCAAATAAGACCCCACGTGATTATATTATGTTTTGTAGTACCTCTGTTACACATTATTTACAGTGATTAGATATTTTTCCTCTCTATTTTGTATCAAATCGTTGCAAATAATGTAAAACAGAGGTAGTATATTGGAAGTAATTTAAAAAATTCTCCCATTTTAAATGTATCAAACAAAAAGAACGGACATAATATTACAACATAATTGTTATTCATCTTTAATTTTAGAAATTAAATATGGATTTTGATGATATTATTTACTTACACCGATGTATCGTCTACTTTTTCATATATGCAGAATCGCAGAGACACATATTGATATGTAGCATTTGCTAAAATTTTATTATCTATTAATTCACATCCTTGAGATAATTAAACTAGTAGTCTAGTACTGTACATCTTTTATCAAAAGCCCAATATACACTCGAACCATCCAGAATTCCATTATACTCTCCTTTTTTTCTACTTTTTAAGATCAAATAATTCAAATTGCCACATTTTGTAGAAAATACACTAAACAATAAAGCTCCTTTTACTATTAATTCTTTTAGATATTTCTAGCTTCATCAATCAATCTTGTCTTATTTATACTACATCCATAATAATTTAGTTACAACTTGCACTAATTTGACATTTTTCTCGAGAGTCAAATCGGTCCACAAGTTCAAGGAGGTTCCATCCTAAAATCAATTGGCAATAGGAGGAGTAACTCCTAGGCCTATAAACAAGTTCAACATTTCCTCTTTCTCCGATGGGACAACTAACTAGTGTAAATCACACGGGATTTAACAAATTAAAAATACGTATCACTCCTTATTAAGTTAGAAAACTCACTATTCTAATCACAAATAAATTATCGAGTTTCAATATTTTCTCCGCATTAGTACTCTGTCGTTAATATTAGTACAAGAGAATTCAAGAGAAAAAAAAAGGGGAAAAAAAGTGTGAATATCGTGTGGCGCTGTGGCAGGCTACAAAAATGAAAAAAAATAAAACTATTCCGTACTCCAACCTAAAAGAAAAAAAAAAATGCAAATTTGTAACATTCTCCAATTGGTTAAAAAAAAAGGCCAAATTAGTAACGTCAAGTTGTATTGTATTGTGTTTTTACATTTATACATACTATCAAATATAGTACAATGGGTTGTCGGGAAGCTATTGGGCTATAACAAAAGCTTAAGTCACCAAACACGTCACCCTAACACCTCATCTAAGTGTCTTATTGTCTATATAATATAAATTTGAGGCTATTTCATTATCATTCATATTTCATATTCTATATTCATGCACTTTCTTTCTTTCATCTTCTATTATTAGATCATTTTAGAATTTTCGTTACAAACTCCACATTTTTTTTCTGCAATTTCTTAAATCGAAATTAATCAAACTTTTTGAATAGAAAAAAAATAAAAAAATAAAATGGCAGAAGGAGTAGAAAATGTACACCCACAAAAGGCATTTGGATGGGCTGCTAGAGACACTTCTGGAATCCTTTCTCCCTTGCATTTCTCTAGGAGGTATTTTTAATTTTCTTTTTTGTTTTTCATATTAATGTGGTCAATTAACATTGAGTCAATTGTTACCGTTCATATTTGTCTGATAATTTAATTTGTTTTTGGGATCAGATTTTGTTATGTTGCGATATGTTGGATTGACATCGTGACAATTTTTATAATACAATTGGTACAATTTACGGCAAAAAAATTATTCATTTGATTTGAAATAAGTTAAGAATTAGTTTTTAATCAAATAATATAATTATTGTCTCATAATATGATTTGATTACTTCTTGTAAGGTACAATCGGTTGTACGGTTATACCATACTACTATGTGCATTCTCTCATGACATCATTGGGGATTTGGTTTATTAACAATTAATTAGGGGCAATTTAGATGATCTATATAGACTATATCCTTACAACATTTAGTATTGAATTTGTGCATAAATTTTGTATGTGAGTGTAAGGAGGCAAGGGCAGATCCAGAATTTTTAGTTAGGTGTAGCACAAAATTATCATAAAATAGAGGTAGAATAAATTGCTTGAACATTTTCGTCACTCTAGTCCCCTATGATATCAAGTTTAAATAACGCAATCAACATTTGTAGGAAAATGTCACAAAAGAAATAATTTAAATGTCTTTTTTTTTAATCAAAAATAAATTATATGCTAAAAAAATTGGACCATTTAAATTTTGAATCTACATATTTAGAACAATCAAGTGACAAAAGCCAAAGAATGTAATTAATTTGTCACAAGAATATTATTAGTGATGGAAAGAATGGTGAAGAGAAATAAACATTTATTGTACGAGTATACGATTTGAAATACTATCTCCGCCACGAATTAGTTGTAACAAAAATAATAGATTGTGAGGTATAAAATAATGAATCGTTGCAACTAATTTGTGACGGAGGTAGTAGATGTATTAATAATACTTGGAATATTGAAAACCTCAAATGTTTCTAGCTATTGTCATAACTTTGAATTTTTTTGTCATTTACTATGCAAGGTTTACGTGTCATGGTGATAACTACGAATTTTGGGCAGCAATTTTTGCACTTCTCAAATCATTTTTGCGCTCCTCTCCCACCCACATGAACAATAACATTGTTCAATATTCAAGTGAGAGGGAGATAAGTGCGAAAATGATTTGGGGGTGCGGAATTGCTTGCCCGGAATTTCCTGACTAGGGAGGTCTATTATTGTACATTTGTAACATTGAATTAAGACGGTCACGATAGTTGAAGAAAATTTATACTCGTAAATAATTGAAGTTTCATTTGGTAAGGCAATCAAATCACAATTTTAGAATTATCTACAAGGTAGACAAAGACAATTCATAATAGCTGTTGTTGGGCTAATCTCAATCACCAATTTTGAGAATTTGATTATCTTCATGCTTAATTTCCACTAATGAGCCTCCTTAATTAGTAGAAAATCAAAATTTTGCAAGAAGCCAAAAACACCCGCAACATGAAGATATGATGTGATGCCACTTGTGTAAACAGCATAGCATAATGCCTCATCATTGTTATCTCTTATAGAGTACAGAGTGTTGTACTATGTGTCTAGGTGATTATGACATTATGTGAATATGAAGTTGGTGCAAGGATTTTATTGATGAATGTGAGGTTCGTGTTATGCTGTACAGGGCAACCGGAGAGCTAGATGTGACATTTAAAGTGTTGTACTGCGGAATTTGTCACTCTGATCTTCACTTCATCAAGAATGAATGGGGGAATGCTTCTTACCCTGCCATTCCCGGGTAATCTACATGAATATGGCTTGATTTTCTTTATCCGAAAGCTAATACAAAGTAGAGAGGATCATGTTGATTGTTTATTAGTAGCTTCTAAAGATCAATTTGAAAGAGTAATTTTGTTTGTTTGTTGGTTTATAGGCATGAGATTGTAGGTGTGGTGACAGAAGTAGGAAGCAAGGTGCAAAACTTTAAAGTAGGGGACAAAGTTGGGGTGGGTTGTATGGTTGGAGCTTGCCGTTCGTGTGATAGTTGTGACAAACATCTTGAGAATTACTGCCCCAAGGTGCTTTTAACCTATGGCTCCACTTACTATGACGGCACCCCTACATATGGAGGCTACTCTGATCTCATGGTTGTTGATGAACATTTTGCTGTTCACATTCCTGAGAACATGCCTCTCGATTCTACTGCCCCTCTTCTATGTGCTGGCGTCACCGTCTACAGCCCTTTGAAGTACTTTGAGCTTGACAAACCAGGACTTCATATTGGAGTTGTTGGCCTTGGAGGTCTAGGACACATGGCTGTGAAATTTGCGAAGGCTTTTGGGGCTAAGGTCACTGTCATTAGTACCTCACCTAACAAGAAGGAAGAAGCTGTCAACCGTCTTGGTGCTGATTTCTTTTTGGTCAGTCGTGATCCTCTACAATTGCAGGTGAGTTTTGAACATATACAGCCTAAAATGGACAGGCTTCTGAACCATAATGTGTAGAACAGCATGCATATTTCCCAAGTACCTCAATGACATTAGAGCTAAAAAGAGTTTTAGGGTGTTTCAGAAAATATGTGCACGTCTAAACTTGCATATCAAAATAGTTTAACCAAAAAATACATGATTGATGTAAGATGGAATTGTGGAAGTATATAATGGCTAATCATGGTTGATGGTTGCATTTGTATAGGCTGCTGTAGGGACAATGGATGGCATAATTGATACAGTCTCGGCAGCTCATCCTCTATTGCCATTGATTGCTCTGCTGAAATCTCATGGAAAATTAGTCATGGTTGGTGCTCCTGACAGGCCTCTTGAGTTGCCAATCTTCCCTCTGCTTATGGGTAAGCAATCAACCACCTTTACCAAAAATGAAACAATCATCATTATTCTTCATGGATGGATGATCAAAATTATAAATCTAATTATAAATTGATGTGGAAACTCGACAGGAAGGAAGGTAGTAGCTGGAAGTTGCATTGGAGGCATGAAAGAGACACAAGAGATGATTGATTTTGCAGCCAAGCATGACATCAAAGCTGATATTGAGGTTATTCCAATGGATTACGTGAACACTGCCATGGAACGTCTACTCAAAGCAGATGTGAGGTACCGTTTTGTCCTCGACATTGGTAACACATTGAAAGCCGAATGAGTGGTGATTAGAATGTCAAATCAGAGACTTTTGTTCCTGGAAGAAATATATTCCTTTTACTAATCCAAGACGGATGTTATGATAGGTTGTGACTATCCTATGAATCTAGTATCCATTAATAATGTTGTCTAAATGTCTAGTATCTTATGGTTTACTGATTGTACGAATATCAAAACCAAAATTTTGATTGAGTATATCTTTTATATGTAATATAATGCTATGATCTTATTAAACTGTGAATCCTCCTTGAGAGTTTCTTGTTTTATTACATGTTTTTTCTGATGCAACCAATCAACCATTACATGCTTTTCTAATTATGTACTCCGTAGTCAGTCAGCCTATTGCACTTCAAGCATTGGTAGCTATTTTGGCTAGTGTTTGAAAATCCAAACCATGGAGTGTACATGCAGAATACAGATTACCAATTAAAGAAGGTAGTAATAAGTAATAGGCACTTCGCACTTGCTACCAACTTCATATTACGTCAAGTAGCAGTAATTCAATTGAATACCAAACTATGTAATGTACATGTAAAATACCTAGTTCTGGCTCCTCGAGCGCAAAATAGTAAATACAAGGGGCAACATTGTCATTTGACAAAATGAAATACTATGTAAGTATACATTTTAATCATAGCAAAACAAAAGTAAGCCGATAGTCTGAGCCCTGAGGAACAAGAAGCGGACCTTCATCTTCAGAGTTTGATGCTGCTTCCATTTGTTATGAAGTTACCTCAAGCTTCTATGTTTCAGTATCTATCAGCAATTCAGCATCAAATTACCAGTTTGGCAACTTAACTCACCACATTCATAACTCAACCTCAGTATCCAGGCTCCTATTAGCAGTCATCTTTAAAGTTACTGTTTACTCGCATTAAAAAGGAAATAGGATTTACACCAGCTTGAAAGTAATAAGTATGATGAATGAAGATACAAACTGCCATGTAAAGGGTCTTACTGTTGTTATAACAGGAAATAGCATGAGTTTGGAAAAACAAACGCAATGATCTTTCTGGATTCAGACATATGAGCCATGCAAAGGTCTAGAAATCAAGAGATCCTTGTTTAGTAGAAGCAGAACAGCTACTAGATGTGCCATATGAGGCTCCACTTGCACCATCAATGGGAGCTTGGTTCAGACATTCTAAAACCAATGATCTTCGCTTGTGAAGCTTGATTGAGAACGTGGAAGCCTCTAAAACCAAAGGCACCTGGTTCATACATACAACAAGAAATTTACAAGTTAAGAAATTATCTGTCATTTACTCCTTGAGCAAACCAGGGATTGTTACACGTTTTAGTAGTAGACAGTTCATATTGAAAGTTGCAAAGCAAAACAGGAAGTAGCACATGTTTGGGCAGTAAATAGTTCATGTNTCAACTAAAAGTCCAATGCTGCTTTTATTATATATGAAAATCCTTTTATGACCAGTTTACTTTGCTAGTTAACTTCTGCCAAAAGCTTTATCACAAGATAACCCCACAAAAGGCTCAGTCAAGTGTTTTAGCTGTACCTGGGTGTTGATCCTTGCTACTTTATGTATGCTGAGGAAACCGACCATTTCTTGATATCCAGTGAGTAGCTGCGCCAGCTCCTTGTCCTCATCTGGAGAGGACATTTAACATAAGGAGGAAAATCATGATAATTTGACATTAAAATTAGAGTTTCATTTACATGCCTGGTATTGCTTTCACTGAAAGCAGGGTATCAGCCAAATGTTGCCATCTTTTAGAGAAAGATGATGACAGAAGAGAATGAGGAAAGGTTATGATGGCAACTGCATTAGATGCCCTAACCATGCCTTTCAAAGACTTAATAAAAGCAAGCATTGGAAAAACAGCATTCAGGAATTTAACAGNATCCCAATCCTGAAACATTAGAACAAAGAATTTCTCGCAGAAATAAGTTATTGCAAAGACAAACAGAAATGTTTAGAAAGACAATAACAGAGAGCAATAATAACAGATAAAGGAAGTAATATTTAGCAAAATTACCGCTGTGCCAGAAAAAATATGAAGTGAATATGCACTCAAACTTAAAGGTCAAATCATAAGAATGCAGTCATCACCTTGTCAAAATACCCACACTGTGGAGCACAGAATGACTGGATAGCAATGCGCCCACCACAAGAGATGCCATTAGCACTTCTGCATACAAGAAGCAATAAAGCAAAAGAGAATGAAACAAGATAACACAAATTGTGCAAGGCAGGCATGCCTCACTTGCGCAATCAAATCGGCATACCTTGGATTTTGGGCTAGAAATGTGGAACAGCGCTCAAGAAGTATGTCCAAGGTTGAATCATGAGTGCTTACACAATCGATGTGCTTTCCACCAAAATATTGTCGCTCTAGAGGTTTCCGCAAATCAAAGGTGTTGCAGTATTCATGGCTAGAATCTGTGTAACACACAAAATAATTCATCACTTTTCTAATAAACATCATTTTGCAGAAAATTGACGTATGATAAACAAAACCTAGAACCCTTAAGTTTCAACTTCCTTTTACAATGTCACAAACCACAAACTATAACATATCGAATGTCCTTTGATCAAACAGCATCAGAAAATAATCAGATTACCTAAACTCGCAAAATTACATCAACAGGAGAGAAACGAACTTAATTCACAATTACCTTTAGCATCATGACCCAACTGATTTTCTCGTGCATATTTCTTATATTGCCAAGCAATTCTCAAATCTTTATCCTATACTCACAAGCAAACAAACACATTGTAATGCATATAATCCAGTGAAATAACAGTCCAAACTCCACAATCCAAGCAACACTAATTGCAAGATACCTGTTCCGTGCCGCGATCACAAGGCTTATCATCTTTAGGAGACATTGGATTAGGCAAAGTACCCAAAAACCCTTTGGGGTCTTTAGATGAACTAGCATACAAAAGTGGCTGATTATGAAGTAAGCCTTGTGCCATAAAATTTCTCAATAATAACATATGATGTGGTGCTTCTGGATCCTCCATTATCATAACTAAGCTCCCCAAACAAAACCCACCTCCCAAAATTCCTGTATTTAAGTTAACAAAAACCCATATTTTAAATCAATGGATAAATGATTAATATCATTAAAAACATCATAACTTGATGAACACCCACTAACTAATAACATGTTTAACATTAGATAAGCAATGCAAATTCAGAAAGAATACATTTTGATACAACTCCCAAACAAAAATTCTAACACCCAAAACCCTAAAATATCAAAGATAAACAAATTAAATACATGTGCGACAAAAAATCAAATTTTGATGAATACTTACCATCTTACAATTAATGAAACATTATATTTGAGTAGAATTAGGAAGCTTACTGTCAAGGTCAGGTATGCCAGAGGAAACGAAAACTGCGCCATTAGGTCCGGGTTTGAGGCCCGGTGTTTGGGAAGTGGGGCCCGCCAATGGGTTGCGGGAGAAGCTGCTAGTTCGAGCCCTGCTGTTCGTGGCCATGATTGCAAGTGGAAACTTGGTTAATTTTCCTCTAATATTCTCCCCTTTTCTGTTTAGGGTTTTAGCCAGTATTTGATTCGATTTTTTTTTTTTTTTTTTTTTTTTTTTTTTTTTTGGTTTTTGGTTTGAGAGGAAGGGAAATTGTTGGTCGGGCCGTTTATGGCAGATTCTAATTTGAGCTTGTAATTTAGGGTTCATAAATTTGTTAATGCAAGTCAATTTTTTATCAAACAATTAGCTACTTTGATTAATGAGGCATGAAATTGTAGCAGAAATGGCTAATATTGAAGCCAATGTCACTAGACTCGAAGTGTGGCAGGACAACAGTGATTTGGGTCAAGTCATTTAGAATGCGTAAACTCAATGTTTAGTGAAATGATTTTTTTTTTTTTTTGTTATAAATACAAATAACATGGCACCTATTTGTGCAACCTTTTTCGTGTTTGCATATGATGTGCATAGATCAATTATTTATAATCATATATAATCGGTTTAATAGTTTTGGAAAACTCATAATTAGTGCGTTAGTTTAAACCTAAGGGCTTAAATATTATACATACTTCTAGTGATTGAATTGTAGTGTAGTGAGGTTCAAAACTTAATAATTTGAGCTTAAGTTCCTTATTACACCAAAAGTTATTTTCATAAAGCAATCAAAATTTACAAAGACACGTCCTTGTTAGTTGTCGAAACAATTGTAGTTGACAGCAGGTAATAAGACATGGTTAAAATCACTATGTGCATTTACACCGGAGTCATGCAACTCTCATTACATGCACATCCATATCCATATTCATATCATCTATATCCATATCCATATGTATGTCCATTTACACCAGACTCACGCTACTTTCATTACATACACATTCATATTCGTGTGTACATTATTAGTAACCATTGATTAATGGATGTCTAGGATGGAAAAATATGTAAAGCATATACATTGCATGTTGTACACAAACATGTTAGCGGTGAATCCGGAGTGTACAAGTTTCATATATGCTATTAAACAATAAGCATGTGTGATTTATTTTTAACTTATTGTCATTTACAGACATTCAGTTTTGTCCTTCAGTTATATTTGGCCTGTTACACTTTCACGATAATCCAATCACCCCCATTTCTTCTTCCCCCTTTTCATTAGCTTCATGTCCTTTTCTTATGCATAATACTTAATTCATCAACAAAATTACACTTATCTATCTGCAGATGCATGTTTTACGTGCAGTCACATTATTTATTCTGCATTTTGATATAACTGCAATATAAAGCTTAGCTGTTTCAATTCTCATCTTCTGGGTCACACCATCAACTTCTAAGGCGTTCCTCACGTTTCTCTCCATTTGCTGTTGTTGGGTGTGTTTGTCATAAGTGTGGTAAGACATAACGTATTTGAGATTTTAGGCCGTTATGTCTTATTTAGCTACCATGCACCCTTTTTCCTGCCTTTTTAAGCCGTCCAACTTTCAATATACCGTGACTGAGAGGATCTTTTGATACTCAATCAAGATACTTTAATGAATTTATTATACTTTGTAGATTTTTTATTTACTTGAAGTTGAATGATAATAACAATTATATATTACTACTTATGGTTTGTTTTATAACGTGTGGCGGTGAGCTTTAAAATTTACAATTACAAAAATAATAATAATAATAAAATAAAAAAGTAAGGAGTAAAGAGTGAATAAATATAATAAATATCAGATAATTAAAGAGTAAAGAATTAAAATCGAGTAATTACATAAGGAAGGAAGCCAAGGGTAAATAATGAGTGAATGAGTAGGAGTACAGAGTACTTGGTTTCTAGTTCCCATTAATAAGTAGTAGTACTCCGCAAATGCAATAAAGATAACAATAATGTAATCAACATTGAGTGGTGATCAGTCAAAAGTAGTTAATTAACGTGCATGAGTTCATATGTACCAGTAGTAGAATAAAAAATAAAGGCTCCATTTATGATCATAAAGAATTATGTATGAAGCATTTAAACTCTTCATCTTTTAGCTAGTTTCTCTATGCCCCATCTACATATATGTACAATGTATTATCCCATATATGTGTGTTCGGTCATGATGATATTAGTTAGTTTCAGCTCAATTCAATTATTTTAAATGAATACAACGTAATATATTTTGTGTTGGTAAGTCTATGATAGCAATTAGCAATCCTTTGATACTTTGTGTTTGTATTGTATAAGCAGTATGAGATGTTAAATATTGAAATCATATTTAATTATGTTATGGTAAAAATTATCTAGTGTACGTGGGTGAAAATGTTATTGTAGGCGGTTAATTAGGCAATGGACATGCAAATATGCAATGACATCATAAATTTATATGTACAGTAACAATAGTAGTTTAGTTAGAAATGAGACGTTGATGTTACAAAAATCCTAGAATTGAAACCCATTTCTCTAAGAAACATGTGTGAAGAATAAAGAGATAGGGAAGTGGGGGGCCTGTGAGTGATAAAGATAGAGTGGGTAAAATCAGCAAAACTGAAGGGAGTTTGATCATCATAGACTCAAAGTACATACATATATATATATAAATTAAAGTACAAATATATATAATAAATATAAAGAAGATAGATAGATAGATGATATAGATATACAGTATAGCTGTAGTGTGGGCAAACCAAGCGCCACTAAATAAGGATTGGTCAATCAGTAAGTACAGTATACTTCTTGTTATTTGATCAAGCCGTTTACTACAGTCAGTAAGTAAGGAGTAACAAGTATTACTGTGATGCTGATGCTGATGCATTGCAGCCAACCCCATTCCTTCTGAAATTCTGATTCTGAACCTCTTACATTTAATTTGCACTCTCTTTCTATATATATACTGTACCACAGTACTAGTATGTACATTGCTCCATATGTAATTTGCTACAGTCAGTTTATATCTATCCACTGTGCGTGCAGCTCTGCTGTGTAGTGTCACCACTACTTATTCCCTGATCCAACTGAGTTATCATTCTCAAACAATGAATATAGGAGATTGATTTAGTCGACGATGAAATGAGCTGAACTGATTGCACTATTAATTAGTTTTAACGAATTATTAAGAGGTTACATAAGTTTTACAAAATTGTCGTAATTTGGGTTTGTATCAAATTTTAAAGCTTACTTAGGTTGGATGATGAATTCCCCCAAAACATAATCAACGAAAATTTCACCAAACCCCTATGTGTAAAATTAATTTCAATGTGAGTTTTGCTTGAAAATTAGAGATCCTTCCCATGTGAGCCAAACACTATTAGCCCTAAGCTAGAGAATTGACAATAGTAGATACTTGTTAAGAAGCATGGATTTCCAAAGAAAGCTTAATGTGAAATTTAGTGTTAAAAAAATAAATAATATAAATAACTTAATCAAGTTCAATTCAAGTTTTAAATAATATATCATATCAAGATACATAAGTTTTAGATTTCTCTCTCATCAAACTTGTTGGTGAGTGTCATATCACACAAGGGATTTTCGCATGACCTTTGTTAAATTGTTACCAAACTGCAGCCTCAAGTAAATTGCTTCATTCACTATGCCTTTTGTGCTAGAAACCAACAAACATATATGCAGGTCGATCGAGCGACTTCAATTAATTAATAAAATGCGCGTGGACATACACATGATAATGCATGTCAGATCGATAAAGTAAAAGTATTTCGAAATAAAATTAATTCTCCTATAAATAATCACAAACTTTGTTCATAAATAAAGTAAATAGTAAATGAAGCAAAATTTGATTTTTAACAATTACCATTTTAATTTATACGTTTTGCTGGTTAAAAGTAAATTGAAAACTAACTTAAGCTGTAAATCATAATCATTTCCGCATGCAGTTGTCAACGATTACGTAAATTAAGGTAGTTTTTGTCTCTTGTATCTAGTATCACAATGTTCATCACCATGGTATATTGCATGTACTCCTCTCTATATATAATCTTAACTTCAATTCCCTTTCTAGCAACCTCTACTCTCAATTTCTCTCTCTAGCTAATTCTCTCTCATACTTTAGTCATATTCATAAAACCTCACCTCCTTTCCTTCCTTCCTTACCACCCCCCATTCCTTGATGAGACTCACAAGATCACCCACCCTCACTCTCAATACCTTTCTATACTAAATTAAAACTATTAGATTATCCACCCAATCACCTCTCCTACAACCACCGTACGTACCACAAAATGATGTCATCTGAGAACATCCCTCCACCTTCACACCCACCAGATCACCACCACAACCACAACACCACCACCCGAAAACAACCCCCAAAACAAGAGCTAGAACAGCCACCACCACCAGCTTTGAGGTGTCCTCGTTGCGACTCCTCCAACACAAAATTCTGTTACTACAACAACTACAGCTTAACCCAACCCCGTCACTTCTGCAAGACATGTAGAAGGTACTGGACCAAAGGTGGGGCCCTCCGCAACGTCCCCATCGGCGGTGGTTGCCGTAAGACTAAAAAACACAAACCCTCTCCTTCTTCCTCCTCATGCCCAACCCCTTCCTCCACGTCAGCAGCATCTGAGTTCAGGTTCATGGCCCCACCACCTTCCATGGACTTCAACCTGGGCGGCATCTCCCTCCCTAAACTCCACCCTGCCACAGCTGGTGTTTTCACCCACTTCATCTCAACCTCCGGGGCCCACCAATCACTTCCTCCTCCTCCACTACCTCTTGGCATGGGCTCCACCACCACAGGTAACTGTTTCAGTTTGGACTTGCTGGGTGTCAGTACTAACTACGCACCCGTCCCCAGCTCCGGAAACTCTCCCAGCTCAAACCCATCAACTTTAACTCTAGCTGGAGGCGGAGGAGGAGGCGGTGGTGGTGATCATACTCTTACCATCTCATCAATCGAGTCGTTGAGTACAATCAACCAAGAAATGCACTGGAAGCTGCAACAGCAAAGGTTAGCTTTAATTTATGGACCGTCGTCAATTGTCAATCAAAACGACAATAACAATAATAATAACAACCACCATCAACTACAAGAAAAGACTTTATTAGGAGGAGAAGGAATTGAGCTGTTTAAGAATATGGAGAGTAACAGAAAACAGCTGGATGTAGTTGGTCCAACAGAATGGTTATTTGATCAAATTCATCAAACTAATTCATCAACTGTTAATTACGGTGTTAATGATCTTAATAATAATAATAACAATGCTTCAAATGTAGTGGGTGTTACTACAACTAGTAACAATCAGCATGAAGATCATTTCAATAACGGAGTTTGGACAACAGAGTTACATCATCAGCAGCATCATTATAACGGAATGCAGTAATTAATAACGGAGTTTGGACAACAGAGTTACATCATCGTCAGCAGCATTATAACGGAATGCAGTACCGTAGAATTGAAGAAGATGAAGTAACAGAGTTCAGAGGATTGTAGGGGTGGTAACAGGTCACCAGGTTGTCGATCAATTTATTTAATAATAATAATATGTAGAGAGAAAACAAAAATGATGAGAAAATAGAAATGTTTAAGTGTAGTTGTTTAGTTTAAACATATATATTCTTAATTGCACCATTAGTTCTCTTTGATTTTCTCACTCATCCATTTTGATGAGGTTTTATGTTTTAATTAGTTTTTGTAAGTTTAAAAAAAAAAAAAAGAAGTAAGCTTTTGTTGTAAGACTTTGCTTATTATATTTATATTATGGAGGTATATTTAAAATTTATTAAATCATGTACTTGATATTTATAGATTTACTTCTTGCTAGTATTTGTTCCCAACTTTTCTTTTCCTTGCATTGGCTTGCTTTTTTGCTTATTTCAACAAATGCTAAAATTAAAATTATTACCTATTTAATTATGAAATTACGGAGTACATGTTAATTAATAGTTACAAGCAATTAAAGTTAAAAAATATTGATTGATCGATGTTTTATAGAGCATTTGCTCTTAGAGAAGAAATCGTAAGTATGTGGAGATTTTGATGTGTACACGCAATCAATTGTAATCTTGTTAATTTAAAAAAAAAAAATTAGAATTCAAAAGCACATTTAATTTTTACCCGGCCCATAAAACTGCATATACGTACTTAATTAATTACTCTAATCCAAAGATAAACTAAACATTATTCAAGTATTCAATTCAACGAGTTATATTTTGTGTTAATAATTATATATATTAGGGTAAGGTAAGTAATTTTATTTTATAATTCTTTAGTATAAAATCTATATGGAATGTTAAGATGGAGAGTGATAACATAGCGCGCGGACCGTGGAGTTATGAGGATAGCGATGTTATATGAAGGAATAGTTGTTTGAAAATGGTGAAGTATGTTTGTCGATATTAACAAATGTAGGTTGAAGCTAAAGCTTTGGAGAGAGGGGAGCAGATAGATGGTATTGACATAACGTAAAACGAACGACTAAGAGTACGTGTAAGTAGTGATGAAAAGAGACAGCAGTCAAGCAGACAGAATCCAGTAGTATGACATTCATATATCCTTAATTAGTAATCCCAATAATCAATTGAATACATATATAGGTAGACACCTAGGGTTGATGATATGAATGAATTGAATTGAGACTAAACCCTCAACTGATATGATCGATTAGCTAGAGTAGCTTTTTCCTTATTATACTTTACATAATTAATTATAACTCCGTTTGATCAAAATTAAATTAAAAAGTGTCAAAGTATACATTGTGGTGGTAATGCATGTTTGGCAGTTAGTTAAATCATATATGTAATGTAATGTAATGTAATGTAATGTAATGGTGTCTCAAAAAGAGGGGGCTTTCATAGACTTATTAATTGGATTTGAAGCACTGTCACTATCTTGACTTTGAGGGCATTTTAATATATTAGTCCTATTATCCATTAATGATAAACAGATTTAATTTATATATAATAGACATATATACTAGATGCCTAGGGTGTGATCATCAACTCCATCTACTATATGTCACCTCCAATTAAGTTAATTATATGATCAATCTCATAATGCATGAGTTAAGTTTTCTATCCCAGCTAGCTTACACGGTATTTTCGAACTCGTTAATTAGACCTTTTCTGTGGGATTTTTTTTTTTTTTTTTTATATCCAATTGAACTTTAATTTCTAATTACTTCTTTAATTATTAAAACACCATTTCAATTTGTTAATAATATATATATATATATATATATATATAGGATATTGCAGAGGGATGTTCGTTGGAGAAGAGCCATAAGCAACATCTTACTGATGATCTGGTGATTTTGTTGTTGATTGAATCTATGTTAAGATAGGATGACAATATGGTAGAAATGTAGAACTAAGTAATTAGCTTTTTGCCTATTTTTATTTTTAATCTGTATCACGTAGTATTTCGGGAGTTTGGGTTTCTCCGATCCTCATCTAATTTATTCATTAAGCATACTTTAGTTTGCCTTTTGCTTTTTATTCCTTTTTCACTTTTACTATTTATTCTATAGAATTTGGACCTCTCTTCAACACCAACACTAACAAATTCAATATAAATGCTGAACTATATGTTTTATATATCAAGTATAAAAGTAATTAAGTAGGTGCAAATAACACGGTAATTAAGTAAATTTTGATAATTTTCCACTACCTATATGACCATACTAATATATAAGCTAAGGTTTTGTTAATATTTTCCACTTTGATAACTAAGTCAACAAATTTTAATTGACAATAATTAAAAAAAAAAAAAAAAAAAAAAACTAATCTTATGCAACAATTAGAATAAGCTTTGGCAAAAATTAGGCCCAAAAATCTCCTACANTGCCATGAAAACATGTACATCTATTACCTATGTAAGCAAGATGCAACTACCCCTTTAGTTTGAAACTTTTTGGTGTAGCTTCAATTCCTTTTTAGATGATGAAACCTATTCATCGATCTCATATATATATATATATATATATATATATATTCCCATACCCTTTTGCATACATAATTATATTGTTGTTATTCTATATATAAATTGAATCATCCCATGCATATAATAGTATAATACTAGGTACTTTGGTAGTACTTGGATCGTATTACAACTTTTGTTACATCACAGGAGAATTTCTCCTCTTTTTTTCTTTTTTCTTTTTTTTTTTTTTTTTTTTTTTAGCAAAAAGCAGCTACTACAAAGGGTGAATGGCCTAANAAAAAGCAGCTACTACAAGAGGTGAATGGCCTAAATAATTAGATTATTGTTGGACTTTAGAATATGGTAAGCCCTTACCAAAAAGTGAGGAAAGATTGTGTCTTTTTTTTTTTTTTGCACTTGGAATAATGGAATGACTACGTTAGGGAACAAATAAACTGGTTGAGTTGTGATATCATGGATATATAATTAATGAAAGATTAAGACTTAAAGTGAGTATTTGCATTGTTGTCTACACTTTTTTCTTCGCTTGGCTTCTAAAGTACTAGCAATGTTATGTGTTAATGATGCCGATTGATGTGTGATTGTTATAAACTCATACCATTTCAGTGAAGATATTTTATTTTTTAATTTCGACTCTAAGGGTTTCATCTCTCCTAACCGTGCAAATTACAAGGGATGTTGCTAAATTAGTACATTAATTGTAAATAATTTACATGATTCATGTAGAGCCCGCATACACAGTAATTAGTAAATATGAGTCAAGATACTGTACGTAGCAGATGTTTTTACACTTACCACGTATATACTGTATAGTTGACGGTTGGCCGAGTGTGCCGGTATAAACGTTAAAGCACGTTAGTGCGCTAGTGTAATATGAGAACTAATATATATAAGGTGTTATTAGTAAGTTAATTTGAGAACGTGATTTACGAATGAATTGTTGACAGAATGAATCTACAACTTTACAAGCTAAGCCACATGTGATGAAGCTTTTTGTGTGGCTGTTGAAGAAGTTAGAACTTAGAAGTGGGGATAGGTAGATATAGAGATCTTGAGCAATTAGAAGCAACTAAGGAAGGCATGCATGATGAACGTGAAAGATTCACAACTTGAATAAACTACTCACAACATTATGCTTACTTTTTTGCAGTTAGAAACTCACGATTATTCATAGTCCTAAACTCCAGATATGAAACTGCCTAGGGTTTTAATTTTCTTATTTAATTTATACAAAACAATAAAATATCATGAATATATAATGATAGATGAGGTACGGTTGTCATTTTCAAAACCGTCAATCTCTCCTAGCTACTTCACAACGCGCAAGAAGCTCATGACATATTCATATTACATAATACATATGACTATATGAGTGGTTGTTGCATTGTATGCACTATGCATGGTACCTCAATTTTAATACTCTAATACATGCTCATCAAAGTGATTTAATTATACGAAGATGAGTATTATTTAAGATAAATTAATAGAGTGTAGAAATAAAATAAATACTCCGTATTATTTTAAATTATATGTGGATTGAGATAATAGTTTTGTTTACACTTAAATTCAAATTAGATAATAAGTAACTTATATAGCAAGGTTATATCATTTTATTTCTAATAATTATTAAATCAATTTTATTAAAATCATATATAGTAATCGTATTAGTTAACACACACATCAACAAAAATGATTATGTATAGAGTACTACATACTATACGTACATATTACTACGTTTTTTTTTTTTTTTTTTTTTTTTTTTTTCNTCATCGATCTCATGAACACTTAAATTGACCTAAGCCCACAACTTCAACTAATTTGTACTGAATTTTGCGATCTGGTGCAGTAGCAGGATGGGAAGAATAGCTGGACAAATAAATGAAGCATCATACTTCAATTCCCTCCTTGTACAATTATACTCTATCATACAGCTATTAAGTCAAGCGGCTCTTTTTATGATAAAATTCGTATATACTACTAGTAGTATTTACTTCATAAGGTTCAATTAACTCTAATACTGCCATAGAAATTACTTCTATTGTACTTTTGAGTTTAGCTATATATATCCCGACAAACTAATCAATTCAATGCTAAAAAAAAAAAAAAAAAAAAAAAATTAAAAATTATCTTACTTCCCTCTTATAAAAAATGTAATAGTCAATTCAAATAATTATGTGTTCGTTTCATCAAATTACTTATTCCTAGAGGTATATATGAGATGAGACAACTCACGAGGTGCATATACTTAGGATTGGTTTGGTCAATACTTTTAGTGATTGAGTTAACATTATTGTAATGATGCATATTATTTGAACATCATTATGTTAAATCCTTAAATGAGTGTAAATGAAGATGGAGATGGGTACCCGAAACTAGTCATTCTGTGTTTGTAAGTAGAGTGATTTTAATTTATGTGTAATGGCTAATTGGTGTAAAAATAATATTGGTCAACTTAAAGATGACTATTACAAGGAATTAATGAAGGAACAATTTGATTGGTTAAAGTGTACATGTCATCATGTTGACTTTTCTCCCTTTTTTATTTTTCTTATTTTAGCTATTATCTTCTTAAATTTCAAAAATTATTTTTTTTATTTCACCCCTATTTTAATTTCATCTACTCTAATTTCTTTTATAAATAATAATTACTTTTAATAATTTCAGAAATTAATTTTTTTCAGTAATTGAAAAATTATATTTCCAGATAAACTTTTAATAATTGAAAAATTATTTTTAATGTCAAATAAATTAGTATTAAATTAATAAAATAATTTTTGAAATTATTAATAAACGAAATTAGAATAATTGAAATTAAAAAATAATTTTTGAAATTTAAGAAAACAATAGCCAAAATTGTATTGTAAAAAAAAGAAAAGAGAAAAGTCAACATGATGATATGGACACTTCAACCAATCATATTGCTCTATTATCTAGTCCTTGACTCCTTGATCCTTACTATAGTCAGTTTTAAGCTGACCGCCACAGCAAAATCCCTAATTGGTGAAAGGTAAGCAAAGGATCGGAGAGGAGTAAACAAAGGATGTCAGCATCATAAATTCATAATTAAGATCATTAGACAAGAACAAATTATTGTTGGGGAATTTTGTCAACTAGTGACATTGTAACGACTAATTTTTAGTAAGACGGTGGAATTGCCACACTTAAACGAGATATTTGCATATACTCTTATACAAATGCATAACGCCCTTTTTCTTTTTGTCGCTTATATTCTAATTAATGTTGACCACTTTCTTTACAAATTACAAGGGAGGCAAAAAAGTTACTACGTATTTGCTTAGAGAAATGGGAGTATTTAGCTTTTTGTAAGATCTTAGGACCTTGCTTAGCATGATATATATTGCACATTATCATCTTAACTCTTTAGTGATTTTTGATACAGAATGGATGTATGAATAAGGACTGCATGATGAAACCACCCTTTCTTAAAAAAAAAAAAAATTGTAATCAATATACGAAAACCATTGTTATTTCAAAATGACACGTTAGTGTGTGTATGTGCGTGGACACTGGACATAAGTAAATGTTTGCTGTGAGATTGATTCATTTATGTCATTTGATAATGACACGTGCCTAAGAAAGTCGCTTTGTAGCTACACATCATTCTCTAGTGATTTATACAAAAATTAATTATTTTGAATATGGCTTGGAGATGTAAGATAGATGAAGAGTAGAAACAAACTCTCAAAATAAAAAGACATTCAAAACATCGGCAAAATAATAGCATAACCAAATTTTAGTGTCCGCCATTAACTCGGTGCTATGAATAAAAGCATTTAATATATTTTTATAATGTGTTAAATTTTGAGAATATAAGCAAAAAATACACATAGATTGGTGTAAATAATGCTCAACTCGGAAAGAAAAAAATACTTCCACTTTTAGCATCTTAAACAAAGCTCTAAGGGGAACGATTAATTGATTAGCATTTTCCAAACAAAAATCATGTGTAACTTAATTCATGCTGTACATGATAAGGATATGATGATGGAGAATGAGAAGCTCTGCTAGGTTTTGACTTGAGGGCTGGAGTCAGGAAATGTTATATATAAATAAATCAATTAAAACCTTGAACATACACCATCTATGGTAGCTGTTAAGAATGAAAACGCTAAAATGTTTGCACTAGTAATACAACAAAGGAAGAGAGAAGTAGGGAAAATCAATCGAAACAAATTTACCCACTCTGAGTAGCTAAACTACATCAACGTTATTACACACTACAAAGACAACATAAGTTAGTTGCCTACTGTAACTAGTTAACTTTGTTCTAAACTATGCTGTATCAACACCACGTCCTCTTCTTAGCAGTATCCTTTTCTCTCGTAACTCTAGTATGATGACCAAGGGGCCTATGAGGGGCAGCCACTGGTCTACTGGTTGTTGTCTTTGTGATGCGAGAATATGGCTTTGGAGGGTCAGATTTCCTGATCTTCTTTTCATGTAGAGCAGCTGGTGCAGGCATTTGGTTCTCTGCCTCTCCACTTCTGAATTCCCGCTTCCTTCTGGTCTCAACTTGAAATTCACTTTTTCTTGACAATGTGGATCCTTGGCTCATCCGGTTTGATGAGTTGGAGCTTCTCAATATATATGGATACTCAACCTCGGCCATAATTTCATCTCTTAAAGGAGGCCTTCCACCAATAGGAGTTGCAGCTGCTACTTCAGCACACTCCACAGGTCGCAGTATCCTTTGCTCTAATTGTCGCTCTTGATCCTTCAACTTCTCCTCAAGCTCCTTCACCTTTTGGTGAAGCAAAGATGACTCAGCATTGCGTTCCTGCTCTAATTTCTGCTCTAGCTCTTTGATCTGAAAGTCAAATTGAGGAGGATAGATATCTAAGCACATGATTTTGTGGATGAGTGACATAAAAGCATACATACAGTATGTGTATTGCAACTACAACCACACCTTTTGTTGGAGAGCCAAAGAATGAGACTCGGATTCTTGCACCTGCTCTTTTAACTTCTTCTCAAGTTCCCTTGCCTGTGTTACAGAAGAATAAAATCAGTATTTAGACTTTGGAGGAGGAAAAAAGAAGAAAAAAGGTAATTCCCACTGACAGACATACCTGCTGTAGTGCTGTAGAATCATTATGTTGTTGTTCCCTGAGCTTGTTCTCTAGCTCCTTGATCTATATGATAACCAGAAGACAGTTTTGAACTATTAACCATCATATAATGGGTGTGAAAATGAGGACTATTAACCATCAAAGCAGCATGATAAAATACAGCATGTTAAAATTAAACCTTAAATTGCAGACTAGAGCAAGTCTCCTCCCTCCCCTTTAATTTTTCTTGTAATTGTAGAAGTTGCTTCTCTGTCTGGGTATGTGAAGCTGCCTTTGAACCAAGTTGTTCTTCAAGGTCCCTAATTTTTTCTTGCTGATTCTTGTAAGTCTGGTCTTTGCTCCTAGCTTTATTTTCGATGTTCAAGAGATTCTCCTCTAGTTTTCTTATGGACTCCTCTTTGGATTTAGCGTCTTGCCTTGCTTTATCAAGCTGTTGCATTGTGTCAAAGGCATGGTTAATTACTTGGGTAGATATTAGGTGTTTCTTCAAGAGACAAACATTCATAAGTATACTATATATACACAAGAGGCTACCATCATCTTTGTCTTCTGAAGTTCACTTGTGTCGATCTGTCTTCTAGCTGGGGCAAGTTCAACCCCACGAACTCGACTGGCAAAATTCAATGAGCTCAGAGTCTCACCCAAGTCATGCTCTGATGGGCTGATTTGCACAAACATTAGTGTCTTAGAATCCCCCCCTGATGCATTTAGATTTGAAAACAGTATGTGAGGCATTTAGCAAAGAAAATTATCTTATTTCAGACATAAAAAGCAAAAGATAAAACATTTACCTAATGAATCCTGCAGCAAATGCGTCAATTTGGAATTTCTGACACCATCGAGTGAACCAAGGTCAATAAAAAGCCTGTGGCTGAGTAACAATCAAGTATAAAAGAATGTCAAGCTTACTGACCTGTATGGAATGTGATTACTTTTATTTGCCAAAGCAGATATCACATCTCCTAAAGCTGATAATGATCTATTGATATTCTGAGCTTCCTTCAGCCTATCTCCCTGTACATCCGTTTTTGCAAGCCTCTCACTGCCAGCCAAGTCTACTAGCCAAAGCTTGCTTTTTGTGCATTCCCCATTTATCAAATTCTTTGCCTTAACCATTACTGAAAGCATGCTGCACATAAGCATAAAAGCAGCACAGTAAGTATCAAGGAATTAGCCAAGCAATGCACAGAAAAACAATGACTTGCTTTTAAGGCATAAGAAAATTGCAGGATCTGACTAACCAGTGAGAACGACTGCTATGTTCATTCACATTATTAGATCCAACAGCTCTGGCATTACTCCCAGCCCGCAGTACTTCCCATACTTGCTTTGTATTCTCCACTTTTGCTTCAACAATTCCTGGAACATGATGTGATCCTTCGGAAGCTTGCTTTATCTCTAACCTGATATCACCACATAAGAACAATCCAGATCAAGAAGCTGTCTTATACATCTATTGTGGCGGTTAGTTTAAGTTATGGAACATAATGGAGCTTTATAACTGTTGATTGCATTGGAGAATGGAGAAAAAAAATTACTTTTTCGATGATGGTGAAATACCCAGGAGGTCTCTGATCTGCTCATTATAAACTTCAAGAACACTAACTGATATGTCATAAGTGAAGGTATCACTCCTCTCTTGGGCAATTTCAAACAATTTCTCGAGAGTTCTATAATTCACACCACGGTTCTGTTCTGTTCCCTCCATTGTAAAGGTCTTCCCAGTCCCAGTTTGTCCATAAGCAAATATGCAGACATTAAAACCATCCAAAACCGATGTAGCCATAGGAGAAGCATCAGCAAACACATCAACTGCATAGCAAAAACACAACTGAGTCAAATTCTTTTACAGCAGGAACAAGAAGCCTGTTGTACAACAAAACTAAGCCAAGGCACCATAGGCACACCTTGATCATCTTTTGGTGTGTAGACCCTGTCGAATCTGAACATTTTTTTATTTGAACCACCATTCAGAACTGTAAGTTCCCCATCTTTGGCTGCATCAAAGTCAACTACAGTAGCATAACCTGCTGATTGCTCCTTCTTACTCAGAGGCCTGCAGCGGCAGAAAACCCTAATGTTCCCTGATACAAAAAACTAAAATCAGTATATCTTCAGATTAAATTTTCACCTTTAAATTCTAACTGGTGTTTAATAAAAATTCGATAATATTAACTCCAAACTGTTGATTGTAAAGTAATAAGAGCATGCCTTTGGCCTCTTGAACTTCATTAAAAAGCTTCTTTCTCTTCTTTTGTTCTTCTATGTACTTCTGCTTGAACTCTTCACATTGAGCAACTGAGGAAAAAAATGCACACAGAAGCTCATTCCTTAATGTCCATGAACAGCAGGACAACGATATGTAGCTTTAATTTAAATCTACCTATCATCTGAACCGCTGAAACCATATTGGTTAACTCAGGAATTGAATCAGCACACTCGTGCGCATCATGGGCGAGTTGAGCATGTTCTTTTTTCATATTCTGTGTATGTTCGAAATTAGTTATTAACAGAATAAAGTCATTGGAGACATACCTTGATACTCCATAAGTCCATACCATTAACAAAATACAAAATATAAAAAGCAATTGATGATTCCAAAATTAATATATTGAATTACCTTAACTTTCTCTTCTAGACCAGAAATTGCCATCATCCAGAACTTCTTATCATTCTCATACCTATTAGATACGTCTTTTAACTTTTCAGCTTGTTTTTCCAGGTTCTGGTCTACAGAAAGAAAATTATCAGGGAGGTAACATAATTGGTATAGTCGTCAACAATAACAACAACAATGCTTTAGTCTCAAAATGATTTGGGGTCGGGGTTATACAGGAATCAATAAGAGGAATCACAACTGCATTAGTATGATCAAGAGTTCTAAATTAAAAATTCAGAAGATATAAATGAAACTATCACATAAACTGCATTTAATCACATAGCCTTTATCAACAGGGTGCCCATTCACTGATTTTCTAATGGGTTGGTACAAAGACAGCCAAAGCTTAAAGCAAAGACAACAAGAAATTTAGATTTGCAATCTCATAAACACTTCAAACATATAGAAAGCTTAACACGGCACTTGTTTATAGGGAATGAGAACATTCAATAGCAGCAACAGATATGTAAACAATCAAATAGATCCACAATCACAAGCAGTGCTAACTGTACTGAGGGAATAATGATTAACAAGCCTTTTCAACCTACCTAGAGAATAGGTCTGGAATAATTTATTGTCAAGCTCCATTCGAACCTTCTCCAGCTGCTCGTTTGCTGCTGTCAAAGACATCCAGGCTTGATAACATTCATCTGTTTTGCGCTGGCACTGCTTACTCAATTCTTCAATCTTCTTCTCATACTTGGTTGTCGATTTTTCTCTTTTAACCTGAACTAGTGGAATTTCTATCTCAGCAGCACAATTCTGACACCTAACAACTTCAAGTGCTACCTGAGAATCTATGGACAAGTTGCATATAAGGTTAGTTAGAGTTAAGTAAGCTTCATCTAATTCAATCTTTAGAATTGGAAAGAATGAAACTTTCTGAGTGAAAACTACCAGCTGATTTCGGTGCTCTACGAATACAAATTCCACTAACTAATGGACATCCCTGAACACCTTCAAACCTTATTTGGATCATCCCATCCTCCTTAACCGAGACCCTACTTTCGACCAATCGAAGTGGCTTGTTTGCTCCAACCACAGCAAAAATATCAAAATCAGACAAAACCTGTAATATTTAAGACATTTAGCACCCCAACATTTCCAAGAGAAGGAGATGTAATCAAAATGATTTAGTTTAGGGCAGAAAACTTGCCTTCTCATCCTGAATCAAAACATTGAAAACCCTCATTCCTTTAGGCCCATAAGTGTACATGATCTCAGCAAAGTGAAGCTCAACAAAGTAATCCCCAGGAGGGAGACTGTTGAACTGGTACATGAAGTTGCCAAATCGCGCCGACTGATATATGAAAGGGTAATCCCCACCCTCAGTAATGCATTCATCGGTCCGTATAACTTCCCCACCTTGATACTGATCATCAGCCGAAAATTCGACACCGGATTCTGCTTGATCTGATGCCTCACTTCCAGCATTAACAAAGGTCACAATGTCCTCTACTTACACAAAACATACGATCATCAGAAAAAAATAAAAAGTTTTAATCCATTGCAGCCTTATTAGTTCAAGAATCAATTTTTAATTATCCTTTTTCTCAAATTTTTGATGAGTTAAAACTAATTATTCAAAAATTTAGAAATTAAATGTTGATGGCTAACTTAAAAGCATGAACGCAAATCCAATCAAATAACAATCTAAAACCCTTCATTTCAAGAATTTGTGTTTGACAGAAAACGAATATTTCCTGCAATTTAACTGGATTTGAAAATGCAACATACTCAAATTATAGAACATACAAATCATAAAAACCTAATTTAGACCTAAATTATTACAGTAATTCGATAAAGTTGAGATTTTCATCAACAATTCCAAGATTCTTATCACTTCATTTAATATCAAATATGAGCAAACATCTCATTTACAAAAGTACCCAATTAAAATTCAAACCTTAATACAACAAATATAACGCATAATTTGGGGAAAAGAGGATAAACCCTAACCTGAACAGCACAACCTTGAAAACCCACTTGAAATTAGCCTAGAACTCGAATCGCAAACCATGGAATCCCCAGAAAAATCTTCAAATTCATTCATTTGGGAATCTTTAAAATCTTCATTTAATGGTGTTTCTAACATTAAATTTTGTGGGTCGATTTCAAGTGGGTCTTTTTTATCCCAATTCAAAACTACTGAAGATGAAATTCCCGTAATTAGGGTTTCTGCATTTGGGGGAAAATCGTCGAATTTGGGGATTTCCATTAATGATATTGTGAATTGTTTGAAGTTTTGTGAAATTATTGTGATTTTTGTGAACAATAAGTTTTTAGTGTTTGTGAGATGAGGAAGACATAATGAGTAGAAGTCTCTTTTGCTATAGCTTCCTTTTTAGTTCGAACTTGAATGCGTTTAAATTTTCAATTTCGACCGTTGGAAGATGAAGGATGGCCGTTACGAGGCGGTGATGGTTAACTAAATGACAGACAAATCTATGACAGACACGTAAACGTATGCTTTTTAAGTTTTAAGTAAATGACTTTACTTTTCTGAGTTGGGCAATTTTATGGGCTACTACGACTTTCAACAATCGAGCTGTTGAGCCCTCTTTGTGATCATAGTTCTGTGATCTGAAGCCCATTTTATTTTATTTTATTTTTATACATCTAATAGAAAAGTCTAAAATGCGAGATCTAGATAAAATAAATAAACCAATAATATCTTGGCCTAGTGGTTAAGATTGAGGGCTTTTGTATAAAAGGTAACAATGTCAGAAAAATATCGCCTAATATATAATAAACTTTAATATTATTTTTTGTCACATATAGTCAAGCTACCACCATGGGCACCATACAGGTATGGACCAATTTCAAACTATATTAAAACTACAAAATCTGTCATTGTTATAATTTTCAATGGTACAATCACCAACGTACCTTAGGTTGTCATCTTAACCATTTGACGGTTCTAGTAGGCATAATATTAATTGGGCAACATTTAAAAATTGTTGGGTTGGTGTCGATCACAAATTAATTACGTTGATAGCTTGATGCTATTCCTTCAAAGTCCTTACTACAACTTTTACTCTACACTATATGCATCTTCATGATGACAAACCATTTTTGATAAGCAACTAGAACTTTGGCTCAATCAATATCCCGGGTCGGCTATAATTATCAAATATGTTTCTATTTGTTTTTCATAATTTGTTTTTTGTTTAATGTGAAATTAGATTGCAGAAGTTGTAACTTGTAATGTTATAAGTTACTAATTTAAAAAGCAAAACGGCTATAAAGGATTTCGGATAAAAATAACAATGTCATAGTTTTGGTGTACGTGAATAAACGATACAAATAAAAAACTCATACCATATGATTACAAGACTTTATTATCTATTACTTTAAAATAATAAACATCAAATTTATTATGGATTGATGGTTTAAGTTTTACATTTCGTAAAAAATGTTATAAACACATACAACACCAAAAAGTACAAAATTTAACTCAAAGAAAAATCGTCTTTTATAAACTCGTCCTTGTGTTTGTTAGCTTTATCTAATGTCCCGGTTATGCACTTTGTTAACATGTTGATCCGAACTACTTTGTGATCAAAATGGGTTTAGGAATTAGGACGGAGAAAGATTAGAACAAGGGTAAAACTGTAAAACAAAATTATGAGTAAATTGAAAAACGTCAGAAACATATAGCGTTCAGTTGGGTGGTGTACCCTCCCAAAAACTCAGCTAAATTGCTTCACTCCCATCTTTGCTCCGTTTTTCACACAATTTAACTCTTCTCCGATCATCAGGTAATTTTGTCTTTTATTCTAAATTTATTTATTATTATTATTATGCGAAATAAACATTACCATCTGTTTTAGATATTGTTAATTACAGTAGTTACATGTAATTGCTGTTTCGATTCTATGTTCTTCGGTAAACCCTAATTACCAAATTTTCGTTTAATTGAATTTTGGTACTAGTGTGTTTATTTTTGTTTTGCTGATTTCACATCGTGGAAATGTTGAAATTGATGTGCATTTAATTATTTATTTATCTATATAATTGTGATATCAATTGATCGTTTAATTACCATCAATTGTGTTAACTTGAATCATGAATTTCATGTTTTTTTTTAATGCAATTCAAATCTTATTGTATGCTTTGTATGGCTATAACTTAGTTCGCCCTAAAAATTCAACAATTTCAAGTTGTTAGGTTGTTACCGTCTACTAACCAGGGTAGAAAGAACCACTTTGTGTGTGTATGGACGTGCACATCCGTGCTTGTGTTTGTCTTTGTGTGGTTACGTGGGTGCGTATCTGATGAAGTTGTAGCGATTTTGTTTTAATAAGTGAGGGTGTAAATACGCATCAATTTGCATTTATTTTAATTTTTTGATTGTAAAACATACTAGGGTGATTTTTTGAGGGACAAGACAAAAGAGATATAAGTTGCATACTTTCATTGCTTTGCCAATAATTATGTCGACGTTGGTTGCTAGCAACTTAACAATTGTGATATTCTTTGTCAGTTATCAGTTATCATATTTCAGGCTTTTGAATATCGGTGATTACATTTTGATGATTACATTTTCATGATTACACATTCAATGTAGGCTCTACCTTCCACCTAGGAATGATGTTGGTTTTACTTGCCATCACTTGTCTGTTGAAATTGTGCTAACTTCACTTGAAGATAATGTGTTTAGTGCAAAATGCTAGCTATCAATTGTTGCTTTTTTCATTGCTTGATTTTCTTCTTTAGCATTATTAGAATAACTCTTTCACATGATGTGTTAGGATTCCGGGATGATTTTGAATAATGAGAAATTCCACTTTGATGATCATCCTATGTTTACAGGTTTTTATATGCATCGTCACTATTCTTGGTAAGAGTCATGGAAAATGTTCAGCAAGATATAATGCGCCCTCCTTTACCTCGAACCTTCAAAGACAGAGAGGAGCTTATCAAATATGTTCGTGATTTTGGTGTGAGCCAAGGTTATGTAATGAACATCAGAAAGTCTAAGAAAGACATCAATGTCATACTTGGTTGTGATAGAGGAGGCGGTCATCGTAATAGGAATAAATCCGAGGCCCCTAAGCGCAAAAGAAAGGAATCCTCACGTTCCATAAATTGTCCTTTTGAGGTCGTTGGTAAGAAGGAAGCCGATGTTTGGGTGCTGCATATAAAAAATGGGGAACACAACCACGAGCCTCTAAAGGATATGTCCGAGCATAGATATAGTCGCCGATTTAGTGCAGAAGAAGCCAGACAAGTTAAGGAAATGATAGACGCAGGCATTAAACCACGCCAAGTGCTCGAGACTCTAAAGCAAAGCAATCCGCAACTACAATCAACCCCACGACATCTATACAACCTGAAAGCTAAGATTCGTGAAGGAAATTTCTCAGGTTACAAATTAATTTTCTCACCAATATCTTCGTTTATTAGTCATGCTAGATGCGCAAATACTTGGTTGATCTCTTGAGTTTAATTGATATCTTTGTGCTAAACACCAGTTCTCTAACTATTCTTTTTATGTAAATTCTCCTCATAATTCATCCTTTATTTATTTTACTATTGTATATATTTTACTATCAAATGTCTTCAATTGTTGTTGCTTAATATTGCATCGTGGCAATTACTATAGCAATATCTAGCTCCTTTTTAAGCTCTTTTGGTAAAAAAAATTTAGCATGAAGATGCATTGAGTGATCCAATTAAGAAATCATCAATTTCGTTAAAGGCATATCGACATTACGACAATTGCGAGAGATATAAAAAGGCTAGAGGAGAAACTAAATAGACCATAAATAAAAGTTGCAAGAGCAAAGGTAAATCAAGATTTTTATGCAAGATTTGATACAAAAGAGGGGGATGAAGACATTTATATAATTACACGTATGAAAGGCAAAAGAAGGAATATTAGGACGGTTAAGCACATGAAAGATGTCGATCATAGAGTGTTGGTGGACAATAAAGAGATAAAGAGGGAAGTCTTACTTTGATAATCTATTCAATGAGGATGAGGGTATGGTATTGATTATGTTAGTGTTACTTTATTCATGATATGGTCAATCGAAATTTGATGAGGAGGATTCGAAAGAGGGAAGTTAAAAGGCTCTAAAAAGATGGGGTCAATGAGAGTAGTGGCTGAACGGTATCCTTATTAAGATATCAAGTTGCTTGTGTTATAAAGGAATTGAGTGGTTGGCGATTTTCTTTAACTAGATATAGGGAAGTAATAAGATGCCAATGGATGGAAGAAGAGCACTATAATCCCGGTGTTAAGAACAAAGGTGATGTTCAAAATTGTGCCAACCTAGAGGCATCAAGATTATGAAGGTCATATCGTGAAACTTTGGGAGCAAGTTATGGCATTGATGTTGAAAAAATTTGTGCAAATTTCGGAGAACCACTTTGGATTCATGCCGGGAAGGTCGACAATATAGGTATTTGATTTGTTTTGGAGTACTATAGTCTATAGGGATAAGGAGAAGGATCTACTTATGGTTTTCATTGACTTGGAGAATGCGTGTGATAAGTTATCGATTACAGAAGTGATGTGGTAGGCTCTTACAAGAAAAAGATATTTCTATGGAATATATTGAGTTATTGACATTATTAAAGATATATATGAGGGGCTTAGCAGGAGTGTACGAACTAGTATTGTGAAAATAAAAGAGTTCCTTATCACAATTGGTGTACATTAAGGTTCAACATCCCTTTTCTTTTTGTCATATTTATGGATGAATTGACAAGTTCAATTCAAGATGATATTGGTGCGTGATATTTGTGACTTTGTGGATGATATGGTGCTGATTGATGAGTCGAAGGAAGAAGTGGAAGGTAAGTTGGGATTGTGGCGAACGATCTTGGAATCATGTGTTTTTAAGTTTAGTATAAGTAAGACAATAATTATGGAGCGTTAAATTTAGTGGGATAACGTGACAAAGTTGAGGGTGACAATCTCAATTAGTTTGGTTGCCGGGAGTGTTCAATAATCTGAATTCTTTTGGTATTTAGGATGCATTGTTCAAAAGGATGGTGAATTGGATGAAGATTATCATATGGAATCATGTGTTTTTAAGTTTAGTATAAGTAAGGCAATAATTATGGAGCGTTAAATTTAGTGGGATAACGTGACAAAGTTGAGGGTGACAATCCCAATTAGTTTGGTTGCAAGGAGTGTTCAATAATCTGAATTCTTTTGGTATTTAGGGGATGCGTTGTTCAAAAGGATGGTGAATTGGATGAAGATTATCATATTGAGTCATGTTTAGGCAACCCCAATTATATTTTGGGATTAAGACTTTTTTGTTATTTTTTGTTATTGGTCAATCCATTCAATCTATGCCTATTTTTAACTTCCTCAATTATCATATTGACTCATGTTTAGACAACCCGTTTTTTTTCTTTGGGGGAACTAAGGCTTTTTTGTTGTGTTTTGTTATTGGTCAATCCATTTAATCTTTGCATATTCTTAACTTCCTTTTGATCATTTGTTACTCATTCGAAACATCTCTTAATATTATTGGAAATTCGTTGGTCATCAATATACTAATCATGTCTTCCTTTATGCATGTTCGTGAATCCATAACGTAGGCTTTTTGTGTAGTTTTTGCTATTAAATGCTAAAAGTTAACTCGTTGGGGTTATTATTTTCCTTCCAAAAGAATTCTAATTACCACTTTTCAATAAATTTGATTAGATTTGTTTCGTTTTAGTTGCTAAATAGCTACACTTCAAAATTTTGTGGTCGAAGTTTGAAAATTTTGACAATAAAATTTCATCATTAGAAGCATCAAAACATTACTTTTTAATGCTATGTCAGAGCGTTAAATCTAACTGTTAGAATCTTATCGATCCAAATTGATTGAGCATAGTACTTGGAATGATGCTTTGAGATTTGGAGAATGTTAAAAGATAATGTAGTAACATTAGATTGTAGGGAGTTTGTCCATTAGTGAGTGCTTAACGTACCTTGTAGGCTTGGATTGATATGGAGATATATAGACCGAATCGGATGTTAAGGAGTATGTCCATTAGTGAGTGTTTAGATTGATAGTATAGAAGGATTAAGATATTGACCACGATGTGATTATTAAGATTAAGTCTAGATGGATTAAACGAGTGCAAGGGTATAGAGTGGATAATTGTGAATCCTCTGTTATATGGTACAATATGTTGTGCTTATAAGAAAAACTGCATGTGTAAGTATTTTTGAGGTGTGTATGTTCAAATGGGTGTGTGAGAAAATTTTAAGGAATATAACTACGAATAGAGATACTCATTAGAATGTTAGAGTTAATTACGCTGGTGCCATGCAAGTGGAAAATCACAAGATGCACGAGTAAGAAGAGTGGAGTGTTTGGATCATGGTATCACTGGTAGTAAGAATAAAGTAGTGGGATCATGGTGATCTTCAAAGGTGACAAGGGAGACCGATAATGGTGTGGGTTGAGGGAGTTAAGATCTAAGAAGGATGTGAAATATTGTGCTTGCATGAGATGGTGCGCACTTGATTGAAGGAAATGGAGGGGTGTGGATCTTGGCTATGAACCACATGCTACAGAAATTTTGGTTTAGGGACTTTACCCCACTTGTGAAATTAAGGCTTCTATTTATTTTCTCAATGTGCATTTCTAAAAAATCGAGGGTTTTGCCTTTCTCGCGGGGTTTTCTACTTATGTAATTAAAGATTTTAGAAATTAAAGGTGTACAATAAAGAGTGTGAAAAAGGAAGTGTTATGGCTAGACAAAGGTAGAGAGAGTAACATGTAAGCTTGAAAGGTTGATTCTAGTACTCTACCCTCATTTTCAACTTCATTGGATCATCATTTACTCATTTAGATTTCTGAATGTATGAGGATATTGCATCAAGCTTAAGCAAGCTAAAATGAAGATGGTATTATGTTTTAAGCTAAAATTGATGTGTGACTAGTAAAATTGGTTCCTTGATTATTTTGTAGTCAGTTGTAACTAGTAAATTCTGGTATTGGGAACTTATCAACGGACCATTGAAGTTTCAAGGGTGGTTTGAGTTTACTCTTCTCTCAATGATGTTTAGATTCAAGATTGCATTTGGGAGTGAATTGTTGTTGATTATCATTACTTTTGTCAGATTTTAGGAGGGTATTGCTTCCCAATACGGTTGTCAGGTAGTCACTAATCAGCACGGCTTGACTTGATTACATTATCTATTTGTATAAAGTTTTTCTAAATCACTTCAATTTTGGATTTTGACCTTTTTTGTTACTGACAAAAATTGGTGATTTTCACAGATAATGAGTGTTTGTAAAAGATTGTTATGAAAATGCTTTTGACCACTGTCTGGTTCCTTCATTATTCACCTTTTATTAATCTTATTTTTTGTGCTATTTGGGCGTGGCTTATTTTAACGCATATGCCTGAAGGGAGCTCCATCCACCAAATTTGTGCTTAAATTTATTCCACATTTCATAGGCAACGTTACTGGTTTTTATGGACTTGTGTAACGAAGTCCCCTCTGAATTTTATGTTATTTTTGAGGCAGATAAATACTTTAAGTCATGGAGGCCTAATGCATCTGCTGCAGGAGCTTTGGGTGACAAAACTCACCAAGTAAGCTTTCAAGTCATAAGCCTATTAATGTGCTTTCAACAAGGAACTGCTAAAATAAAGTAGAGAAAAAAAAAGTTATAGTTGTGTAATTTGCAAGATGCTGATTTAACATTTGTATCTGCAAGTTCCTCCATCCTCTAAAACTTTTTTGGCAGCTGGAGCTGTATCCTAATTAGAAGAGTTCAGCAAACCTTATCTAATTAGGTCAAAGTTTAAGACATTGAATTAATTTTAGCTTGTAGTCTGAAAATAGACCTTTGAATTTGAATAGAGATCTCTATGTTTTTTGTTTTTACTGAGAGTGCGACTAGGAATCAAAGCTTTGAGAATTTGAATAAAGATTGAATTGATTCCTAACTGCAAGTTTTAAGAGTGTAACTAGGAATCAATTCAATCAAAGATTTGAGGCATGAACAAACTTCACCTGTAAAGTTCCTTGGTCCCCCTTTTGTTCTCTTAGAATTAACATCTTATCAAGAAGTCTCTTTTTGATCTATGTGCAGATCAAGGTTTCCAATTTTATCGGTGGAAAGTTTTTGGATTCACAAGGAAATGTCTTTGTTGATGTTGTCAATCCTGTGAGTGAACAACTTTTTTTTGTGCTGCTTTTCTTGTAGCCCTATATGGTGACTAGATACGGGTTTCTATACAGGCAACTCAAGAGGTTGTATCTCAAGTTCCTTCAACAACTTATGAAGAGTTCAAAGCTGCAGTGCGTTCAGCCAAAGAAGCTTTTCCTTTATGGAAGAATACACCTATTTTCACTCGTCAGCGTATGATGCTTAAGCTCCAAGAGCTCGTACACAGAGACAAAGTAACTATGCTAGTTATGGTTGGTTGTTTATTTTATTGAGCATCGAGTATTCTAAAGTTATAGTGCCTCTTTTTCAGGAAAAGCTTTCCTTGCTTATCAGCTCTGAGCAGGGAAAGACAATTAAGAGTGCTCATGCTGATATCCTCCATTGGCTAGGTAAATTGTAGTGTTTTGATGTTTGAAAGGTTAGTAGCTCAATCATAATTGCTTATCCTTGTGTGGAATTGTGTGTTTACTTCTAGAGGTGGTTGAACATGCTTGTGAGATCACAGCACAACAATGGGGGGAGTTTGTTGCAAATGCTTCTAATGCGATTGATGTGTATTCCATCAGGGAACCTCTAGGTGTTTGTGCTGGGATATGCAATCCTAATTTCTCCGCAATGGCTCCCTTGTGGGTATGATTTCTGTATCCTCAATATCTTAATTGAGTGTTGCAATTGCATTAAGTACCTGTCTCACTGTTAGTACTGAAACAGTTAGAAAGGCCTCTGCTGATACTGTGTATTTAGATGCATGAATCTTGCTGCAATGTATGCAATTAGTTTTTCTTTAAACTGCCTTGCATTCGAATAGACTTTTTTCGTTATAAAAGTAATGAGATGTGTGGTGGAGAGTGTTTATCAAGCTGAAAAACCACAGGTTCTAAAACTACTGAATTGAGTATGCTGTACCAACCATTCTAATTGGCAGCAAAATACTATACTAAGTGGCTGTACCTCTATGAATGGTAAATCTTTAGTTTACCTCGTGCTGGTTGGTTGCTTTCTGTAAGTAAACCTGTGAATCACTAACATCCATTGTCTTAAAGCTCATCTCTTCACCCCTGTTCTACCTCAGTTTGCACATATTGTTACACTAGGTAGTTAAAGTTGATCTATAGTAACCTAAATGATTTGCTTCCATATTAATCTTTTCCTTTTTAGCGGCCGCAAGGGGCTATCATTATCATCTCTTTGATGATGGTAAGCCTCAATGTTTTCTTTATCTACTTGGTTTTTTAGTCATTAATAATCCCCCTTGCTCTCTCTTTATGAGAGATTTCTTCCCATTTTCTGGGTTTGTTATCTCCTTTTGTTTTTTTTTTTTTTTTTTTTTT